>VWYP01024541.1:1459760-1484399 GCA_013400435.1 Pycnonotus jocosus
GGATTTGTGAAGTGGAAGGGAAAAAGGGGGGGGGGGGGGGAAAAAAAAAAAAAAGAAAGCCCACACTGCTCATCCAAGAGCTGACAAGTCCTAACGGGCCTCATTTTCCAGAGACAAAAATAACTATTTTCAAAATTCACAGCAGGGCCTTCGCCTACACACGCTGCACCAAGAGAAACCTGTGGGGAGAAATGTAAAACACATTGTGTAAATGGAAATGCACCATGCATCCAGAACGATTTTAAAGCTATTTACCCCCTTCCATCCTCGCCAGCTCTCCTGTGAGCGCACGTATGCACGCTCGCACCCCGCCGAAAGCGCGGGGGCCCGGAGCTTTGCTGGCTTCCCTGGCCCCTGGCAATGGGATGGGCTGGCTCCCCACAGCAGTGGATCATGGGGAGGTGTTTTCCTCTCCACGTGTGCACTGCTGGAAGAGCAGTGCCCATCTGCAGAGAGGGGATGTGGCGCGGTGCTGGCAGGCGAGAGACGTCCCCATTGCCCCGTCCTCCACCGAGGCTTCAAAGTTCTGCAGCTACAAAACAGCAGATCAGCTTCTGCAGAGACCTTCTTGGGATCTTCCCTCTGCCCCAGGTTCAGCAATGGGATGTGGGGACACGGACAGCTCCAGCACTGGGAAGGGGCAGAAGTGCCAAGTGGCTGGCACACTGGATGTGTAGAATTCATAGGGAGGAACTGGGGTGCCTAGGGCTTGCACATGAGGGGGCTGTCCAGGCAAATTTGGGGTGAAAGGCTCTGCTGGATGGCTGACTCATGAGGAGCCCACCACCTGAGCCTGGGGCAAACCTGCCTCTCAAATGTGAGGCCAACCACCTGTCCTCTGAGAGCATCCTCCATGGGCCACAGCTCCTCATCAGGGCTGCTCCCATCCCCCTCAGCCAGTGGACAGGGGAAGCCATAGCTCCATGGGGTCACTGGAGCAGCATGACTTAGTCCAGCCACATCGATCTCAGGTCTGACATCCATGGTCAGGAATCCAACCCTCCACAAAAAGGCAATGTGGTCTTGGGTTTGGGGCAGGCCCTCGAGTTCCCAGAGCAAGAGCAAAGGTTGCAACTGCTTGGCAGCAGGCTGAGAGCCAGGAGTAAATGAGAGGGAAATGGTGAGGGTTAATGTGAAGGCAGAGCCCCCCATGTTCCTCCTGCCCTCGCAATGGTCAGCACTTAAAGATTATGATTGGCTGCAGAATCTTTGAGGAAAGGGTCTCTCTCTTTGGGAGCAGCTGTGCAGGGCCAGCCCAGCTCAGCACAGTCATTCACCACCCCCAAGCAGTCCAGCAGAGACCACATCGACCTTCCTCACCCATTGAGAGCAATTCCCTGTGGCCACCACTCCAGCCAGGGAGGAGAAGTGTTTTGGAGTGAACCCTGGAGCAAGGGAGAGCAAGAGAGCACTGGCCCCCTCCCTGGCTGTCCTTCTCCCTCACTCCCACCCCATGGCACTGCAGTCCAGAGCTCCACCCTGGCCAGGGTGGGTGGTTGCTGGGGGAGTGTCCTGTCAGATGCGGTTGGACATGAGCCTGGTGTTCAGCTTGCGGAAGAAGGAGCGCAGCTTGCAGATCTTGCACTTCTTCTTCTTGTTCCTGCTTTTCAGGGGCTCCCGGCCGCCTTCCCACTCATCCCCATCCTCCTCACTGGCCCAGGGTCCCCAGGCACCGCCGTTGAAGTCTGGGTGAGCCCGGGGGTTCTCCGCAGGGTACCGCACCGGGATGGCCGTCCGGTTGTAGTGCACCAACCTCATCAGGAGGCTCCTGACCACGTCTGGGCGCTGCTCTGAGAGGTCGTAGCGCTCATAGGGGTCGGCGGTGATGTTGAAGAGCCACACGGACTTCCTCAGGCCATCAGTGAGACGCTCCAGGTTCCACCAGCTCCCTGGGAAGTTGGTCAGGGTCTGTGGGGGTATCCAGTCGCTGTACCCTGGGTCACCAGTGAGGAGCTTCCACTCTCCAACCCGGATGGAAGCTTGCACAGCCGTGTTCCAGATGCCGAAGCCGTCCTCCAAGGAGCCGTATTTGGCATGGTTGTACAAGGGGTCGATGTTGTGCAGGATTTCGGTGCGTGGCGACTCCTTGCCCTCACTGATAGCAGGCCAGACATCATAGCCATCCAAACCTTGGACATTGCTCAGGTTGCCCCTGGCCAGGCTGACCAGAGTCGGATACCAGTCTGTAATGTGAATCAGTGCCCAGCTTGTCCGACGCTTGCGCTTGATCAGGGGACTGTGGACAAAACCAATGCCACGCACTCCCCCTTCCCAGTACGTCCCTTTGCGACCCCGCAGCGGCCAGTTGCTTCCCCCAGAGAAGGTCTGCCCACCATTGTCCGTGGAGAACACGATCACACTGTTGTCATAATAACCATACTTCTTGAGGGCCCAGGTGATGTTCTTCACCGCCTCATCCATGCAGGTCACCATGGCTGCGTACTTGCGGCGGGCGACATTGCCCATGGAGCGGTAGCGGTAGATGTACTCCTTGGGGGACTGCAGGGGCGTGTGCACTGCCTGGAAGGCCACGTAGATGAAGATGGGCTCCTTGGGGCTGTGGGATGCCAGGATCTTGCTGACACGCTGGGCGTAGAGGAAGGTGGAATACTTCCCGCTCTGGTCCCAAGCCACGTCCTCCCCTTCGTGCAGGTCGTAGCCGCAGACGCCCGGCCCGTCGCAGTTGTCGTAGGTGTAGTAATCCACGTTGCCTGTCAGGGAGCCCAGGAAGGTGTCAAAGCCCCGGCGAGTGGGCAGGCACTCCTTCTTGTAGAAACCAAGGTGCCACTTGCCCACCATGTGTGTGGAGTAGCCGGCTTCCTGCAGCTTCTGTGGCAGGGTGACCTGGTCGAGGGGCAGGCAGTTGGGCTGCCGAGGGCGGATGATGGAGTGCTGCAGCCCTGTGTGGATCTGGTACCTGCCAGGAAGAAGAGCCAGAGGAAAGCAATGGTGATGAGAAGCAGCACTGGGTGAGGATGTGTTGGCACTTTATGTGCTAGAGACCCAAAACAAATGCAGATCTCCATGTCACCTAACCCAATCCAATGAAGCAAGCTCCAGCCAGGGACAGGGAGCTCCTCATACATCCATAAGAATCAAAATCAGATGCAAAGAACACAGAGAGAGGCTCAGTAGGCACCTCACAAAAATGCCACCAGCACTGGTCCCTACAGCTGCCAGCCTGGGGAGGTGGCTGGGCTGTATCAGGGCTGGGCAGCACAAGCAAGTAGGTTCATAATGCCCCATCTGAATGTCCCCACCATCCCTGTCCTCCACTGCTTTGCACACCAGAAAGATGTCTGGGGCCCCTCAAGAACCATCAGCTGAGAATGGAGGCCTTTGCTTGGACCCTGATGGGCTCTACCACCCCAGGCAGTAAGTGACCACATCCACAGGTGCCTCCCTGGGGCCCACTCCTCAGCAGGAGGCTGACTGGTGAGATCTGCTTCCTACCTACTCCTGCCAGTGAGTGCTGACCACACAGCACTGCTCCAGAGAAAGCCCCACCTATCCTAGAAAGCAGAATGGCCCAGGATAAGGGCACATCTGACTGTGCTGCCATGGGAGAGAGCAATGGAGCAACATCTAGCCTGTGCTGGCCCAGTGCAGCACTGAACATGCATGCAGAGAAAGCACAGACCAAGGGCCTCACAGCAAATCTCCAAGAGCCAATGTGTCAGGGACTACCTGGGGGCACAGCTCCTTGCCCAGCACCAAACACCTCCTAACTAGAGACCACCCTCTCCCAAAGTGACATCCATGACCCAGCAGCATGCACATTTTTGCTCTTGCCATGTGCCACTATTTATCCTGTGTGGAAATCAACTGTTCACCCAGGAAGCTTTCTAGAGAAATCCAGATGCGCTGGAGGACCTCCATCCTTTGCCAATACACCAGGGCATCGGTCTAGCAGAAAGCTGGGGTTAAGCCCCTCAGACCTACAGAGGGGACCAAAGGGGGACATGAGCAGGTTGTGAGCAGGCACTGGCTTACCTGCCAGTTATCAGCTGGCTCCGGGATGGGGTGCAGATGGGCTGGATGTAGTAATTCTCCAGCTTGACACCCTCTGCTGCCAGCCTGTCCAGCGTCGGCGTCTGGATATCTGAGCCGTGATAACCGATGTCGTGGTAGCCCTGGTCATCGGTCAGAATGAAGATGATGTGGGGTGGCCTGGTGAAGGTGGGAGGCAGTGGCTTCTCCATGGGGTCCGTGGCCACATCAGCCACCAAACTGGGCTTCATCCAGTCCCAAGACAAATAGCCAAAGCTGAGCAGGCTGACGAGCGAGAAACCCGTGAGGGCATAGACGGCCATCCCGAAGCACTGTGCTGCCTGCCAAGGGAGTTACTGTCCCAGCATCGTCTCAGAGCCACAAAAACAGGAGGTCCCCCCCTCCTCCAGGAGGGCTCCCTGACCTAGGGGATGCTCCCTGCAATCCCCGCAGCTGGTTTTGCGGGAGCAGCTTCCATCCAGGCACACTCGCGTGCACACAAAGAGCTTAATCCGCCGGGGCTGGGTTGCCTTCAGTCAAAGGAAAATAAGCCTCGCTCTGCTCCAATCACGCACATCTGCACGGCAGGACGGGCTCCTCGCAGGGACTGGCGGCGGCCCGGAGCCGCTCACCAGCGTCCCGAGCGTTGGAAACACTTCCTGGCTTCCCGGGGTTTTCTCTCTGGTGTTATTTCTTTATGAAGAGCTCCACAAAATCCTCGTCAGAAAAAGTTGCTGGCTTCTCTTCGGCTCCAGCCCTGAGCCTGCCCGGCTATTCAGACAGCTCGCTCGGGGTACGGCGATCCTCGTCTTTAAACTCCTGCGGAAGAGGGTGCTAAAGTTCAAGCCCAGGGGTGCCGAGCTCTCCTCCTCACTCTCCGGGCAAGAGCCGCCCTCCCCTTTTCCCAAGCTCTGCTCCAAGGCACAGTCCCAACATCTGTCCAGGAGTTGCTCTAAGCCGCCAGGTTTATGGGGAGCTGCCGGCTTGGCCCCTCCCAGCTCAGCAGCTCCAGCAAAAAGCTGGGAAGGCCCGGAGCATGCAGGGTCTTAAGCGTGGCATTCCCTGAGCCACCGATGCTTCCCTCCCTGCTTGCACCGAGGACTGTGACACATGGATCAGGACCCTTGGTGGGATGCTCAGCTGAAGCCCCCGCAGCACCCAGCCCGGGAGGGCAGCAGGAAGGGCTGGATCCCTGGAAGGGAGTGCTGGGGCCAGCTGCCCACACTGGCAGGATCACCATCCAAATAAATCCTGAACAAGGAGGAGCTGCAAAAACTTGTTTGAACACCCCCAGTGTTAATAAACCCACCCGGGGACTTGCAGAGCACTATGGAGTGGTGGGTGCTGCTGCATCCATTTTCCAAGTGGGGAAACTGGGGCAGCAAAGGGCCACCATTGTCACAGCCAGAGAGGGGCAAGGTTTGGTGGGGACCAGAGACTTCTACCAGAGCAGGAGTACTGATCTGAGCTTGGGGTGCTGGGACAAGGAGCCAGTGCCCTGATGCTTCAGGGGGCATTTTGGCAGAGATGAGCAATGGCCCTGTGCAATTCCTTCTGCAGGGAATTCATCAGGCATCAGGAAGCCCTCATGCCCGGTATCCATCTTGTCCCCACCACTTTCCCAGCACAGGACATGGCCCAGGAAGGGGGATTTTAGTAGCACAAAAATTCACCAACCCCTGTCAGAGCTGGGAGCGGAGTCCTGTAGCTGTTTGCAGTCCCAAAATGATGGGGACCTGTAGCCCTGGTTTCTTGCTTGAGACATGTTTTGTTTACAGAAAATTCCCTGGAAAAGGAATTTCAGAAACCAAAACATGTCTCAGGCAAGAGACCAGGGCTACAGGGACCTGAGGGCTCCCAGTACCCTGGGCACCCCAATAGCCCCCAGCCCAGGCACCCCACCTGCCTTTACAGCTGCAGGGCTGTGGTGGGGGCTCACTGGGGGTCTGGGAGGGCTCTGCCTTCAGAACTGGCTCAGATGAGACAGATGGCTCCAGGACCCCTACATGTCCCCCTCCCAGATCCTCTCCTCGGAGTCCCCTCCCTGGGCTCCTTCTACACTCCCTGTCCTTCCACTGACCCTCCAGTCCTCAAGTGTCCCCCCTGCCCCATGCCAGCCTGCTCCCTAGGACCCCAGACACCATGGAGGAGTGGGGAGGAGAGATCACGAGGCTCCTCACTCCCAGGGACTCTCAGGAACAGCAAAGGGAGGATGGGCTTCTCCCTCCTAGCTGTAGACACAGGCAGAGAGGATGGGGTCAAGGATAGAGCCAGTTTCAGCCAGGGCTCAGGGGCTTGCAGGAGCACAGGGAGGGGAGCAGGGGACAGGAGCAGGAGGCAGGGATGGATAACTGTGTTCTGTACTTTTCCCTGCTGGCAGCAACCCCTGCTCACTCGACAGCTCAGAAGGGCTGGGCTAAGCCCTTCAGTGAGGTTTGATTAATCCCCAGGGGTTCATCTCTCATTTCTTCCGCCCGCTTCTCTTCTCCCTTTCCCTCGCTCCTTCCCACCACTTGCCTCCCTTTTCTTCCCCAACACCTTTAGTTTTGAACAATATCCTGCTCTTGGAAAAACCAGGACCTGACTGAAGGGAAATAGAGGTGGGGGATCCCTGTCTCCTGGGTCCTGTGTTCTCCTGTACACACAGCTCTGTACACACCCCAAACCAGACACAGAGTTATTGCCAGGGGTTGTAATCAGAGCTCTTTCCAAATAATAAATAATGGTCCACTTGGGTGAGTATTACAGATGAGAGAGGAAATTGAAGTTGTCAGGCCTGAGACATGGCAGAAAAACTGTGCTCAAGGCAACACAGATCACTGATAAACTATGTCTTGCTTGGGGCCAGAGGATGAGCAGAAGGGAGGTGCAGGAGAGGGCAGCAGAAGGGATGTGTGGCCACAGGAGTGGGTCTGGAGCCCACCTACAAGGAGCAGGGCTGGATCCACCTCTGAGGAGCAAGAGCAGAGCCAAGCACCTCCTGGGTGTGTGGATTTGCTGCTCCACAGCCGTGTGGTGGGTCACATCTAGCTCACACCCTTAGGATGAGGAGGCAGAGGCTGGGAGAATCATCCTGAGTCTAAGCTGCTGTCAGTGGCCAAAGCTCAGAGGACTGAAAGGAGGGAAGGAGGTGGCAGCAGGGACGTGGACACATGCTGACATGGGGAAGGGACCTTCTGTGACAGCCAGGGCAGCCAGCTCAGTTAAATCAGTGATGGGTCCAATCTGGCCCCAGGTCTGGGGAGGAAACAGCAGGGTTAACTCAGCTGAGGGAGCTTTTCCAAGAGCCAAAGGGTGAATAAATAGTGAATTTGTTGGCAGTGACCTTACTCAGAAGGTTCAGGGACATCTGGCTGAGTCTCAGCAGCACATGAACACCTTCTGGGTGCTCCTCCAAGAAATGATAAAAGAGTGAAAAGCAGCAAGGGGTACAGTGAAAACACTCTAGAATCCCAGGAAATGGGGTGCAATGGGACCCTACCACCAGCCCCACTGGTTTCATGACAGGAGGCAGGAGGAGGGAGCGGCCAGCAGGGAGGAGGAGGAAGAAATGACAAGTCTGGAGTTTTGGGGTCAGGACGATTTAAGCTGTCTGCACAGCTGCTCTGAGAGTGATTAATGCATCACAAGGTCTAGGGATGGAAAAACTACTCAGGGCCTGCAGGCAACCCCTCAACCGCTCTTAATTCAAGGCAGTGACTCGTCCAGCCTCACTCAAAGATGTCTCAGGAGCCAGGAGCTTCCTTGGAGAGCTCCAGCGTGTTGCACAATGGGGAGATTTCCCCTGGCAGCCGGCCCAGCCATGAATGTTGAGCCAGCCAGCAGACCCTGCCTGCTTTGGTCCTGCATCTGCCCTGGCAAGGACAGCCCTGCTCTTCCCTGTCACATCAGCTGCTGTGACAAAAGACACTGAATCTCCCTCCCAGCCTGATCTGCAGTGGCATTATCAGTTCAGGGTGAAGGGGAGCCCCATAGGGTGAGCTGGGTGCTGGATGTGGGGCTGGCAGCAGCTCTGTGGGCAGAGCATCACCCATCTGCACCCCAGCCCAGCCCTTCCAGGTACCTGCAGACCCTTCCCAGCTGGAACCAAGCTCCCCATGCTGAGGAATCATTCAGCAGCCAAGGTAAAGTCACCAGCCAAAGCCCAAAATGCTCCTTTTTGGTGCTTTTACACCCAGGAACATGACCTGTGAGACATCAAACCCTACCCAGTGCCTGGACCAAGTCCCTCCATGTCCTTGCAGCTGGCACAGCTCCTCACATTTGCACAGCTGGTTCTCTGACCAAATATTTAATTATTACTTTTTTCTTTTTTTTTTAATTATTAATTTTATGTGGCCTGGGGCAAGAATGAAAATAAACACAGCCCTTCCTGCTTTTTTCTACCCACTGCCCCCCAGCTCCGGCCGCACTTGCGTTTTGGCTCCGAAAGTGCTCGCTGCAAATGGGGTTATGCAAACAGGCTCCACATATTTCTCTGTGCCTGCAATCTGCCACGAGGGCCACACAGCAAAGTTTAAAACTAAGCCTCAAATCTTTCTCTTTTTTCTGCTTTTTTTCCCCCCTTTTCTTTATTTTTTAACCCTTCCTGGGGCCATAGCTGCTTCAGCCCTCAATACTGCCTTTCTCTTGCCATCAATGGGGCATTATGGCAGGGGATTTATTGGAAGCAGAACTCCCAGGCTTTACAATGGGAGCTCTGTGCAAGGCAAATATTGCACAATCTGTTTGCACGCCGTCAGCTCACTGCCCTTCCCCTTCGACAGCCCCACTCACGCCTCGGCCTCCGGCCTGCTGAAACGGGACTTTAAAAATGAGAAAAATGAAAGGTTTTTAATAAGTCCCCTCTCTCCTGCTTCAGAGCAAGACATTTGACCTAACAGGGCATCAGGGAGCCTCGAAAAAACACCTCTTGTCGCTCTCGCCTCTTAGATGTTTAAGGGTTTCCACTCTCCTTGGCCAGCGTGTGATGCATTTACTCTTTTATTGGCATGATGAAAGAGCCTAGGCAAGTCTGGAGAAGAAGGGAGCAGTCCCAGGAATGGGGAAAGGTTGTTTTGCCTAGAAAGGGGGGGAAAGGCTGACAGAAGGGGTTGGCCAGGTAATTTGTGGTGATGGAAAGAGGCTGGAGGCATGGCCAGCCCCAAGCCCAGGAGAGGATGGGGCTGGAGGTGAGCACCTCTCCATTGACTTTGGGAGCCTCCAGGTGGTCCTGGACATCATGCCCTCAACCTGGTGAATGGACTGTCCTGGACTTCTCCCTGTCATGAGCACTCTTTGCTCCCCAGTGTCTTATCATCCAGGGATATCCCCAAGGAGCATCTTCCCTGCCTGGCGCATTTCAGGCAAGCAGAATTTCTGCCAGGCAGTGCCAGAACCTGCCTGCCTCCTCCCCACCAGCCCTCCATATTATTTTGCCCACTCTAGGACCTCATTTTTCCCACACAGAGCCCAGCACCTCTCTGCCTCTGGCCACATGGACCCTGTGGATAGAAACCAAATTTCTAGTGACAACCGCTGCGGCGAGACCTCAACCAGATTATAGGGTTAGGGTTTGGGTTGGGGGAGCTCAGAGGTTTTTGAACACACCATAATTCACTCTCTGGGAGCTGGAACCAGAGGAGGAGAAAACAGCAAATCTGCATCAGTTCCTGGTTATGCAACCCTGATCATTGCTGAAAGGATGAGGAGCAGCCGCCGTGGCACAGGATGCCAAAGCTGCCAGGGTAGCACGTTATGGAGCAGAGAGGAGAGCATCAGCTGTCCCTCTGACAGGGGCTCTGGAATTTTTTTCTGGAAGCCAAATGGTCTTTTTTTGTAAATTCCCTGCCTGTATTTCACACCATTTGAGCAGCTGAAAATAATCATCACCATCAAAATGCACTTGGATGCCGTAGCACAGTATTAGAGCCTTTTCTAATGTAAACCACAGCCTCTAACAACACAAGCTGGGCTTGGCCAGGGTTCGTTCCCCATCAAAACACTGCTGTTTCCCTTCCTTCTCTCTGGGTCCTGCAGTACCAGCAAAATAGGAAATAAAATCCCTGAATAAAAAAAAGTTCCTCTTAGGGTAAGGAATTTTTCTTCTGTTTTTGGTCACTGTGATGATGCATCTCAATGATTCTGCAAATCCTCCTGTGAAATGACTTCTACGCCTTCCTGCTCATGTTTTTCTTCCTTCCCTTTCATTCAGGAGACTTCAGTCCATCAGCTTCCCTTCCTTCACATAATACTCTTTCCCTTGCCTTTTCCACCCTCTGGGAAACTGCAGCTCACCGCCTTCTCCTCTTCTCTCTCTAACGACTTGCTTTGAAGAGCTGGAGAGGAGCCCATGGGTTTGGCACAGCTCCCTCCTTCCCATGCCTTATGGCAAGCTTTCCACATCGCCTGGGTGCTCTCCCTCCTCGTCCTGCTCCCTCTCCTCAAGCCCAAAATCCAGCTCTCCCCTGAAGCGAGGTGCTCCCCACTGGAGCTCCACAGCAGAGCCTCAGGGCTCACATCGTGGCTTGGCAGCCTGGATGGAGAATTCCCTTTGCTGTGAACCAGGGATGTGTTGAGATGTGGATCTCCACATTTTGGAGTTGGTGACAGGAAGCAACTCAAATCTGGCTTTGCAGGCAGGACAGGCTGGAGATGAGGAACCTGCCCAGGTGTGGCAGTGTTTGACAGACAATAGAGAGCACATGAGCACATGGACATGGCCTGGTCCTGTCAGGTTCTCACAGCTCAGGCTCCTGGGATGGACCTTACTTTGCCCCCAACACCCTCACCTTCCAGAAGGACTGAGCCTTGCTAAAAAAAAATATATTAAAAAAGAGTCAGCAGTTCCCTGGCCTCTGAGGGCTCTCTTTGAAGCAGAGAAGGTCCCAAGGCTGCGGAAGGAAGGATTTAAGCATTTAGCATAGCTGGCTTTTGGCAGCACTGCCATGTGACCCTGACACTGCCTTCCCCAGCTTATTGATTTTGGACTCCCCCACCTTCATTCCTGACACGATTTATCATGGGAGACACAGAAACTCCTCAATCCTCAAAGTATGCAAGATGCTGGCATCACTTTCAGCCTCACCCGGGCTGGGAAAGAAAGAGCAATTCTTCCCAGCACCCGCCTGGCAAATGTCTCCCCATCCCAAAGCCATTCCAGGCTTCAAGCTGGCACCTTTGGTGGAGCCCCTGAACAGGCTTCTCTCCAGGAGCAGCCATGGCCATCAGGTATGCAGGGACCCAGCAAACTCCTGGGTCCACGGGAGCAGCCCCAGCCCCTCCATGTCCTCCTAATACCCCACCAGGGTCCTGGCTCTCCTCCCAAGCCACAGCAGAGCAAGGGACTGGCCATCCTCTCCCCAGGGCTGGGCAGCCTCCTGGCTCCTGCCTGCCCTTAAATTCCATCTCCCCTTTTCAGGTGCAACCTCTTCAAAGGCAGCCGGTGGGTTTGGGCTGGCAGGAGATGCGACGGCCGGCGGGCAGGGTGCCCACCCAGAGCTCTGCTTGGAGGAGGAGGAGGATGAAGCCCAGCACTCCCCGGCTTGGCTCAGGTGCCTGCCCCAGACAAGGAGCCCTTTCTCACGGCTGAGCTCACAGCAGGGCAGGGCAGGATGGCCTCAGCGCCCTGGTTGTTTATAACCCCACTTCAGTGCAGGGAAAACACACCTGCCCGTGCCAGCAGGGCTCGCACCTGTGCCCCCTTCGGGCAAACGGACGCCTGTTTATCCAGGACGTGTTTCCTCAGCACCCTGGGGGACCGTGGCACAGATGCTGCTGCTCCCCAGCACCAAGGGTTGTTTTCCGTCCTGGCAGGAGACAAAGTCGGAGAGCTCAGGAGGGGCATTTCAAAGAGTTTTACATCAAGGCTGTCCACAACCGCGCTGCTGGAGCAGGAAGAAGGCAGGGAGCATGTCCGGCCAGATCCCGCAACTCCTCTCTGCCCACCCCATCCCTGCAGGCAGCAGCAAGCCCTGGGCACAGGCGTTGGAAGCTCCCGCTGCTGCCCCCCTCTTTCAAAAGGTCTCTGTGCTGTCGAGCGCTGTCTGGGGAGCGGTTCAGAACAGGCAAAGAGCCCAATTAGACACTGCATTGCTTCATACAAAAGGTATCAATAATCCAGCAGGAGATGAGAGCTCTTTCTCAGCCCAGGATGCCAAGAGCACAAATTGCCTTCTTGTAAGAGAAAGGCTTAATTTCCATACAACATGACAGATTAAAGTACAAGTGGGTGGGTCCACTCTATTATTCATCAGTCTTCAGTGCTAACAGAAGAGGGTGTGCTGCCTGCTTTGAAGTTTCTTCGAAGGCCCAGGGTGCCCACAGACATTTTAGCAGGGTGGAAAGCAAAATACGGGGGAACGGAGCTTTGAATACTGAGCACCCACGTTTCCCTTCGCCCTGGGTTTGTAATAAAGCAGCCTTGTTACTGTTATTGCTTCCCAAGAGGAGTCAAACCAGAAGATCCTGGTTTAAACTCAGACACCCTCTGCACCTTAAACTAGGAGAGAAGAGGTCCAGGACAACCCTGATGCTGTATCAGCCGTGCCCAAAGCCAAGTAGAGCTTCCTTTCCTGACTGTGCAGTGAACTCTGTCAGCAGAGAAATCTAGGATTAAACTTTGGAGCTTGTATTCCTCCCTCCTGAATGGGAAACAGAGCAGAATAATGCGAAAAAAACCCCCAGTTTCTCTCAGCTGAATTTACTGAGGAGAACACTGGAGTATTTCACTTGAACAGAAAACTCCAGGAGTGATTCCTCAGAGGCAGCACATGGCATTTGCAGACAAACTCTGCAGGGTGAGATTGTGCCAGGGGAGGTTTACATTTGATGTTGAGAAAAATTTCATCACTGAAAGGGTAGTCAAGCATTGAAACAGGCTGCCCAGGGAATGGTGGAATCACCATCTCTGGAAGTGTTGAAACAACATGTAGATTTGGTGCTTACAGACACAGCTTAGGAGTGAAACTGTCAGTTCTGGGTTAATGCTTGGATGTGATGATCTTAGGTGGCTTTCCCAAGTTTAATGATTCGAAGATTTTATGATGGGTGCAAGTAACTTCATTCCAAAGCAGAGGAGCCTGGAGCAGCCTCCTCCTGGAGCCATGGGTCAGGGTAAGCTGTGTTCACTCCAGTGCAGGCAGCTGCCCACCAGCACCAGTAAAACCACGAGATCAAGAAAAGAGATGCAGTTTCCTAAACAGAAAGCACCAAACCCAGCACTGGGAGACCATGTAAGGCAACATGGGCAGCGAGCAGGACAAATGTAGAGAAGGGATTGGAAGAGGCTGGAAGCAAAGTCCAAAAGGGGCTGGAAGCAAACGTGACCAGGCTGGAACTGGGAGCTGGAGCTGAACCACAGCACCAGGACTCCTGCCACACTCAAAGATGTTGGAGAAATGTGCTCTGCAGGCACTGTATCTGGAGCACCATCCCCATATTCCCATCCCACCTGTTACCACAAAGGGTTTTCTGTTTGTAACCACAGGCATAACTTACAGGGTGGTTGTTGGGAGGCTTCGAGTACCTATATCAATACTGCAGAGGGTGATTCATGATTATCTGCAGTAATCCAGAAGCTACACAAAAAATTGCTAATAATAGGTCTTCAAAAACCGACATTTTAGTCAAGATAAAAAATGACTGGAACAAAATCCAATCATGCTTTGCTAAAACTATAAATGGAATGGTATAACCCATATTCAGCTCCCCTAAACACCAAGCTAAATGAAAACAGGGGATGTAGCTCAGTCCCATGATCCAAGTCAAGACAGGGTTGGGATCCCGCCCTGCAAGAAGCTGATTCTCAAAAATGCTGAAAGTGGCTCCCAGTGTGCCAGGTGCCACAGGACTGGCTTAAACCCGGGATGATGGAGGGGATTTGGGAAGGGGAAAGCATGAGCATGGATTATGTAGCTACCCTGGCAGCACTGTGACAGACTGTGTGCTGGTGACTGCAGAGCTGCCAGAGCCGAGGCTGCAGCAGTGGAGATGCGGATGTGGGGCCCGGTAGGGTTCACGGTCCTGCTGAACACCATTTATTTCAGGCTGCCGTGCGATCTGATGCACAGTTGCTAGGTGACCAGAGCCCAGGGATGCGAGGATAACACGGGAACGGCTGCGCAGGTCAGCCCCGGTCCAGCTCCCCAGCATCACATCTCCAGGATGGTCTCTGGGATGCATCAGGATCCAGCACCAGGAGTGGGATAAATACTGAGCTTGTGCAAGGGGATGCCACGCACATGATCCTGCCCCTCAGCCCGAGCTGCCTGCCAGGAGAAGGGAACAGAGCCTTCCCCAGCCCCAGGTCCCAAACCTTCCTCTGCCTTGCAGTTCCCACACTCCTCCTGTCTCCAAATGCCTGCTTACCCTGTTGGGAAATCTCTTCTCACCCCGCCTGACTCGCAGTGTTTCATCAGCCTACGGATCGGATAAGCTGCTGAAATGTGCTGAACGCACCAAACGGAGCCCGCTCCCTCCATCCGCTCCCTGCCGCCGGCGCATCCAAACCAGCGCTGCCGCGGCCAAGGCCCCGAAAATCTCTCTTGCCATTAACACTGTAACAGAGCACGGCACTTGCAGGGCCAAAGTAAACACGAAATCTGCAGGGATTTTTGTGGTATTGAGGACAACTTAACGACTGGAGCCCGAGGCAGATTTATTGTCACAATTTTCACTGAGGTCGGTAAAATCCAGCATGTTGCAAGCCGGTCATTAATGTTGGCTTTAGGCTTTCACAGTTCTGCCTTGGGGAGTCACAGAAAATGTTCTTGTATGTTGCCGTGGGACTGAAGGTAAGTGTGGGATCAGCTGTTCCTCACCAAAAAACCCTGGCCCCGTTAGTTTTGGCATAACCAGCCCCTCTTCCATCTTCCCCACCCTTCTCACAGGAGAAAATGTTTTCTCCCATCTCGCTCTTGGAGGGCTTCACACTCCCAGATGGGTCAGGAAAGGTGGGCTTTAACCCCATGGCAGCTCCTGGAAGCCTAAAAGAGCCTTTCTTACTTTTTTCCCTACCAAACCATCAGGCATTTCATACCGACCACATAAATGAAACCAGACTGCTTAGTCCAAGCAATTACTCATAAGCAGCTTCTAATTACTTCTAGTATTTAAAGAGAACAGAGAAGAATCTCCTTGGAGTGTAAACTCAGTGAAGACGTTGCAGCTGCAAGAAGCCTGTGTTACCCCAGCACACACCCTCCTCCACATCACCTCATGTCCCTGCCACATGTGCACCTCCCAAAGCACTTAGAGGGCAATCAACCCTTTGTCCTCTTGTCTTTTTACCAATAACAGCATAAACAACAGTTAGGAGTGAGGAGATTTGCAAATATACATCCCAATATACTATACCCCTACTGTACTCCTGCAACAGTGTGAGGGGTAAAACAAATCCACACTCCGTGGGAAAACTTTGCCCAGCCCTCCAGCCAGGCAGCCCGACCTTCCCGGGAGGCAGGGCCAGCCCCCTCAGCTGCTCTCAGCAGCAGATAAGATCAGAGGTTGGCAGAGCCACCCTCCTGTCTGCTGCACTGCGGGCTCTTCCCATCCCAGCCCAGATGAAGTTGCAAGGGAGCTGGCTGGCGCTCCAGGCCGGAGATGCTGTGGAGCCCACACCCACTGCCCCAGCCTCCTGGGACAGAGGGAGGATGAGACTCCGCCTTGGAAACCTCCCAGAGCACTTCAATCTTCTATCTTGGACAGTGCCCCGGGCAGCTGTTCAGAAGCACGGGCTGTCCTTCTAGAAGCAGAATTGCAAAGATCATCCAGCGGGAAGCTCCCCAGTCCCTGATCACACTACACCAGGGGTGATGCTACCATCTCAGAGGGAGAGAGAGGAGGCAGAAGGGACCACTGCTTCTCCCCAGGGCAGGCCACAAGGATTGGCATCCACAACAGAGTCCCCACAGGGCCAAAAGACAACCAGCAGTACATGGCCATGGACATACAGAAGGCTGCAGCCTGTGAGGTGTGACATGTCCAGGGTGACCACACACTGGCACCTTGGGGACACACCAGTCAGAAAGAAGAGGAACAGGAGCATTCTCAGTATCACTTCAGGTGGCACAGATGCTCCTGGAGCATCCTTTCCAGTGGCATCAAGCTGCCTCCATCCCAACCTTGTCTGAGTTCAGGCAGCTCCTCCACCAATCCATGTCTCCAAGCCCTTGGCTTGGCTGGCCACAAGCTCTCTGTGAGCACAAAAGACAGACATGGAGCAGTTCTCTGTTTTTCCAGAATTACTATAAAACATGGGTTTCACATTAGACCACCAAGGGGGAGCAAGGGCAAGGCTTCTCTCCCTGTCTGCTACAGCAATTTTGGGGAGTTCCCCCCCCCCCTTAGCAATAAAAAATGGTTTGCTGATGCCAGAACTGATGCTAACTAAAGCTAGGTGGAATAAAAAGTCCCCCAGCTCCTCAGTACCAGCATCCAGTTTCCAGCCAGCACTCTCTCCCATCCAGGACTTCATCAAGAACTTTCCAAGAATCTCTGGTTGCCCTCCAAAGGGGATCCTCTGCCAGCCCGGGACACCTTTGGGTTTGTCCAGGGCCACCACAGCACAGGATGGCACTTTGTCACCCTCTTGTGGCTGGCAGGCTTGCTGTGGCTTTGAGGTGGCCACATCCTGGGCCCCTGGTCCAGGGAAGGCAGAGGAGTGCCTTCAGCATCCTCCTTATTCCAGCATTTCTGCTTTTGCCTTTTGCTCCCAGGGATTAGTGGAGGCTGTCAACCCCCAGAGGATTGGCTCTCCCAGCTTTCCTGCCCCATGAGTCAGGAGTCTCCAAGGCAATTTAAAGTTCAAGGAAGAGCTTCCCTCAAGCAAGATATCCCTGCTCACCCCATGCTCCCAGCAAGCCATGGAAAATGCCTGCAAGTCATTCAGATTGGGTTGCTTTAAGGCACTCCCTCCTTCCCGGTTTAGGTGGCTGAAAATCTCCTACCCAATTCCCAACCCACCCAAATCTCAGCTAGGAAATTAAGCCTCTGAGACAGAGAGAGATTCATTCAGCTTTATCTGAAAGCCATTTCAAGTATGTCCAGATTCCTAATGAAACTTGGATAAAGCCCCAGAGATTAATAACAGTGCAGGGCTTTTTCGGATAATGGTTTTCTTCTGTTTCCAAGAGAAATATATATATATGTGCTTTGGTGGAATCTCTGCATACATTTTTTTTGGCAGAAAAGCCAAAATAAATCCTTGTACTGCAACAACCCTCGAGCAAGATAAGGCAAAAATCTGTTTGCAATTCCTGTGTATTGTTGTCACACACAGATAAACGGGCATCTCTTGCTGCCCCCTCAGCAAGGCAGGGAGAACAGGGACTAATGTTGCTACAAAAGCCCATCTTGGCTGTCCTCATCAGTGCAGCTCCAAATCTGGTCCCCCTACATGTTACTTCTTCACAAGCACATGCATACTTGTTGCTCCTGCCTTAAAACTTGAGTTTTTCTGTACATCAAAGTTACATCAATCTGGAGAATGTGCTTGGAGCCAGCATAGTGTTGTGTCCCACTTGAGCAGAGGCAAAGTTCCTCACAGTTCACCTGGGAAACCCAGGAGCAGACAGGTTTGGGTACCAGGAGTACGAGCTTTCCATCCTGCCCACCTTCTTGTCTGGCAGAGAACAGTCAGAGCTTGTGCCAACAGAGAGCAGAGGTCATGCTGGATGACCCACCCACCCTTTGGTGGCTGCCTGGGCAGGGTCAGGGGGTTTGAGCTGCAGCCAGTCAGGCTGGCTCAGCACTCACACTTTTAGAGGATGAGGATGCTGTGAGCAGGACCATTGCCCTGCCCACCCCTGGCTGCTCATGCCACAAGCATCAGGAAGGGCTGGCAGCACTCTGACATGAGGCAGGGCTCATGCTGGATGTGCTCACACAAGTCTCCCTTGCCTTCAGACTGAGCCCTGCCAGAGCAGGGTAGATCCTTGCAGGGTGTCACGGACCCTGTGGGGTCCCCCCTCAACCCACAGCCACTTGGTCAATGAGTGCAGGTCCTGGGGAAGCCGTGTTCTTCCCAACTCTCCCCCTCCTGAGGCAAAACTCCTAAGGAAGGAGCCCTCCATGACTGCTCAGAGCACTAATGCATCTGGCATCTGTCCACTCCACTCCCTTAACCACTGTGGCTTTTTCCATCTTCATAAGCAGGGAAAGCAATCAGCGTAATGAACGTCTCTGAGGCTCTCACCACGGCTCTCAGGATGTGCTAAACGAAATAAACACACATCAGGAGCCCATTAATGGCAATCTCTCGTGCCCAGCAGCCACATTCAGGAACAAGGGGACCAGGAAGAGACGCTAATGTACAAAGCAGAAACCCTTGGAAAGAGAGGCCTAAATTCTTCCTTTTTCTCTCTCTCTTTTACCATTTTCAGATTGTTGCAATCCCACTGCTGGCACATGGCTGTGCCCCACCAGGATGGTGCCACAGGGAGAGTGGTGGGACATGCTGCTGCACAATGATCCACCCCTGGGTGATCCATCCTGCCGAGCCTTCCCAGCAAGCCGCCTTCTCTTTCCCAGCCTCCCAGACTCTACACAGAAGGAATTCAGAGCAAACCAGGTATTCACAGATGGTGATTATGGTCAGGGGCTGTGGGACAGAGATTGCCAGGCTGGGAGGGCAAATGCTGGTCTGGTGGGAGCACAAGCAAGAGTCAACTGTCCTGAGGCAAAGTAATAGGATACAGCCACAGTAGTGGGGCAGCTCACTGCTGAAAACAGAGGGTTATTCCTCCTTTCTCAGTCTCTATTGTGGCACTTAACCAGGAGCAAGAGTATTGCTCCAGTAAGAATGAAGCTGAGGAAGTTCAGGATGCTGGAAGGACAAACCACAACTCAGGTCCACAGCACGACCCCAGCACAAGCAGCCCCTGCCTCCCCCGCTGCCTCCTTCCCCTCCTTTTCCTGCCGCATGCTTTTGGACTCCAGCTGGAGCAGCAAAGGATGCCCGATGGGAGAAAAATAATACCCCAGATCCCTGGCTTCATGAAGGCAAACAGAGCCCCTTCCCTCTCCTCCCAGGTAGAGCTGCTGAGTCCTGGATCAACACAGCAGAGCTGTTGTGGCTGTTGGTGTTGGCCGTGCTGCACGCGAGGCTGCCAGGCCTTTTAACAGGGATAGGCTTACAAAGGAGAGCAAGAGCCTGCGGGAAAGCAGGGCTGGGCTGGGGGCTGATTAATAACAACAGCCCTTCTGCTCACTGCATCGATGTACATTGGATCCACTTCACCAAAAAAAATGAGAAATTAAATGGCTTTAATGCTACTTGATGTTCAGTGCCAGCGCTGAATAACTGCCACGCCAGCAGACACACAGGCAGTGAGACACAGCCAGAGAGACACTTCCAATCGAGGTTGTTAAGCATATTGCAACGAAATGTTAATGTCACGTCTTCTGCTCGTTGGAGTTCTCAAATCTGTTCTTTCAGCTACCAAATTTAAAAGACTGCTTTATATTCCACGGGCTTAGAGGTGACTTTCCCCCCCCTCAGTTAATTAGTTTGAAACTAAAAGGGCTGGGTCACTCTGAGTTCCAGTGATGGAGCTGCTGGGATATGTGTATATATACATTTTTAATTTTTTTTTTCCACTTCTGAGCTGCTCCTTCTCATCTGGCAGCAAGCTGCCAGAGAGTGAGTCAATATTATTTGATGCCTGCCTCATAGCTTAGGGGAAATTATATGATCACCCCAAGCAAAGCCTCAACAGCAAGTGGCCACATCACAGCCCTCAGGTTTGGCTCTGTGAGTCCATCCTGGCTGTGGGGACAAGGAGGAGGCAGGTGTGAGGACACAGCTTTCCAGAGGGGCCAAGGGGTAAGCTGGAGGTGCTGTGGAGGGCTGTGATTCACCAGGTCAGGATCCCTTGAGCTTGTTCTTCCACCTTGTGCAAAAATGCTATGAATATAACATGAGAACTGAGTATCATTTAACCCCTGAAGTCCCCAAAGGCAACGTGGAGTAGATGTTTCAAAACTAAATGCTGGCTTCCCCACTGGCAAAGTGTCATGGGCTTGGTTTGGCCTCCAGAAATGCGGTTGGTGAAATTAATGAATGTCACTTGGGCATCCAGGCTGGGGAGGGCACCTGCCACCAGGCTGGTGGGGATGCCCGATCAATCCTCAGTGTACTTGCAAAGCTGGAGGGAGAAAGCTGCCCAAGGGAGGCCAAGCAGCAGCAGGGCCGTGTGCACAAAACAATGCCATGATTCATCTGAGATTGCCATAACCCATCGCTTTTCATCAGGATGCTGTGGCATTTAAAATGGCATTTCCTCCCATCTGCTGTGCATTAGCAGACAAAGAAAAAGGAGGAGGGGGGAGAGAACAGCAAAACAAAGAGGGGGGAGAATAAAACGGGATTCCTGAGTCAGACTGTTCCCAAAGCAGCTCCTTGTCCTTGCAAAACCTGAGCCCACCGGCTGGGCAGAGGACAGTGGCACCGGCCACCGACAATTCTGCCTCCGGCGCTTCCCGGCTGCAGCCCAGGACATTTCCCAGACGTGGTGAGATTTGCTGTGACTCAAATCCTTGCCGAGCAGCACCTGGCAACCCCCTCCACACCCAGAGCTGCCCAACCAGGGGCCTCACTGAGCAAATCCCCCCAGGCTAATTTTGTAATTTCCTCTGCTTCTCCAGCCCTCCTCAGATTTTCCTTTGCTTCCTACCTCCCTTCCCTGACTCATCTTCCCTTGGAAATAAGAACCCCTTTCTCTGTCCCTTCTCTGCTCCCTCTTTGCCCCTCTCTGCCCATGCTCCCACCTTCTCTCCTCACTGTCCCTTAACACCTTTCATCTCCATCTAACTCTTGCACCTTGTCCTGCCCCATCTCCACCTCCTCCATATTCCTTTCTCTGCTTAGTCCAGGTGATTTTTCCAGGGCTTTTTCCAGGAGGCAGAGGGCTTGAAGCTCTTTCAACAGCTCTGCTTCTGAACTGGGCCATGAGGATTATCCTTCTAAACATGACTTGCACTTTCAGTCAACGCTCTGACCCATGAGACACATCAGAGTTACTTGTTGGGGGTCACAAGGGTCCTGTCCCTGGTCACCCACCCCACCCTGCTCTGGAGCTGAGGCAGAAGGAGCATCATGCCTGCAGTTCTGGATGGAACCAGCAGCCATGAAACAGGTCAGGCAAGGAGCTGCTGCAGCTGAGGAACAATCAGAGCACCTTTCCTCTTGTCCTTTCTCCACCACTGTGGTGTAAACACCAGCAGCCAGAGGCAGAAACTTCCTTGGGCAAACAGCCTGGGACGTTCCCGCAGCGAGACCCCACGTGCTGTGTACCACCCTGCCCCGTGATCCCTATGGATCACAGTCCCGTCATTCTGCAAGCCCTCAACAGGTATCAGCAACTCCATGTGCACCAAACAAAAGGCAAGACCTTGACTGGACACTGTTCCACACTGCTACAACACAGGACATGCCAGGGTGGATTTGACATTAACCTGAAGCTTGGAGAGCAGCAAAGCCCAAGGGTCCTGCAGACGTGCCTGGGGGCTGTCAGGTCCCGCTGGGAAAAGCAGGAAGGACAGTGCTCCCCAGCCTGCAGGCACACTCCCTGACCCCAGGCTTGGCTGGGACACAAGCAGTCATTCAGAAACGAATAGGTGTGGACAAGTTTGACCCCAAGCAATAACCAGGGAGCCTGTGAAAGTGGCAGCAAGCAAAGACCTCAGCTTGAAGGCTGAGGGCAGGGAAGGGCTGTGTGGTTATTAGCAGACGCAGCTGAGCTGGCTCCTCAATTACAGCAGTTTTATCCCCTGTCTGGACTTCCAACAGCTTCCTCCGATCTCTCCGTGACTCAGTGTCTTGGCATGGAGAACACATACCCGAAAGGTTGGCTTTTGAAATCCACCAGGGACATTTCACCTTCCTAAAATAAAGAGTGGGCAAAATATTTTCAACCTCCTTCCAAAAAATGCACACACAAAAAAATACCACTCCTTAATAAGCGCGTGTTGTTGGGTCTCAGATGGTTTTGGGCTGGGGTAGATTTTCCTGGTTATAATCATGCAGCTGTTTGCTGACTGAATAGCTGCATTTATTTTTTGACATGTTTACTAACCACCTCAAATACCTTCTCTACCTGTAATTGTGGTGCAGCATACATATAATTTTTTTTTCAGATTTCTTCATTCAAGTGGGCTGTGTTATTCCCAGGTCCTGCGCTGTGGTTTGTGGAGCATATTCGTGGTTTGAGGGCACGAAGCTTTGGACTCAGGTGACCCTGAACTATGGCAGACTGGTGAAGAGATACTTGATAGGGGCAGGGGGGAAATGGTGTCAATTTTTCAAGCCATTGGTGCACGGGTGCTCAGAGCTTTAACATCCTCTGTTTCCCTTTCTCAAGCCGTCTCTCCTGAAAGCATTTCCTCCCATCTGTGCCCATCTATCTTCCTCCCTTCCATGCTTTATTGAAGCTGGTCAAAGCCAAACCCTTTATGCTTTCTAGTGCATGTGAGAAGAGGGGAGGCCGGAAAATGCAGCAGAGCAGGGGCTTGTTGCACTCCTGGCACCCAAATGCCAGGTTGATTTCCCCAGGCACCCTGTAAGGAATCATCCTTTGGCACGGAGATCAGAGGGCTCTGGAAAAGCTGGGCTGGCAGAACACCTCCAACCCCACCCTGTAGGGCTGAGCTCCTCTCTCCTGCTCTTACCTGGCCTGAGGGTCTCCTTGCATTGTCAGACCGTTCAGGTTAGCAGGATGTGCTCTCCTCCTTTGTTTCTCTGCTGACATCTTGATGACTTGCTAATCTGGTCACCTGCCACCCTCCCAGTGCTAAATGTCCCATCCACCCTCCTCCCAGACCTCTCCAAACAATGCTTTTGCAATTCACTAGACCGTACAAGCCTCCAGTAATAGTTTGACATTGGTTTCAAGATGTTTGGAGAGCTTTGCTGCCCAGGAGAGACCCTGAACCCGGGGCAGCAGCTCTTCTAATCACAGGCTGCTGGTGGGAGCTGGGTTAGTGTTCAGATTTAGGGGTTTTTTTTCTTTAAATAAACAAAGCAACTGAGCAATTCCTGGAGGTATTCCAGACCATGTCAAAGTAGGTCCAAAGCTGTTCATCCATATCCCTGCAGCAGACAGAGCTCTTTTTTGGGCTCCAGGGGTTCAATCTGCACCCAACCTCACTTTCAGAGGCCATGAACAGCATCCTCAGGCTGCCTCTATCTGCTCAATCCCATCCACAGCCTCACCAAGAGACAGACACCCTTCTCTGCTCCCTGCCCTGGGATGCTTCATCTGGCTTTTCCTCTCCAGATAGGAGAACCAGGGCGGCAAACCAGGCCACCAGCTGAGACTTTGTGGCCTCAGGTCACCTCAGAGCAGCCACACTTGCGCTGGGACACAGTCGCTGTCCAGCCACCCCATCATGGGGGGTGCTGAGGCCACATTTACACCAGGCTGCAGTGCCCACTTGAGCAGGGGGAGGTCAGTCCCAGAAAGGGCTGTCCAGGTCTCAGATTCATTTACAGGAGCTGTAAAACTGCCTCCTGGACCATGGCTTTACAGCCTTGGACGATGCTGGTGTCAAAGACGTTTGGTGCAAGAGCCAGCTGGAGCCAGGCCAGTTTTATATTTAATCCCGCCTATGAATACAAATAAAGGGTCTGTATTTTGAATGAGCGACAGGCGCACCACGGACATTATTAAACCTTCCAAAAATAAACCCCTGCCAAAATGATGGGAGCCAGATTTTTCCTGGAAAGTATCAGCACGGAGTGGGGGGCGGTAGTGGAGCAGCCCCTCTGTCACAGGCCCCTCTCCAACAGCTGCTCTGCATCAGGAGCAGCTTCTTCCCTCTGCCCCTTTGCTTATTCAAGCCCCAAAAACGCCAGAGTGGCTCTTCCAAGCAGCTCAAAGTCCACTCAGCACTAAATCAGCTCTGAGGATTCGGCTTCAGAGCACTGAGGATGAATCTTTCGGAAGACTGTTCTGAAATATCTAGAATTACATCAAGTGTTGCTGAAGCAGCCCCCGCTGTGCCACCCCCGCTGGTGGGCGGCTCATCCTCGCCCCCGCCCTGCCGCGCTCTGTTCGCCCCCATCTCCTGCCCAGGGGCTGTGAGGGGCCCGGCTCTGGCCATGGGGTAACCCCCACCGCTCTCCCGTTCTCCTCCATCCCCCACCAGGGCGGTGGAGGGAGCCGCCATGGGGTGAGCGCCCTTTCCCTGCTCACCCATCCCCTGCCAGAGCCACATACGGGACCACCGTGAAGTGACCCCCGCCATTCCTTGTACCCTACCCCCAGCCGAGGGGGTGTAAGAGAACCTCACGGGGTGAACCCCCTCTCTACCCTTCCGTTCTCCTCATTTCCCACCGGGGCGGCACGAGAGACCCCATGGGGCGATCCCCTCCTTCTTTCCCCTCCTCTCCCCCCGGGGCGGTGCGAGAGGCCCCCATTGGTTCACAAACCGCTCCTGGCCGGCTCCCCCCTCGCGGTGCCCCCAGGCCACTCCCGGCACTACATTTCCCATGGGTCCGCGCGGCGGAAGCGGAAGTGGCGTCTCTGCGCGCGGCACGCGGGCCGCGCCATGGCCGCCGACGGCGGCGGCGGGTGGGAGCTGCTCGCACTCATCCACCAGCACCTGCTCCGCGGCGGCTTCGCGCGGGCCGCCCGGGAGCTGCAGGCGCAGAGCGGGCAGGTAACGGGGGGC
>VWYP01024553.1:0-25266 GCA_013400435.1 Pycnonotus jocosus
ATTTTAACTAAGCCTGGTGAGGACTTTCAATGGAATGGTTCCCAGTAACACCACTAAGGTGATATAGCACTTCAAGTCCTAATTCTATACATTATCTAAACCTTCTCACTAACTAGGAGTCCAGCCAGAGCTAGAGCAAAAGACATCAAAAAGGTGCCTTATATGAGACATCACTTCCAGCAACAAATTCACATTAATCTGTCAAATCTGCCTGATCCAGGTCTAGCTCCATCAAGAGAAGACCATGTAACATCCAGCCTTAAGGGCAGATCAGATGTTGCCCATTTGGCACCTACAAGAGACCTCTTCTTTTCCTCCTCTCTAAGATTAGCTCCTTAACTCCAGTTCTTCAGCATTTCAACAGTCAAAGTCACTACATGGTCTCAATTCATGGGATCTAGCAGCCTGATTATTACGATCTTCCACAAAAACAGTGTGCCAATACTTCACCAAGGAGGAGTTTTTCATTCTTGTTGGTGGTGAAGACAAAACAGAAAGGGAAATATATTAGAGAGTCTTTTTTTTTTTTTTTAAGTGAGGGTGTTGCTGAATCCTTCTTCAATTTAATGTTACAACCAGTCTTTAATGAGACTTCTTCCAAAGCTAGATAGTGTCCACATAAGCCTTTACACAGACTACAATCTCTCTTCCTCATTCTTTTCATGTATTTTCTGAAGAGTCTCTGTTCATCCAGTGCAGCACTCCAGTCAGAAGAGCTGTGTTAACACATCTGCACAATCCCAGTGAATCACATCTCTGCAACTAATCTGCCCTGCTTTCCCCATACTATATGCTTTTGTGTGCAGATGTTGGAGACAGACCCCATGTCCTGCTGCATTTACAGAAGGGCAAGAACCTCCCTTGTCAGGTTTGTCACCTAGACATATCTGCTCTGCCCTTTATGATCTTTCATCTTCAGGTTATGGTAACCTTCCATACCCAGTCTAATAGTCTCCTCAGCAGATTAGTAAACCTACTTTGTAAAGCTACTCTTGTTCCACTTACGTTAGATTTATTCCATCCCTGCTGAGTAGCCCTCTGTTGGGGGTTAGATTTCTTCCTCTTTTTTTCTTACAATTTTTTTTCCATAAGTTGCTAGGAAACTAAGTACTGGGTACTTATGGGTACTTAAGCAAAACAAAGTTGGGAGAGGAGCGTAGCACGTGGCTACACTTCTTTTGTCTCTGGGAGTTTCCCTTGGAGGGGGAAGATACCACGAGTTTTGGGGCAGGAAAAGGATGGGGTGAGGTCAGCTGCTTGCTCTTGCTCTTGGCATTGCAAGGAGACCAGTCAAGCTGTTGCTCACTGTGGGGAGAATTCAGTGTCACCATTGCAGTCCAGTCCTAGGGACCTGTCACCATCCGCTTGTGTGTCTAGGAATCCTGTGCTCACCTTTTCCTGTCCTGCTGGGAGTTGGGCTGCCGCTGTCCCACCCCTGGCACTGCTCTGGGTCTTGCTATGCTGTAGCCCTGCACCCCCAGCCCTGCTGGGACATCCCACAGTTCCAACTACCACCACAGATCTTCTGATACATCTCATCCACCAGCCTGGGATTCCTGCTCATTCCTGCTGTTCCAGCTTGGTGCTCCGCAGAGTCCTGCAGGGGCACCAAGATCAGACTGCCCCAGGGTTTTGTGAAGCAAAGCCTCTTCTCCAGCCCATCCTGTCTCGGCCAAGAAGGTTGTCACAAGGTTCATGGTTCTGTTTGTTGTTAATGCCACAGTTATTGTTGTTTGCTTGCCTTGTTACATATACTAGTAAATAACTGTTATTCCTATCTTCATATCTTTGCCTGATTCTGAGCCCCTTAATTTTAAAATTATAGTAATTCAGAGGGAGGGGGTTTACATTCTCCATTGCAAGGGAGGCTTCTGCCTATCCTAGCAGACACCTGTCTTTCAAACTAAGACACCCTCATTTCTCTGGTCCTAGAAACCAAAGTCCCATCTTCAACAGAAACCATACAGTCCACTTCTACCCAATCTTTCCTCCTCCTGGGATTGGCAAGACAAGATCTGAGCTCCATACCCATCAACCTCACCCTTAGCTAGACCTCTGTAGTTCCTCAATAAATGCTCCAGGTTACCTCTAGAGCTGTACTCTGGGTACCCACAAGGAAGAGGAAGAAGAGGTCCATGTTAAGAGCCTGCACAAATCTCGGCCATGCGTCTACAACAATCCCAGATCCTGGCACCCACTAAGCAATAAAACTCCTGAGACATCAGGTGAGATCAGAAAATACATGCCTTGATCATCCATGAGAAGCATCTTCAGTAATTTTCTGTGACTAGTACCCATTACTCTCGACTCATGGTACAGCACTGTTGCCAGAGTATAGTGTCACCCATTACAGAACAGGGAAGTGTAATAGTACATGAGATATTCAGGATGGCAAAATGTTCTCTGACTTTTAACTCCTTTCCAGATTTTCACTAACACAGCACATGCTAAGGCCTGATATAACTACAAAGCCGTGGCCAGCTCCCATTCAACCAAGGATCCTTAAAAGAACCTGTCTGTCCCCACAGTGTGAGACAGTGCTGGTCAACACCATCACTCATTTTCCCCCTTTTGTGTGAACACTAAATTCAGGCTCAGCTGACTCTGATGGGTCTTGTTGACCCTCACCAGTGCTCAGGATACTATAGGTATTCTGAAATTGAAGAACTGCAGGTGGAGCAGATCTGCGCCTTTGTTGCCAGAAGCCACACACTTTCAGCCTTCTCTACACCTCAACAGTCTCTGTCCACTTGGTCTTCAGCTGTCACTCCTTCCTCACCTTGTGTAGCCTGGGTTTGCCACATATACGACGTCTGTCTCCTCTTCATCTTCTGCCATCTGGAATGTCAGGCCTTGACCACAGCATATCTCCCACGAGAGAGGGCACCACTTCCCTGACCTCCAGGAAGACCCAGAAGCTCTCTGAACCATGCAATGTGGATACTCTATTAGCACTTCTTCCTAATAGAGCCAAGGACTCTGATGTGTTAATGGCAGTTCTGCAGACTTCTTCTACATCTTAATGGATGTCCATGTGCTGGACAGTATGTCCTGCAGCTTTTTCAGACTACCACTGTATAGTCTTCAAGCAGAGTGACATAGTCTTAAGTGGAATTCCTAGGCCTCTTTGCACTTCTGCTGCAACAATTGTTTGGTCTCACTTACCACACACTGTGAGCTGCACTCTGGCTTCCTTGCTCTTGCCCTGACAAGTATATTTTGATGAGAATATGATCTTACCCACATCAACACCTCCCTGAGCACCCATCATCCAGTGCTGCTGGCTGCTGTACTGCCCTGCCACCCACAGTCTTCTCACCATGAATCTGACTGGACTGAGCCCTGAAAAACTTCATCTGGATTTAAGTTAGCCCTCTTGTGAGAACAATGTTTCAATGAGATCATCTCAGATTCCTTGCACTTGAAATTGTTCTGCATTTCTATTTCAAGGACCCTGATGAATATATACTGAAGTTCAACTGGTTTTATTTTAACAGCAAACAATGACCAAAGCATGGATCTGTTCCCCAGGAGGTGTAGAAATGCATTCAGCATTGTTACAGCACACAGCTCTTAGTATAGGAAAAGAAAGAACCTCAGTTTTGCTCTTTGTAACCTTTGTGTAGGAATGAGGACTATTAAAAGGCCCTAGACTTCATTTACATGTCTGTTTACAAGCTGTCCAAGTTACACAACCTGCACTGTATATTCTACTGACAGATCACTACCAAGTGAGCTAATAAAGCCAATGGCTTCATTAACCCTTATCATTTCCTGTGTTTTTCTTCCTGTGTGACAATCATACATGTTCTGTTCCAAGATTAGAAAGCAACCTAAAATTCACTTGGTTTCAATGTCTGGCTGCTGAGCCTTTTCAACCACAAGCAGGCATTTTTGTAATTCTACAACATTCTGCAGGAGAAGAAAAAATAAACAGCAAAAGATAAAAAAATCTTCTATCACTTCTATCACAACATCCACTAAAATCCTCATTGTCTGATGTGAAGGTAAACTTTCCAACTGTGCTGCTGAAGAGGTGCTTTCCCCAGGCTGCCATTTAGTCCAGACATACTGTCCCTGCCACCTACCTCCCCAAAATGTCCAGCACTGAACAAAAGAAGCTAACACACAAAATTCCCCAGATGCTGCTGAAGTATTCTTATCCACAAGCTTCACTTCATCATGCTTTCAACTCCTTCCCTAATATGTTTAGAGTAATGTGTCAGTAGTCACATAGTCTTCTGTCTGAAACCTGAACCAAATCTACATGACCTATAGCAGAGTTTTACAGAGCAGGGCACAGGCTACATGGCATGATTAACTTAGCCCAGAACTTTTAAGAAAAGCTTAACCTAACTTTATCTAACCATACAGAAAGCAGCACAATGTAAAATTTCCACAATATTGACTTCCCAAAGTAAATAAAGCATTAAAAGCTTGTGTAGAGATTTCCTATCTGCACTCCTGGGTTGCAGGAGGAGAGTGGCCATGTATTCATTTATTTATTTTAATGTCTTTAATTGCCAAGTTTTTGAGTCTTTTTTACCATCGAGGAACTAAATCAGCATGAGAAGAAAACAAATATGAAATTTAGTTTTGCATATGCTTTAGTTTACATACACATGCTCCCAGCTTGCAATCTCTGTCCTTTTTAAGCTCTGCCTCCCACCCCTTACTTTCCAAGGTAGCAGAAGAAGATATTCTGATCCCCCTTTCTTCACTTCTTCAACTCTCCCCAGAACTGCACATATTGAACAGTCAAGCCTCACATCGCTGGCTCATACTCCCCCTGCACTCTTCTCCCCCTGCTGCTGACACACTCATAATACCTCTGCAGAACCTGTATGATATTACTTCATCTGCAAAGCTCTCTCACCCATGTCCCCCACACAGAAAGAGACTGTTCCCTTAGCAGCAGACACTGATCATTTCAATGTCTGCCTGCTGAAATACCAAAAACGGAATCAGGAGTGAGGCCTAGAAAAACATACACAATTCAAAGTAAGAATCCCTAAACAGATGAAGAAGTTATTCAAATTTATTAAGGTAAATGAAGAACAAAAAGGAAAGTTTAATATGTTAAGTCGGTATCAAAATTACCACTTGTTTTAAATAAGAGTAGAAGAGTAATAAAGTAAAATATTGTACAAAGCTGACTTACTTTACAACTCAAAAGAGATCTTTCCACTCAATATTTACACTGATCATTTGTAGAGAATCAGTTTCTGAAAAGATTATATTTTCATTCACAGCTTTACAGGCAAAATTCAGGAGGATCACAAATTTTAAGCAGATAAACTAAACCAACAAAACTATTGAAGCTGATGGTAAACACTTCAGTATCTCCTAAAATACTGGATAAAAGCTTACCTAGCCTAGGCATCTAAAAGGACAACCAAGCTTATGTACAGTATGCTTTATAGCTTCCTTTTCACATACAAAGCTCAGTATTAGTATTCTAAAGTTAAAAAGAAAGAACTCTATAACTGACAGACTTGGAACAAACAAGAAACTAAGACCAGACCACATGATAATCATTCTCAGATTTCCAGTGTTCTGGGATGGTGCAATTTCACATATTTTAAGATACCTTTGCTTTTTGGTATTTTACAAAACATGTTACAACTTTTTATTGAGGCTCTAATGTCATTCTACTCTTTTTGATTTGGATACACCACTCTTCATGAACATTTGATTGTTCTAAGCATACACAAGAGCTCTGTACATTCCTGAGGTGCTACTAGGTGGTAGTACAATTCCTAGAAGGAGCAATGACAGTGCCACACAAGAACACACAGTAGTGCAATACTCAGTTGTTGCATAGTCTTTGCTCCCATTCTCCTTAGCAATCACTGCCTTCAGGCTCACAGAGAAATTGGATTTGTGGATTGTAGAGGGAAGGGGTGAATGTAACAACACTGCAGTGGAACAAAGGACAGGTAGAAACAATCTGTCCATTAGATCAGTAACATACCGTTACTCCAGTTAAACCTGGGCCTTTTCCTTCAATTAGTTTATACATTTCTTGAAGTGCTTCCTCATCACTTTTGCCTTTAAATCGCTTCTTGGAGAGTTCTTGAAGAGCTTCCTTAAACTGCTCAAAAGTAATAGTTCTTACAGACTTTCCCCTGTTGAAACACACAGCAATTGAAAGAAATTACAAGAGAGCACAAAAAGCATTTTAAGAATAGCAGAATGGTTTCAGTATACCACAGTGAACAACGGAACACAGCAACAGAACAGGAAGGCCCATGCAGCCCATTTATGGTGTCAAATAAAATATAATCCAAGAATACCACTTTATTTTTACATGTACATCAGGTAGGATAGCACTCCATAGACTTCCCTTGGGACTGGGCCTACTGTCAGAACGGCTGCAGCTCATAAAATTAAATACAGTCTCATTTGGTTGATCACTTATAATGCCTGCATATGTAAGACAACAACTGAAACATCTTAGGTAAGTATTTTTATTTACTATTCTTTGTTCCTCTTTGAATAACTGGTTATCATATTATTTATAAATCAGTATTCACGTATTCACAAATAAATTAGGAATTATTCTGCTACTGTATAAAGCAAACTATTGAAAAGCATTTAAAACTTGAAATTTTTCCTCAATTGAAGACTGACAAGGTTTTAAATGACACATTTAAATTCAGTACCTGTTTTCCTTCATAGACCATCATCTTCAAAAAACATTTAAAGGTACACAGAAAACGCAATACAGTAGTCTAGTAAACTTATAAACCTCTCAGAAATTTGGAGCTGAATACTTGCTGTAGTTTTAGGAAGTTTTAATAGGAAGACCATATTTTCATGTTAGTAAATTACTTACTTATATTTACTTTTAATGGAGAGGATTTTGCTGTTCAAGTGTGTGGTGTAAATTCTGATGAATGGGAAATTCACACTTTACAAACACCAGTTTACACTGTCATTTCTGCAGATCTTTTTTGGTCCATCACACCAAAGGTTTCAGGGGACAGAACTCTTACAAAGCATTCACTACAGTGATGTGTTTAACCAACAGGAGGTCAATGCATGTCTGTTTTCTATCATTTTAAAATATTCAGTTTAGTCAGGAGATAATACTGAGGAGTATGCACTGTTCCACTCAATTCCCCAATATTAACCTAGTTTTAGTGTTCCTCATTTTAAAATTCAGGTATGAAGCAACAGTATTAGTGAGTTTACTCACCATTAAACAAAAAAACAACTATTTTTAGTAGTTATGAGTTACAGCAGACACAAACCTCATCTTCTCCTGTATTAGTAAATTACAGATTCTCTAATCTTTTGAATAAGAACTTACACCCCAAAATTTAGCCATATACTTCGAACTAAAATTTAGCAGATCAAATAGAACCATTTTCAAAAAGATATTTTGACACTTATGTTGATACAATCTTAAATAGTACCATCTTCAAAAGCAGAAAATGTTTACAACATTATAAAACTCTCAAAGTTAAAGCAATATCTGAGAGTCCATGTTGCTGGGAAACATGCTACTACACAAGTTTTGTTTGCTGCTTAAGCATTGCTTTTTATGCCAATTTAGAGAATATTTCAAGCAAATCAGGGGAAAAATTAGCCAAGCACCACCACAAAACCCATACCAGTCCTTTCAACAGAGACAGCTGTTTATATAGGAATAAACAATAGATGCTAGGATAGACAAAGTGTGCACCAGCAACAGAAATCTCGGGCTAGAAAAGCAGTACACAGAAATCTAATTTTAATTCAAGTGTCAAAAAGACCACTATGAAGAGCAATTCAGCTACATGTCATGGATTTATCTTTCATCTTCTCTTAGACACTTTTAGTGGTCAAATCTCTCTCAGCTGGGGGATGCCTCTACTAATGAAAAGGGGAAGTAAAACTTCTGGTTTAGCAACCAACAGTTAGAAAGTGACTCCTACTTCAATTAACTAAACAAAAATGAAATTTTATCCCAGGCTAAAAAAAAAAAAGAGAAATTGGTTATTCACAACAAATTCAACACTAAGGGAACTCTTTACGTTATTGTTCATTACTATCATTCTTTATTTTCAATGCAGCCCAACATATGTAGTAAATGTCAGCAACCTCCACAAAATAAACTTTATGTTTTTTGACCAAGCACTGCTGTTGGCAACTCCTTGTCTGCTTTTGGTAAAGCATGTCCTGGAGCATCTCACAGAATTAGCTGGTAAAAAACCATCATGACAGTAGAAATGAAGAATATAATCCAGTATTTCATTAATCAGAAAGACAGGTGAAATAAACTGCAATTAACTACCCGGAATTTCTCCAGGATTCTCATCAATAGGACTAACATCCCTCTTCTGAGGAAACATGTCCAAGAACTTTTAGCAGTGCAAGAGGTCAAGACTTCATTTTGTTTTGCCTCTCATTTAAAAGAAGAAAGCACTGGCCATCAATGCAAGGTTTCAGCATAACAACACTCTAAGGCCCTAAATTCTCTACAGACTCACAGTCAAGTCTAGTATACAGGCCTTGCCTGACTAGACAAAGGCAGTTTTCTGTAGCATATATGTTTAGCTTGGATCACCAGTCAGGATCATCACAGTGGGAAAGAGAATGATCACTTTCAGCAAAACCAGCAAAAAATCATCTTGACTTGTTTATTTTTCACAAAATACTGTGAGCTTGAAGGGATCCACTAGGATCATTGAGTTCAACTCTTAAGTGATCAAACCCATGACCTTGTCGCTATGAGCACCACACTCTAAACAAATGAACTGATCTCAGGGTTTTATAAACACATGAAGAATCTTTGGTTGCACAGATTAAATAGAAGAGCATAACTCTTTTGTGTAAATTAAAAGGAAAAATACATAAATATGGCTGCCAAGAGGAACAAAGAATATTTGGTCTAAGACACAGGTATACCTACCTCTCACATTTGGCCTTTTCCCTGTCACTTACATGGGGCAAGGAAATGAGTGTATTTTTCCCCTTCAGCTTGAAGTATAACCACAAACTGGACACATATATGATGTATAGTAGAATGTAGTATTGCAGCTGGACCCCGAAAAAGAAACAAATGTGCATCGCAGCTGATATTCTTTACCAGCAAACACCAATTGGAGTGATGTTAAAAATAGGATTGGAAGTGAGAGAATTTTTGCAACTATGTCCCAAGTTTCCTAAATAAAACAGCTTTAATTTTGAAATTTCTTATCTTTTTCTACATTCCAAAAATATCCCCTCTTACTCCCCCATCTATTACAATATTATCAAATCCACTTGTAAAGCATCATAATTAACTCCAAAGCTCTTCAGCTGTAACATATGTCAAGTCTTGTGGAAAACCCTAGGAACACAACACGTTCTTGCATTTTTGGTATATGAGGTATGCTACATGCATGCCATGTACCAGCATCTAAATTACCAAGCAGTAATCCTACACCCCTCCTGTCTCTAGAGACAGGTCTTGAAGAGCTCTGAACAGTTGCTGTCATCATGATTACTAACTAGAACAGCATGCTCCCCTCTCCTCTGTCTGTACAGTCATGGGTTGAATGTATAGGAGACCACTGACTGAGCAGGTAGAAATGACAGAAGAAAAGTCTTTCAACAAACCTTGATTTACACTCTCTCCAATCCAGGTCCACAAAAACACCCTAGGGATAATGACCTACTGGATGGAAAATTGGACATGAGCCAGCAACATGCACTCCCAGCCCAGAAAGGCAACAATGGTATCCTGGGCTGCACCAAAAGCAGCTTGGGAGCAGGGTGAGGGAGAGGATTCTGCCTCTCTACTCTGCTCTGGTGAGAGCCCACTTGGAACACTGCATCCAGCTCTGGAGTCCCCAACACAGGAAAGACACTGACCCGTTGGAGCAAGTCCAGAGGAGAGCCACAGAGTTGATCAGAGAGAAGGAACACCTCTGCCATGAAGAAAAGTTGGGAGAGTTGGGATTGTTCAATCTGGTGGAGATATGGCTCCAGGAGAGCTGTTAGGGGGCTTACAAGAAAGCATGGGAGCAGGCTTTTGAGCAGAGATGTTGTGATAGGACCAGGTAAAAAAAATATTTTTTGTAAACTAAAATAGGGTAGATTCAAACTAGGTATGAGGACAACATTTTTATGAGGGTGGTGAAATACTGCAAGAGGTTGTCCAGAGAAATGGTAGATGGCCCATCCCCGATCATGTTGGATGGGGCTATGAGCAACCTGATGTCACGCAATATGTCCCTGCTCACTGGGGAAGGGCAAGGTGGTGGTATTTACCTAGATGACATGTAAAAGACTCCCTCCAACTCAAACTATGAAAAATTATAATACTACGAACACAGCATAACACACAAAGCAGTCATACCCTCAGTTTATTTTCACTATTTTTAATGCCCTGTTTGCATTCAGAAAATCCTTTCCTTGTACCAGCTTTCAGAACTCATGAACTTAGGAAAAAAACCCCAACCCATAACCCCCAAGTAAACTAATTCCTGTCTATTAAGCAACTGCTACAAAGAATCAGCTTCTTTGTGTATATTTGTAACTTGTTTTTAGAAGCTCATTATAAGTATCTTGTTTCCATGGGAATAACAAAACAAATACATTCAGTTCCATTTTCCAAGTGTTACAAGTTCAAACAAATTGTCTACAATTAAGTATGCCAAGGGTGATCACTCAGCTCTTAACACTCATCTCTCAGGTTTAGCATTCCAGAGAGTAAGTATAGAAAGAAAATAAAAAATTGTATGCTAAAAAAAAAAAAAAAAATTGAGGCATCAGAATAAAAATTAAAGCTGACCAAAAAATAAGACAAAATGGAAAATAGCAACAAACAAGGGAAGGTATGAGAGGAAAAAGGTTTAAAAGTAGGTGTCATAAGCTTGGCCACTTCAATGAAAAGAACGAAATATATGAGGGACATTAATAACAAAATCTTTTAAAGCCCTTCTTTTAAATCTTCATTATGACACAAGGAACCCTTTACGTTTAGAAAGGATACATACTTACATACCATTCTATTTTAAGCTCTGCTTCTTACAACAAACAGAATTACTCTAATGCATCATCCTTTAGTGGCAGAAACCATGTTCATGGTACAATAATGACAGCCTCCTGTATCTATGCCTACATTTGGGAACAGAATGAACATACTCTGAAGAATTTTAGGAAGCTTCCCATCACTTCCCCTTCCTTGATAAGTCTCTCCACATGGCCACTACATATTGGGAGATTCTGAACGAAGTTTGAAATCCTCAGTTTGCTCTTGGGAGCCCAAGTTCATCTGTATAAAAGTATCAGTTCTGTGTCTGGGCATTAGCACAGTAAACAAAGTGCAAAGTATCAAACATTGGCCCAAAGTAGATTGGAACAGCAAGTGATGCATTTTTCATCTGCAAATATTACTACTAACAGTGCCCCAAGTTCTTAAATGTACTTTTAAAGGGTACTGCTGCAAATGGGTACTATGGACTTGAATACTATTTGGATGAAAAGTTGTCCACAATTTCAGCTGAAAACCTAAACAATTACACTCCATACACAAAATCCTTGGCTGGTATTAGAGATCTTTATCTCCACAACACTAAAACAGATCAGTGTTAATACAACAAAGTCTACAACTTAAAAGGTCCTGCTATAATCTCCAAGCTACCAAATGTCATCCCAAACTCCCATCACAATAGGACATGTTTCTATTTTCTTACACTGAGGATAAGAAAGATAATGTAGAATTACAGAGAGAAGCTTCTATTTTTGTTAGCATGTCAGAGGGCATTACAGCAGGATACAATAACCAGGACTGTTCTGCTGTGGAAACTGTAATCTACTCACAAAGGTCTAAGGAGTATAGCAGGCCTGACAAGGGTCTAAAAACACCATACCTAGAAGTGGAAACCCAACAAAAGTTTTTACATAAACTCTAAGAGGATTAGTTTTGTTTGCAATTCTAAATTCACCAGATGTTTGGGTGTCTGATCCACTGAGCAGTCAAGTAGAACTCAACAGCACATTTTCTTGTAAATTAGAACAGGGTACTTCCTATATTTATTCCCTTCCCAAGGCAGTCTCATTCATTCAGAAAACAGAATGAGGGACCATGCTGGTACGAGAACGCGTGAGCAGTTTATTTGTCACAGTTTCTGACTTACTGGCACAATAAGCCTGATCAGACAATATCTGATTTGCCACTATTGCTCCTACATCTACATAGGCAACTGCTAACTAATACTAAGAAATATTTCTAACTTATCAGAAGTAAACATCAAAAATTATTCAAATGAATCATATAAAGGCATCATCACTGAGAATAAGACCATCAGTTAGGCATTTTATCCTAAGGGCTAAGCAAAGGCATATTTCCTAATGACATTCAGTCCTGACTTAAAACTTAAGCTGTTTCTCTTTTATCTTAACAAGCCATACTAAAAAAAGTCATTACAGCTGAAACTTACTGATTTTTCATACAAGTATTTTTCTTATTTACCACTTTACAGCAGCAACTTTATTATTACTACTGTTACGGCCCAGGGCATTCACCCCTCTTTGTTTAGTAGAACAGACACTTTCTCTTCCTTGCTATTTGTAAAAACACCAAGTCTTCATGATGTGGTCTATAAACATTATGTATGTCACTAATAATTGCTAGTGGTATTTGAACACCTTGACAATTGTAAGGTACCACAGACAAATTCAAATTCCTTGAAGTAAAATAGGTTTGTACCAGTCTGCAAAACACAACACTCATCTAACAAATGTATTTTTTTCCAAGAATGTCTGGTGTAACATTATCATCACAAAGTCCAAGGCTGTTTAACCAAGAAGCAGATCATGCTGCAGGACTGGTGGTTTGTTTTTCTCTTTTTGTGGTTTACAATTTTCACTTTCTCCTCTCTTGCATAGCTCAGAATTTCCGTGGAGTATCAGCATGACAATTCATAGCCAAGAAGTCTCAAACTAAAGGTAGGTCCCTAAGTAGCTAACCAGACTGGTAGAACCTTGCAATCTAATGGAATATTGAAGACATCCTGTGAAGGTCTGGTTTTTGCTATCAGTCAAGAACAGAACAAAACCCCCTTTAAATATAGTGAAAAAATACCCTTAAAATGCAAAAGAGAACATAGCATAGGCTTGTGTACAAATTTTAAAAATACAGCTGAAGACAGATGAGCATGTGAAGAAAGCTACTTTAATACTATCAGGGTATTTGCACTGCATTGACCAACAGCTCTAAAGAGACATGGTTAAAAAAAAATTAAGGTAGCAAAACTTAACAGATATCACTTCGCATCTGATTTCTGCCCAATAAATGGGTAAAACTGGGATACTGAAATTAGACATCTGTATGTTGATGCAAGCAGGAGTAATTTGGCAAATTGTGAGGAAAGAGGCATAGAAGATTTTTTAAAAAAATATGATCTTAAGAGGAAGCTACAACAGAGGTCTTCAGCTAAAGTAGTGATCACTTCTGGAACACAGGCAGCTTTGAATGCATGGCTATTTACCACAAGTGGATTCTTTTCAGGGGAGGAGTATGACTGACAACAAAGACATCTAGATGACCTTCACAACATCCAGACAACCTTCACAATTAATCTCTCTAAGACAGATAGCATCTTGGCCAAATCACAGTATAGCAGTTGGACTAGATGGCTTCCTATGACCACAAGGGAATGCCATTATCAGTTTTCTAAGAAAGAAAAACAAGACAAGCCAATGCAAAATGCAGTGCAAAATTCTCTTACTATATCACTGCAAATAGCCATGACTTACAGAAATCCCTCTGGGAGTGGGCCACAGGGGCAAAACACCTCAGATCATTCACTCAGGAAATGAACCTGCAATGGTCAGTTTTCCCCTCCTAGTGCTTTTTGTTTCATTAATGAGCAAGGGTAAAGCAGAGTATGCCTAGTCTATTCTAAGTATCTGAAACTGGGACAGCTACTAAGCTGTGAAAATCTGAAGCAAGAGGACATCAACAGCTCACTAAACCATCAGTTGTTTAGACTTCATTGCAACTTAAATATTTTAGGCTTCTCTTATGAAAACTCTATTTTCTGATACTTGAGTTAACACATCTCTCTTCCTGACTTTTTCTTCTATCCTATGTGTTTCCTATATGCGTCACTCATGGTGAAAATTCATTTCCTCTAAAATAAAATCTGAAATTCAGAAAAAGACAAACCCAACAGCTATGAGCCTGTCAGATAAAATAATACTGGGGAAGGGAACGAAGGGGGACTGGAGAAAGAACATGACTTGGCAAAAACATTACTAAGTGAAAGCTACCAAAAGAAAGCCAATCCCAGAATGAGTTAAAGGGGTTAAAGAGATTTAATGGGATTTACAGAGGATGAGGAAAAGAGAAAGTTTAAGCAGCCAGTAGGTCTAATAGCTATATACAGCTTAGAGGAAAAGACTAAGTAAGCTAAATAGAGTAGCAGAATCCAATTATTCCACATTTGTTTGGGTTTTTCTTCAGTTTAAGAGAACAAAAGTAATGTTACATTTGAATATGTAATCATGAAGATTCACGTAATGGTTAGCTACTGATAAGAAGTATTAGGAAAACTCCGTGAAGCCTGAAGAAAGCACATGCCCCAACTTAAATTAAAGGAGTTTGCAAGTGTATTTGGCATGACAGGCATGGACCAGCGTTTGACAAAAGACAGCAACATGTTCTACCAAGCAGTATGGGAGCACTTCAGCTTTTCCTTGTTATGGAAGAGAGATATCCATCTTCTGGTTGTCAATCCTGTGGACTCTACCCAAAGAATGTAAAAACTACACACGCAACAGAAAGAAGACAATAATTTTATCACGCCTTAGAATGCTGCCTACTCCTGTGAAAGAATCCAATTTATGACATACAATTTGCAGATATGTTTTCAGTAATATAGAAATCCATCCCTTGGGCATATGAAGGATTGATACAGTTTGACAGTACAATTTGGTTTGAAGTTAAGACATTAAAGGACATGGCATGGCTGAGTGAAACTAGCAGTAATATTAGCCAAAGTACAGAAGGATGAGGGAAATTAGGAGCAATTCAAAAAAGAGGCTGCAGACAAGTCTTAGACACAAATGGTAGAGGACAAACTAGTGCTGAAGCAGAAAGACAATGCCTCAAAATCAGGCTTCTGGCATATATGCTGGTTTCTTCTCTAGAAGGCTCAACTTATTTGCTGTTCTCTTTGGTTCTTGTCATTTTAAGGATGCGCTAGGCTAGGCCTACATACAGACCATAGGGGAAGGGAGCAGAAACTAAGCACAGTGTAATAACCCAATAGAGTGCATAGCTGCCAGAGAAACTGCTGAGCACATGCAAAATACAAAAATCATAAAGGATGATGCCACAGTGCTCATTAAGTCACTCTCAAATAAGTAAATTAAAGCAGTTAAGAACAGTTGAAGGTTTACTAAGCATTCTTAACGGCTAATCACTTCATCTATCAGTCTCCAGGCTGAGCTTATCACACAAGCTAGTGGTAAGAAGCTATTTTCAAGTAACAATACTTACCATTTTATCTTCAGAGAGCTGAAAAAGCTGATACAACCACTGCAATTCCAAAAGCTCTTTCTGCAGTTGAAGTGCAGGGGTTTAGGGCAAAGACTGTACAGTTGAGAGGACAGGGCAAGGAACAAATATCACCTGTACTTTCTCCACCAGTTAAAGCAGTGCATATGAAGACACTGCCTGATAATCCAGGCAAAGAAAAGCAGGATACAAAGATAAGGCATCCTTCTACAGATCACAACAATCCCATATGAGCTGACATGTCTCATTCATGTCCCAGAACAAGAAAAAAACCCCAAACCAGTCCTGGGGTGACTTTACGATGTTTGTGTCCCCAGTCATCTCTTCTGTTTATGCTGGATATTAAGTTCTGCACCTTTAAGACTGGTTCCGAGAGCAAAGTGGGGGGAAAAGGAAGCACCGAGTTTGTTTTCAGAAACTGCACTTGTTCCCCAGCATTCCTCTCACAGACTGTGTTGTTCGCAGCACAGACAGACAGCGGTAGAGAGCTCTCCTTTGTTTTTGGATAGGTTTTTTTTTAGCTAGCTGAGGCAGAGAAGTTCCTCAGACTGTAGCTTTTCTTTTTCTTGGAACTGATTGGCCTGCTCTGGACTGAAAAGCCAGAAAAACATGGGGAGCTCACACCTGTGGCCCACCAGGTCCAGGTCATGGCATTTTCCAGTGCAGAAGGGACTGATAAGAGACTGAGCGAACTGAGCTACACTCCATGACAAGGACTTTCTGAATTCGCCACCTGTTCAGAACAGTGAGAGGTTTTATTGTTTCATATTATTATATATTTTTTAATGCTTGTAAATACTTTGCTTGTTAAATAAACAGGTTTTTCCACTTTTCTCTAACGAAATCTTTTCCTAAACCAGTTGTGGGAGGGGCCGCTTGAATTGTGCTTTCAAGAGGGACCCTCATTCACAAGTTTCCTCCCAAATTTGCCCTAAACCAGGACACCAGCATTTGGGTTTATTTTGATTCTTTTTCTTGATTTCACACCTAGTGTGAAAATATTTGATTAAAAATGAGGCCAATCAAAGTATAATGAAACAACACCCAGCACAAACCCTGTTCTAGAACATTGTGACAAGCCGTAACCATGGGTAAGGTCAACGCTGCATGGCCAAACATCCTCTAAGCAGAAGGGAATGCATTTGATTCCAAGCAGTTAACCCATAGAAACTATACAAAACTGTTGATAAGTATGACTAGAAAAATATTCTCTAGGACAGCTTTCAGATTAGTAGCTATTTTTCAGGACTTCATTTACATTATTAACCCAAATTTATATAAATACATGGCACTCAGAGATAGGAAAAGAGACCCAACCTAATGAACTTCCATGTTAGCACCCTCAGGTTTCTGGCAACCAGTAGCCTTCCTCACTGCCTTCTCTCTACATACAGTGTCAATGTTTTGACTGAGTTGACATTCAGGGAAGATGTTACCTTTTTTGATGAGACCAGTTAACCAAGAACAGGACATGACATTTGACAGGGGAATAAAAAGCGGAATTTTTATAATAGAAAACAGAGTTACATAAGACCGTGCTGTTTTTATTAATGAGACCCAGAATAGAAAAGCTTCATATCTAAGAACTAGATATTAAATGGTTATATGGTGTGACATCCTACTTGATTTAGGGAAAATTCGAACTCAGGGGGACAAAGAACAAAGGCATTATTAAAAAGGACTGGACATAGTAAGATCTTAACTCCTTATGTCTGAAGACTTTAGAGCTTAAATTATGCTTTCATTAAGAACTGAATTGGACTTTGAAAGTAAACCATTGCACAAGGGATAGAATAATAACTGAATCCAATTCTTTATCACGGAACAACAGTGACCATCCAAGCTTCTGTCTAGCAACATATTACTCAAAATTTTTTCTCCTCTCAGTTTTTCCTTAAAATTACATTAAAATAAAAACCCTACTTTTATGTGCTACTGACCTTCCTGGAATTCTTTCTTGTTCTCCTCCTCAGATATTGTGATATTTCAGCAAAAACTCTAGCTGTGTATCCTTACAATGTCTAATATTATGAGGAATTTTTAATTGCCAGACAGGAATTTATTGACTACCAAATCTTTTAGCCATTTTTCCTACACTGAGCCAATCCATATCAGATCCAGTATGCAAAGTACAATGCAAAATGGTGGCAAGGCAAAGGATGAGTATTATGTGGACATGCTTTTTTAAATCACTATGAAGCTCAAGTAAGACTACAAGTACAACTTGAACATTTTATTACTTGTTCTTAAGGAGAAAAATGTTTGAGTCACTGTTTCTGTGAGGCCTCTGACAAAACTCCTATCCTAATTCAGAAATTACACTGGTCAATATAAAGAAAAGAAGTCCCTGGCTGATGACAAGAAAAATGAAGGAAAAGAGATGAATAATACAATCTTGAATATTAGAACACTCTACTGCTCAGGCATGGCAGCTGTTTGTTAATCAGCATACTGTGCCAGGATATGGCAAGTTTACTTGTATTTCTTGGCCAAGAAATTCAGAAAGTGCTGTCTGATAGCTGAGGTAACCAGCTCCAGGACATTCCTCCCTACCCTCCAAGTAAATATTTCCAGTTGCAGACTGGTTTTCAGTGAGTGTTTTGTGAGAAAGGTACAATACCACTTAATACTATGCATAAAAAAATATTATATGTTTCTGAAACATATTTTTAAAAAAGCAACACAGCTTCATGTATTTGGGAACTGCAGCCAGCTCAGCAGACAAGCTCAGCAGTAAGGAACTCATTGCTTACTAAAATGCAACTATGGAAGCCAGAGCAGAAGTCCTCTAATCCAAGGCAGTTTTCGTTTAGAGTTTACTTACACAGAATTTAAAACCAAGAGTTTTATCAGATTGTCTCAATAAGCAAATATCACTGTCAGATGGTTTTACAACAGCACCATTCCAGTTTTTCAAAGGATTTCATAGAGTTGGATTGTTTTCCATGTCAAATCACATCTGACTACAAAAGCAATTTCTGAATCTGGTGACAGCTCAATGATAGTGAACTCTCTAAGTGAAAAAGTATGTGTTTGTGGGAGAGGTTGTTTCAGTGATCCTGATGACAGAGAGAAAACACGGATGTATGTATATCTGCTAACATTTTTTGCTGGCAATATGAGAAGGTGGTAGCATTAAAAACAGACAGCTGGCGTTAACTGACGCCAGCACGATCTCAGTGTGTAAGAGTCATTGACCATGGTTGGAGATTGAAAGGTGTGAAATCAAGAATGGCACACCAAGTGAAAAAAGAGAAACTAATTACAGTGTTAGTCCACATCCATAGGTCACATGCAGAGAAAGCCACAAAACGTTTGTCATAACCAAATCACGACCTTCAAGAAAGGAGAATCCACACTGCAGTTATGCACAGAGCAGAAATCAGACATTTACTCTTTCAAAGAAAACAAGAAGTATAATAGAAATAATGAAGAAACTGCATATTTCTCCCCTACTGGAAGACTGCCTTCTCATATGAAAGGGAAAATTGGACAGTCACAGTAAAGCTCTAAATATCTGAAGTCCCCAGTCTTGGAGAATTTCCCATGCTCCTTGCAAAGGAGATTTCACTCTATGTTAAAACTACAACATTCACAATGATGTCCGGCTCCCCACGTCCTTCTTATCTTCATGTCTTCTGAGACAGCAGTTAGAGACGCAATTGTCTGCACTGGCAGCATTCTCATTTTACAAAGCAAAAAGCAAGACAGAAGAATAGGCAGACTGTGGCCAAAACAGTCTGTCAAATAGCTTACAAATGAGAGTAGGAGAGTATTTGAAGAGATATCCACTTGAAGAGAACAATACTATTTTTAAAAAGTGCAGATGGGAAATGTCTAAATTATAGAGCAGCAAAACCCCTGTAGCACTTACACATGAGAGCGCCTCATTCCCACTTCAGATCCATAAGCCAATTCCATACATCTGCTATTGCCTATGCAGAGAATATTTTCTAGTAAATTCTTCTGCTATGCCTTTATCATTTCTCTTTCCCATATCTTGTGGAGATAGATGTCTACTTTTGCACAGATTAGGGAAAAATAGCTAATGCATCTGACCACTTACTTTGTATACCTCAAGAGCAATCTCTAGGCACTTTCCATCTCAGCACTAGGTTGCTGCAATTGACTCTCAGATTTGAATTTCCGAGTCCTTTTTTGCCCTCCTGGTACCTTTGAGCCAAACGCAAGAAAGAGACAGAAGCTTCAAGCTTCAGTTTCTCCAAGGTCTATCATTTTGTTTATTATTTCTTATCTCATAGTACTCTCTGTGCCCAGCAAGATCTGTCTTGCACCTCGGCCATGGCACAACTGCCCACGCCTGGGCAGTCGGAGCCCTTTTCTACCCCCTATTACGTATCTTAGCTTACATTTATATGCCAGTACTTACTATCTATACTAACAGGTCATTTCTACTCCTACCCAATCTCTCTAGACTATATTGTGCTAATGTCACAGCAGAAAGATGGAGACGAGAAAGAACAAGAAGCCTAAACTCCACCTCAAAATCTCCATGTTGTCTCCATCTACTTCTATTGTAAAAACCAACAACTACAAATTTTTCACCCTGTGATAAGTTAAACTACTGTATTTCACACTCTTGAGACTTGTAATTCATCTCTGCTTTGTGCCAGGGTCTGTGACCCCCATGGACAGGACCAAAAACTACCCTGTTCACCCCCATGGACAGGTATCAATTCCTTTTGCTAAGTTCCCAGACTGTTTGGCCCAGGTCTCTGAGCCTCATGGGCAGCCAGAGGGATGCCCTGGGTTCCGACAATTGACAATGTAACCCTCAATCTGAATGAAGATCCCCCTAATAATCATAACCAAGAACAACTGTAGGAAGCCCCAGTATACCTCACAAGTAATTAGGGCATGCCTGTGAGCTCAGAGACCAAAATAATTTAACACAGACAAAACACAGAGTTTTATCCATCTCCTGACACATAAACCCCAATTCTAGAGAAAGAGAAAGCCTGCCAAACAAGTAGTTACAATAAAGCTACATCCAGCCTCAGAAAGAAGCCATTTTGACTCCTTGGGTGAGAGATACTGATCCTCTCTCTCTGTGTCCAGAGTGAGGAATACATTTTCCAAATGGAACTCTCAGTTGTGCCACAGAATCTGCAGAACACTCCATGCCAATAATGTCTTGGCACTTTGTGAAAGCTATAAACAGAGAGTGACCAAATTCTCTATGGGGATCTATCACCTCCCCTGGATTAAAGATCTGTATATAAGATCTTTACACTGCTGACTCATGTGCATCTGAAACCAACCCAAAAGAAAGGCAGAAGATCGTGACAGTTGATATCAATTCAGATATTCTTTCATTTACATTGCACTTCTCTATTCAAAACATGCAGAAGTTTACAATAAATGGAGGTTTACCCACATAGTTGCAGACATCATCATCACAAACCAGAATGATAAGGAACAATTATTGGGAAGACTCCAAAATGCTGGAATGAATTGTGAAAGCAGAGAGGAGACCATAAAAGAGCAAGCATATACTGTTTTGGAAATCTGTGACTTATTTAGACCAATACCTACTGAAGGAAGGTATTGAACCAATGCCGGGTAAGATTTGCTGCCCTCTTGATTTTTGCTTCGTACAAAAGGGTACTTTCATCTACAAATACAAATTAGTACATTCTTACACTAGCAATATCCAGCAGCTTTCAGTTACTTACATTCAGAAAATGAAGCTTCATGACCATTTTTCTTGGATTACTATCTCAATTCTGAAAGTTTTTTCTTCAAAGCCTCTGATTTCACCAGCAGAAGAAACAAAGTATTGCTCCAAACTGTCATCCACTGACATGTAGGTGCAAGAATATTCAATGTTATCTACTCCCACAATGTTTTGTATAGAAGGGCAAGTTTTCTAAATAGTGGAAGTTAATGGTCCAATTAGCATTAGACTTCTGTGCTCTTACTCCAATGCATGTCAGAAAATTGTCTTACTTTCCAGGTATATACTAACTTATTTTTGATACAAAATCTTCTGAACGAGGACCACTGATGAATTTCCATGGGATCTAACTCAACATAGAGCGTCTCATCCTCCATCAGCACTGCCAATGGGGTAGATGCCATTCATAAGCAAGTCAAGTATATCCTCACAACCTATAAAGCACAAAGCAAATTGGCTCTTGCAAGAAAATAGGATGGTATAAAACCAATAGATTAACACAATGCCATGTATATATACACAGTTTAGCTCTACATTTTGTGTTGCATGTACCAGCCTTTGCAGGTCTACTCTGAAACCTCCCAAAACATACAAATGACAAACATCTTTGCAGGTTTACATGTTGGTCTTTTTATTACAGAACCTCTACATTAGGAATGTTGACACAACTAGTCAATTTAAACTAGTTTAACTTCTTGATGAATGTATTTATGGTCATTTAATGTATCATAGTAAGGACAGCAAAATCAGTAAGAATTCAACAGCAAATGTTTCAGGCTAATGCTCTCCTTCAATTACTTAACAAAGTTTAACAGGGTAGAACACAATCAAAACAAGTTTTGTGCACTCCTGAACATCTTATCCTACAGAATACTACAGAGTACTCTATACCTACAAGTTAACAAAGCTCTGAGATCACAGTTACAAAAACTACTAAGTCTTTATGTCTTTTTAACCTGCAGCACTTAATAGGGCGTCCAACCCTTTAGAGGCATTAGAAGCCAAATCCTCTCCCACTTCAAAGCTCAAAAAATCCTCCAGATTTTCAAATGGAGCTCAACAAAGATGACAAGCAGAAATTCTGGCTACAGATCTTCTGAGTACATGCAAATCAAGTACAGCCTATATACTTCATTTTCTTAAAACAACAGCATATGACAATTAACAATGCTATTGAGAGGTTAGTCAATACTGAAACTCCTTCAAAAGTCACTATGTATGTTGCAGAAGCAACAACAACATGTTGCTCTTCAGCAAATGACTTCTTCCAAGACTAAGAGGTCACACCTGGGACAAGCACATATAGAAATCTAATCCACACCTGGCCTAAGTTATTTGGGTAAGTGTCTCTAGAAAATATGTCTTGTCAACTTCTTTATCTCAAAGCTTTGACAAATGGAGTTGAAAAACTTACAAAAAGAGCAAATGTCATGTTAGATAACATCAAGCCAATGCCCCTATCACTAAAGAAGTCCAGCTCTCCAGGGGTAGTTCATAAGTCTGACTGCTCTTATATACCTCTGCTGTTTACCTCAGGTTACCATCACTTCATTGTCCACCTGGACTATGGCTTTCACATATTAGTACCCAAAGACAAGGAAGCCAATGACTGGTTGACACAGTGTAGCATCTAAAAGGGAAATAAAAGGAACAGTCTTCCAAGCATGCATCAGATACTGTATTGTTGGGCTAAGAACACAAAACTACATCAGGAAAGGAGTTATCAAAATTGTTCAAAATGGCCAATGTTGACTGAAGCTGCAGTCAGCTGGATTTGCAAATCAGACTCAAAACCAGAATGTTAAAGCAACACACTGAGCTCATCCTATTCAGTACATAAGCAGGAAAACCAGTAGCTCATTTAACTACCTAGTACCCTCTCTATAGCTTTCTCCACCTGGTTAGAGGAGTCCCAACAGTCCATAGTCTGTTGTCTTGAAAAAAAAAAGGATCAAGCTAGTTCTGTGCACTTTAGTTCAACAGATTGCCCATCCACGTCACCATAATGTAAAGCTCTCCCATTATTCTCAGCTGAGGTGAAGTGATGAAAGAAAAGCAACCTGTCTGTAAGAGGACAGCATAGCTCCAGCTTTTCTGTGAAGGTAAGGAAATAATTTCTATTTGATTTTACTATGAAGTCTTGTGAAAAAATCATGCTATTTATGTTTTTTTTTAAATAAAGGATAAACTGCTGAAACACATGGCAAACATACTGACTCTCTAAAGCATCTACTAAATTGAATATTCTTCATTGTTCTTTTTAAACTAGCACCAGGACTTAACTGGGAACAAAAAACTTTATTCAGATTACAGTAATTAATTTTAGATTTTCATCCCCACTACTCATTGTCTCTAATAATTAGCATTAAAATGTCCTGAACTCAAATCTCAGACTACCATTTTCATCTGATATCTAGAATTAAAATTCTTTATTTCTGGATATACACAGGACAATCACCTAATGGAGTGGCTATCAGCTACCATATGAGGTACATATTTTCTTTTACTATACCTACCTTTCTGTACCTTCTCATATTGTTCTGTTAGACTTGAAATCTATCTCTCAACCAACAAAACTCTTTAGACTAAAAAAAGACAGAACCTATAAAAGTCCAATTACTCCCTTTTTCTTATTTTTCCCATTTGTAGGCTCTTTTAAGAATATCAGCTCACCTGTTAAAATTTTTGCTGAAAATTAAAAAGGTGCCCAAAAAAATCAAATTAAACACCCTCCCTAGAAACCCTCCTGTAGACCTGAAAACACCAATCAATGCATACCGCTTAAAAACCTACAAAACCTTCTGTTGGCACCATGCCAAATGCAAACAGCTTGACACATGCTGATTTCCATTTGGATTACAAATGCCTCACGCATCTATTTCCATACTGCATTCATAACAGGAAGAAAATGTTAACAGCCAAAATTTGAAAGAAAGGTTACTCACTACCTGTTTCAAACTGCAACACAGGAAGACAGCCCACAAAGAAGTATCAAAATAGGGCTCCTCGTACTCCCCTAGTGGCATGAACTACCTTAGCGTGCAGCAGCAGTAGCTGCTGTGCACAGGAAGTGATGGGAGAGCTGATGGTAAATACTGCAGTCATCACTTTTAAGGCAGCCCATACCACAGAGGCTTGTTCTAGCAGAAGCAAACACATAACACCTTTTTGTGAAATACAGAGTGCATATGATGATAAGAACTGCTCCCCCCCTCTACTCTATCATCCTCTCTCAGTAGCCTCTTGTATTATTCTCACATTGGTCTGGATCAGATAAACCCTCTATTCTTAGCACTGTTGGTTCCATTCAGAAGATTAACAAACACCACCTCAAAAAGAGTAACAAACACCTTGAATAGCACAAAGCAGGGTTAGCCCTAAATCCAGGGTTAATTGGTACTGCACTCAGAATTGTAATGAGTATATCTGAACACACTTTATAACTGAGATAGATTCCAGACGATAAGCACAGACCCATTTTGTTTTTTCACACGAATTTTTCAGTTATGCTATAATGAACTATTATTATGTTACAGTATCACTGTATTATCTGTTGTTAACTGCAAGAAAAACAACTTTTCTTGTACACAATCATAATGATACAAAAGCTATCAGTTGCACCTTTTACATACAATTAAAATGTCATACTGACAATAAAATAACTACTTGTTAGCTTATTTTCATTTTTAAACAATGTTTGCAACTAAAAGGCATATAATAAAAATCCAAGACATCTGGGCAATGAAGCAAATGCTGTCATGTGTCATGAGAGTCACAGCCTGGTGCCAAAGATCACCAGTGTTCTGCAGCTGCTGATGCCCACGATCACAAATGGCGCTAAGTGGTACAATGCTCTCCTGTATCAAGAGAGACAAACAGATCTACTAGCTCCTGCTCACCAGATGATGGTGGTGGCTTATCCTTACTTTCCTTTAGAGTCTTCTACGTTTCTGCCCAGAAAAAGAGCACTCTAGAAAACTTCTTGCTGTTCTGATAATCCTACTGCCACGATCATGGAAATAAGGTAACAGAAGTATCCAGCAGTTTGCTGAAGAAAATCCGCTGAAAT
>VWYP01024557.1:0-43634 GCA_013400435.1 Pycnonotus jocosus
TACCACAGAGAGGGAGTCAAGGTTCCCAATAGACTTAGGGCCATCTTCTGTTATAGACAGCTTGGAAATGTAAAACGTGTTCTTGCATATAATCATTAAATTGTTTGGATTGGAAAGATTATGTTTAAAAATCATTTGATCCAACTCGTTACCATGGGCAGGGACACCTTTCACTAGATCACATTCCTGATTAGATTCAGCCTGACCTTTGGCACTTCCAATGGTGGCCTATGCACAGCTTCTCTGGGCAACCTCTTCCAGTGTCTCATCATTTAAAAATAAATAAATAAATAAATAAATAAATAAAATTTTCTTCCTTGTTTCCAATCTAAATTTACACTCTTAATTTAAGAGTTACCATTGCCACTTGTCCTGTCGCTATAAACCTTGGTAAAAATTAGCCTGTCTCCATCTTCCCTGTAAGCCCCCATTATGTACTGAAAGGCCAGGAAACAATCTCCCTGGAGCCTTCTTATCTGCAGCTGGACAACCACAACTCTTTTCCTTTACAGTTCTTCACAGAAGGGATGTTTCAGCTATGTGGTCAATTCTGTGTCCCTTCTCTGGACTTGCTCCAAGAGATCCATGTCTTTCATGTCACTGAGGACCTAACCACCTCAGGTGGAATGTCACCAGAGCAGAGAGGGAGAATCTCCTCCTTCTCCCTGCTGACCATGCTGCTTTTGATGCTGTCCAGAATGCAACTGGCTTTCTGGGCTGTGAGCACACATTGCTGGGTTGTGCCCAACTTTTCACCAGTAGCCCAAATCCTTTTTTGCCAGGCTTCTCTCCACCCATTCATACTCCAGCCCATGTTGATACTGAGGATTAACCAAACCCGTGTTTGCTCTTGGCCACGTTGAATTTCATGATGTTTGTGTGGGCTCACTGATCAAGCCTGTTGAGGTCGCTCTGGATGACATCCTCTCTCTTCAGTGAGTGACCGGCACCACTCAGCTTGGTGTTTGGTTCAGTTTTGTGTTTAGAGGGCACTCACAAGGCCTGGGATCAAACATGAGCAAGACCAACCACAACAATGGTAGAACTCTTGCTCAATGAATAATGCAAAGATCTTGAGCAATAAGTTTTTAATTATCCCTTGAAGCAAGCCCAGTGGGATTGATTAAATTGTACATGGATAGGATTAGTTCTTGAATTCTGTGAGTATGGAGTTCTTGACTTTCAACTTCAATGGTTTTGTTGTATTTCTTTTGATGGAATAATGTCTAAATTTATACTTTACAGTGGATGTTGTAGTACTCAGTATTTCAGTGAAAACAATAGAAAAGTTCACTGTATAGTTTGAACTGAGTAACAGGCTTCTTAAATGTTTTATAGCATGTCACTATTGGTTTCTTTTTTTATTATTATTTTTATTTTCCTTTGTGTAACATTGTAAATATTTAAATATGGCTCCCAAAAATAAAATCTCTCTAAAATGCTGAGCTCCTGTTGAAGACTCCAGGGATTTAATGTACTAAGTTAGAACCGGTTGAATGCATTTTAAAAATAACTTGTGGCTGTAATTGTTTGCTTCAACAGCTTGACTAGTGGTCAGAAGTAAGAGCCAGGGTAAAGGTCAGCCTGCTGGTGGCTACTGAAACAGCTAGAGGTCCAGTTTTGGCTTACGGACCTAGAGGCTAACTCAGCTACTTCTGGGAAGCCTTTTATGTAAGCTCCTGGTGCGAGCACATATTGAGCAACATTGGACTGACTTGGTTTAGATGCAGTGGAAACTTGCAGTCATTGCAGAATATTCCTTTTTAATTCGCAGAAATTTTGAAGCTGAGAAATTGCTTAAGCTTTCTAAGCAAACATTTTTCTCAGAAGAGGGAATCGGCACTATTTTGTCTTACTAGGTTGTTGAGATTACTCCTAGATGAAATGAAGTCAGAAGCAGATGTTTGTTTTGTTTGTTTCGTTTCCTGCACTTTATGTTGTAATCCTGTGTTTGTTAGTAAAAGGTCCAATGGTCAAAGGAATGGGTTTTGAATTCAGAGTTATCTTAATTTTGATGATTTCTGTTGCTTGATTCTAGCTGGGTTCTGATCCAAGTATGTGTATGTGTGTCTAACAGATATTTATAAATATAAGAGAACATTCAGCGCTTCAAATAAACAGCATACCCTTCTTTTACTTTCCTGTTAATGTACTCATATTAGTGCTAAGATCCTGAATAGATTCTCCTACAGCATTAAAATAATAAAATAATGTATTAGGTGATAAACTGTGTGTGTTACAGAGCACTATTGATTGCCTCACTTATGAGGTGGTCATTAAAGCACACAGTATTGAGACAAATAATTAAATGTTCTTGTGACTTGCTTTTTATGTATAAAATAAAAGAGTAGCCGGCAAAATCTGAATCATGGGGGCTTGTTGTAATTCCCCTTCATATTCAGTTGTGAATGTACAGGAAGGAATTTTGCTTGTTTAGAAACATCTAGTACACTAAAGTTTGTTTCTTCTGGGTATTTTTAAGTTGCTTTTTTTTCTTTAATAAAAATTCTTCATAGTAGTATGGTTTTCAGCAATAGGTACTGGTATATAGATAGTGCTCTTTACAAGCCATCTGCTTGATAATTTTGGGTGTTTATAATAAGCAAAAGTTTTAAAGGCCATAGGAAGCACTGGAGTATTTTTGATTCAGTTACTAAGTTAGTATTAGTCATTCTGTAGCTTGAGTAAGGTATGTGTGCTCAGCCTGAAGGTTGTCCATGTAAGTTAGCTCAGGTTTGGTCCTTGGAGTGATCACTCTTGGTTTGTATCTTTGCTGGGGTGCCTAACAGACCAGTAGGGGTCACTCTATGCATTGAATTTAGGGAACATGTTGGTAATTATAATTATTCTTTTTAATTGTGTATGCTAGCACACTTAAAAAAAAGAAATTCTAGGGAAGAATTCTAGTCATTGTTTATTAAATTACTGCTTTTTCTTTGAGCTGTACAAAGCATGGAATGATAGTTAACATTCTGTAAGCTAACTATGGAGCATGGCTGTACCACAGATTGGGTAGCTAATGATACAGTTTCAGAACAGTCTTTGAGAGAGTCTCCACAGTTTGCTGAAAGAGAGTGCGCTGAAAAGAAAGTGATTCTGGTTGAGGTTACTGTATTTCCATACCCCAACTCAATAAAAGAGTCTGAAAAGTCTAGTGAGGCAGGTCAATGTGACACTTAAATACTTCAATAATGTATTCTTCCATTTCTCTCAAAGTCAAAGTTTAAAGCCATTTTTAAAACTCTAGCAGAAGGATATCAAGCATGTGTACATCTGTTAAATGAAATAGATGGGTGAAGGATATCCTGGTCTTCTAAGTCAGGCAGTTAATTGTGCAACTAGTTGATGATCAATGCAGTCACTTCAAACCAATATATAAGATCCATCTGTTTCTAGTTTTTCTGTAGTGGCAGTGTTGTGAAATGTATCTTTCCCTCCTGCTCTCTTCTAAAATCTGTATCTTAGGAGTTAAAATGTTTTACGTACAAGATTGAAGAAAGCTGAAAGTATCTTAATGCTTGTGGAAGGACATAATCCTTTCTTAAATGTGGCATTTGTCCAGTTTTAAATTAAGGACTGAGATTTGTACTTCGTAACACTTTCTTTACTAAGATTTCTTAATGAGGGATGCATTACACATTTTGATGGAACTAGCTATGCTATTTATATTTCTATCCTTTCCGTGACCTCCTCTTCCATGCTTATTGCAGTGGTTTATGTACTTGTGTTTTTCTGTGACACAGTTGTGAGCAGGTGCTCAAGGTCTTGTTTCAAAAGAGTTGGAAGCCGTGGAGAATCTTGCGTGTAAGTGGTCTGTGGAAAAAGCCCAGCAAAAATCACTCCACACTGGTGTCTTAGCTGAAATCCGGGACCTGAGAGTTCAGTTTCTGACTCAGGCAAGTCACAGTGGTCTGGTAGTTTGTTTCAGAAAGCCATGGATGACTCCACATGGAGTCAAGTGAAACAGAGATAGAGAGTAAGACAATATTTCTAATATTCATCATCTTTGTTTCAGAGGCTGCCTATAATAATAAAGTCATTGATTTCGGTAATACCGGCACAAGAGCAGATGAGAGCAGAAAAAGTAATAGCAAGCTAGTAAGGACCAGCATATGCTTGTTTTTCTGTGCCTAATGAGATTTGCTTAATTTGATTGATAAGGGTATCTGAAAACTTGCTGATGAAAAAGCCGATCACTTTTGCACTTTGGCAAGAAAACAAAAGATCTGCTCAAGTGTGTGTCTGCTCTGTTTTTTCAGTGGAGTTGGTAATCTTTTATTATAGTAAAGAGTATAATTTCTTCTTTTCATTAACAGTTATCTCTTTACTTAGAAGTGTGTAGCAGGGAAGAAAGGAAAGGGTGAAGAAATAAGTGATAAGAGGAATATTGATCTTTTCCTTGTACACTTAGTTCATAAAATTGGTACTTTGTTTCTTTAAGTAGTCCAAAAATTGGTATCTTACAAGCACAGAAATGTCTTTAAATGACTATGCTGCATTTTTAATTGGAATGGAATAACAAATTTTGTAATCCTGTAACAGAAAAACTATTAGCATCTTCCCAGTAAATGTTACTTGAATTCAGAAAAATAATTCAACTTTAGTGTGTTTTTTTAGTGAGACCACTTGTTTTTCCTTCTTGCAATATTTTTTCTCTGCATTTCCAGTGAAGTCATTATGGCTTAAATAAATCATGGCTTTTCTTTATTCTTTCTGCCTCCAGGTGTACTAGTTGTTTTGGTCATCCAAGCCTAACATATTTTAACGCCTTTATATGTAGCCCTTATTTCTCCAAAACTGATCTTTGGAAGAAAAGCTTGCTCTCCTTTCCACAGAATCAGAGTATGTTTAAGATTGGAAGGGACCGCTGGAGGTGACTTTGATCAATCTCCCTGTTCAAGGAGGGTCTCATAGAGTACCTTATTCAGGATTGTGTCCAGATGGCTTTTGAATATCCTGCAGTGAGGCAATTTTTCCGGTGCTCAGCCACTGTCACAGGGAAATTCTTCCACATGTTCAGATGGGACTTCCAGTGCATCAGTTTCTGCCTGTTGCCTCGTTCTGTTGCTTGGCACCATCAAGAAGAGCCTGGTCCCATCCTCTTGGCACCCTCCTTTCAGATCCTCACAGACATCGATGAGGTCCCCTCTTAGCTGTCTCTTCTCAAGGCTAAACAGTCCCAGCTCCCTCAGCCTTCCACATAAGAGAGATTCTCTAGTCTCGTAAAAACCTTTGAAGCCCTCTGTTGGCCCTACCCTAGGAATTTCATGTCTCTCTTGTGCTGAGGATTCCACAGGGACTAGTGGGGATCAAGCGTGGTTCCTTTTGGCCCAGTGTGCCATAACATGGCTGCTTGTTGAAGTCCAGATCCCCAGCAAAATTAATTTCAAATTATTTTCAAATACTTTATTATGTTTTATTATGTTTATCGTAACTTTAAAAGAGTGAACATGTGAATATTTCCACCTCTTTGGCTGATGCATATAGCAAAATTCTACCGTAGCTTTACAGTATTGTTGCTAACGTGATATCACAGAGATTATTACCTTCAGTTAGGCCATGCTAATCCTTACCACAGCACATTACTTAACAGGACCCACAGATGATTTATTCTGATGGTTAATGATAAATGAGTAGTGATAATTGGGAGATTATAGGGTTTGGGCCTTTTTTTTTAAGGAAGTATTTGGTTACAGCAAATGGTTGTATCAGTGATTACTTGTATTAATTTTTGCACCTTTTTCTTCAAAAAAAAGCTATCTATTTGGAGTCAGAATGAAATAAGTCTTGGAGAGTTCAGGGGTTTGATATGAGTTAGGAATATGACAAATATCAACACATTTAACTATATTTTCACACAGCAACCTGGTGAATGAGATAACAGATAAAAGACAACCAAACCATTCTTTGCTTCTTCATCCATAGAGAAAAGATGGACTCTCTCTTCATAGTATATCCAAAAAATATTTTTAAAGAATGTTGACAAAATCACCAGATTTGTATGTTCAGACCAGATAAGGGGAATGGGTTATAGGATCTGAAAAGATCAAAATATTTTATCACTTTATTGCCTGAAACAGTATTTTATTGTTTCTTTTAAACATGTGATTCCTTTTTTGTCTAGGTACTGCTTTTCTATAGATACATTATAAATTTTGATTCTATGTAGGCTTTTCTTAAATCACAGATGTATCAATTTACCTTTTTTAACTCAGTCTCATTTTCAAGTATGCTTATATTTAACATGAAGAGCTTAAAACTTAACTTTTAAAAAAAGTAAAAAAATAATACAACAAAATTTTTAAAAAGAAAAAGATTTCAAAGGCCCAAGCAGTAATGCAACTGAGAATTGGTCAGTCAAGCCACCTAAAGACGGTGAAAAGACATGTTGCATCATACAGTAGTAAATGTCATACTGATTTTGGAAGTTACTTCTTGCACACTGAACTTTGTACAGAACAAAAATTGATAACTTTGCCAAGGAGCAGAGTAAGAAGACTGCTTCTGAAGAAGGCATCAAAAAGTGACACTGCCGAAGTTGTCATCGATGCTCAATGTGGATTCCTTTTGAGTGGTGTGCCTTCAGTGCAAAGATGAATCCCTGCATGAAAGAGCCCTCCTAAGTGATGTTTTCCAATGCAAAGATATAATTGTATAGTTGATACAGGTTGTAGTGTTCCCTGCTTTGGAACTCAAAATTACAGAGAGAACAGTAAATTACTGCAAAACAATAAATATTGCAATGTTTGTGACTTCAGGGATTTGTTTTCCTTGGGTTTTCAGGAATCTTTTTAGAAATGTTGGGTTCTTGATGTATTGGGAACCTTTTTTAAGACAACAGTCTTTGGCACTACAATCTATACTTGTTCACTAAGAAAGAAAGATGCCTCTAATGCATAATGAATCCAAGTATTAGTTTTTTTCTTTTGACTTTGACTTTAACTCCACTGAGTTTAACTAAGAAAACAGAAAAGTCACTGCTTCAGCTAAGTGTGCCTGTCCAGGAAGAAGTGATGATACTGCTGCAGGCATGCTTTGAGCAATAGCTTGGGCATTTACCCAGTTCATATATCCCTGTCATAAAGAGTCAGTTTCTGTTCTTTTGAAGTGATGTGGCTTTCTGTGAATTATTCACAGGGAAGAAAATGTCTTCTGTGCCATCTAAAACAGAAATAAATGCCTGTGATACATGTTTTTGTGTAACAAAATCAAAGAATATTAAAATAGTGCCCTAAATATGAGCAAGCCATTTGTATTATTGCATGGTACAGTTAGGATCTGACATAGAAAATTAAAAGCTGAATCTAAAAGAAATTAAGTAATAACATGATCATATGTAAAGTTGTTTTCTGTTATCTAAAGACTGAAAGAGTGAAGTGTGTTCATCATAATTCACTTTCAAATTCTGCACGTCCTTTATACATCCCTATGTCAGCAGCCTATTGTACAGTCTCTATTTCCATTTCTCTTAGCTCTTGTTCTGATAGGGTGGAAATGTATGGCTTTGTGTTCTTCCTGAGAGAACTGACTCCAAGATATTAGTGCAATTTGGGAATTATTAATACTGAACAGTGTTTCCTTAATTTTCAGGGTGACTTCATTGCGTGAAGATAGATGTTTCTTGTGCTTTGGACAGATACTTTACAGTTCAAATAAAACAAATAGTTTTAGACCCAGGGTTAAATTAAAAGTAGGTTCACTTACAGATTTTTTTGGTTTTCATAATTGGTTAGGAATTACTGCTGCCATCAGCATCAGTGTCAAGGCTTTCAGCCCAGATATTTGTGTATATCAGACAACTGAGATGAAGAGAATTTCCTGTTTTTTGTATAAGCACAAAGTACAAAGACCAGACTTGGAAAGAACAAAATGTAATCTTCTTGTCTAAAGATCCTTTTCTGTTATTCTTGATAATTTTGAGTTATCAAGAATGAATAAAAGCTTATGCCATAAAAGATTTCACAGAAGAATACAGAACACTTCTTTGTTGTTTTCTTTGTTTAAAAAAAATCTCAGGGCTAAGATAAGTTTCATAAATATACCTAAAATAGCATCCTATATATCCTTTTTCATTGTCTGTGGTACTTTCTCTTTTCTTCCCACTAACTTCAAGATTACAGACAGTTTGCTTTTTCGACATTTGGCATCATAAGCATTGAATGTATGACTGTTTCTTTATCTTCCATTTTCCCCTTAAATCTGTGCATATTAAATATGCATGGTTTTGTGTAGGAGCAAACAAATGCTGACAGCTAACCATAGCATCTGAGATGACACAGTTTCTTTTAGATGCAGACTCAGCTAGCTGTGAAAAATGTTGAAGATGTATTTAAAAGCTGTTTGCTATGAATAAGTGCTTGGTTTAATTTTTGGTAATCATTGTAAATATTAGCTTCTGGGCTCAAATTTTCCATCACGAATAATTAGTACACATTGAAATTCTTAAGGTTCAGTGAGATAATTCATCTGCTTCTGAGAAGAAAAACAAACAAACAAACAAACAAAAAAAACCCCAACAAAATGAGGAAATGGTTTTGCCAGAATTAATAAAATAAAATTGATCATGTAACTGTTGTATTGCCTTATTTTTCCCCTCTTTGGAGTGGGAATTAGAAAATTTTATTAGAGTGGGAAGAGTAATTGCTCTGTACCTGTAGCTTGATTCAGTCTTAGCCAGATGACCTCTGAAAATCTCATTTTAACCCAAGTTTTTTGAGTCTGAAAGCAAAATTCTTGTAGATTTTTTTGCAGAAAGTGCATTACAAGAACACCAAGAAAAGAACAAGACACTTCTAACCGTTATTGTTTTTATCTGAAAGAAGTTTTGGTGACAACAACTGGACTGAAAATTAGCAAGACTGCTGTCACATTTTTCCTTTGTTGTTAATTAGTTTGTACAGATTTGTACATACTGTTTCTAATATGAAATAGGAGGTGTATTCTGCTTGTTTAAGACATTATTTACATGTATTACTTTTGAAACCTAGATTTCTCTAGTTGTGTGAGATTTGTATTTAGTCAACATCTGGTTTCACGCTGCTTGCCTAAATTAAGATCTAGGAAATGCCTTCTCTGGTAACTGAGTATTTTATCTCTTTCCCCTTGAAATGGAAAGAAATTTCTGTGTCTGAGATGGTGAATAATTTTGTTTTGAATCAGAAGACTGTATTAATTTATAAGCAGTTAGTCTGAATGCAAGACTTAGCTTAGGAAGGTTACGCATCACTTACCTACTGTAAAGAGCAACTTTTGGACCATCAGCATCTTTTCTCCTTCTGGATTTTTTTCTTGGAAACAAAAACCTACTGCTGCTGCCTTCTCTAAGGTATGAAATGGAAAGCAAGTAGTTGTGATGTTTGTGCTGTGCCCCTAGAAGTTTCATGATTTGAAGCCCTCAGGTACTACTTGTAACATACTGGCTGGTTTTTTTTCAATCACTGCAGTTTACTTAGTGCTGACATTGTCCTGAGTTTTCCAGTTAGACTGCTAATGCAAACACAGATTCTGTAAGAAATGGTTGATATAGTGTAATTATACGCTGACAGGTTACTCTGTGGAAAATTAGTTTTCTGTTCAAGATAACAAAATAAGAAAGTAATGAAAATAAGAAAATTAATATTTTAGCTGAAGGACAGTATGGAGAGCCTCTGCTTATGAATGCCTCAGCATTTAAATCAATACAGTTTGAAAGACTCTCATACAAGTTGATATAATAACCTCTGAAATACTAATGATGAGTTATCTCTTCCACTGGGAAACTGTACTGGTCCCAAGCATAAATGTGGTCATTTAAAATGTCTTTACTAAGCAGCACAGTATTCTGCAGAACTAAATCTCAAGTAGATCTGGCTCCCTAAATGGTAATTCCATCTTTTTTTAAAAGGTCAGCTCAATTAGATTTTGGCAAGATTGAGTCTTCAGTGTCTCTTATTATATTCATCAGGACACATTGGCTGGTAGTTTGCAAGTGTTCATGAGCAAAACAGGTTAGTAATATATTGGGACCAGTACAAATAGATTGTCCTCATCACCACATAGACAAAACACTCATGAGAACTGTGCAATTCTTTAAACACTAGTGGCATGATATAATGAAGTTGTATTCCATTAAGCTCTTGTATACAAGGGAGCAAAATGTCATCACCTGAATGTGGCTGCATTTCTGTGATACAACCTCATCTGTTCCGTCAACCAGTTTTGCTCTGATCAATAAGCAGTTTTCTGTGGCCTTTCACTACTGTCAGATGTCATTGAATGATGTAAATACACATCAGAAACTAGAAACTTGACAGCTCACCTAGACTAAAGAGAGAACTGTGGGAGGGGGTGTACTGCTGGGATAGACAGAAATGACAGCTGATGTCTGCTGTGTATAAATGATTTGATATTGCTACAGACAAGGTTTTTCATTTTCCATAAGCACGCAACAAAATGATTCTGACTTGTACAAGTCAAATCATTCAAAAAGACCAAAGAGAATAAAAAAGATTTTTATGTTGCAGGACAGCACTGAACAGAATGTCCCACTTACAAATTATCTTTATTTTTATTCTTGCTTTTGGTACTAAATCTGGGGTCCTACTTGATGCTAAAATGAAGAAAGAATAAGTAAATATTAGAAATGTTCTCCTAGGCAACATACAATGAGTAAAATAGGTATTCGTGTTAGCATACTCTTTCAAAGCATTAGAGAACTCACTTCAATTTTTCATTACAGAATCAAAAAACTGGAGGTATTTTGGTTGCTTGTGTTGTTTTTCAGTTGTGAGGAAGGTTAAAAATACTTTCAAAAATGGCGGTAGAGGACTAACTATGAAAACAGTTATATTCTGTAGTGGGGAATTGTAGCTGAAATGTGTAAGGTTTTTCCTAGTTTGAAGTCTTTTTGATACACTTCATGATTCCGATGAAGATCAACTGCCAGGAGTTAAGATGAAAAGGAGAGTTCTGCAATATTCAATGTTTTGTTTATAGTTGCTGTATTATGGGTCTTGTACTGTGGAACATACTTCCGTCTATTGTACCATAAGAAATTTACAATATCAGTCCCATAACAGTTTTCTGTTCAGAGAGGAAGTTTCTGTAATAAGTGGTTGGGGGTAGATAAACATTTAAGCTTTTTAAACAGGTGCATGGTATTTGGCCTTTCATCTTGAGGGTTGGTTTAATCCTTCCTATGCAGTATATATATATCCTGCCATATATGTATGTCTTTACTGTATTTGCTGCTATGTAAAAAGCAAAATATGGAAGTCATGATTTTGAAGAAAAACTATGTTGGTAAAATAAAATCTATTTCTTAAAAAATCTATGGGTTTTGTAACTTAAAGTAATACCTGCTGATGTGTTCACAGAGTGATCTGAATTCTGGCCTACTTGTAACAGCAATGTCACTGATAGCAGCTTGCAGTCTACCTTTCTCTCCTGGCCACTGGCAAAACTGCTGAGAAAGCGGGATTATTATCTCTGTGTGCTGGTGTGTGCATGTGCATACAGGAATGTCATGGAATTCACAGTTTGCACCTCCGCTCCACTCAGTGAGACCTCACCTACAGTGCTGCATCCAGCTCTGTGGTCCTCAGCACAGGAAGGACACCAGTGTCTTGGACTAAGTCCAGGGGAGTGACACAAAGATGATCAGAAGGATGGAGCACCACTTCTATGAAGAAAGGCTGAGAGAATCAGAGATTGTTCAGCCTAGAGGAGAAAAGATTCTAGAGTGACCTTCTAGTGACATTTCAGTACCTAAGGGAAATCTACAAGAAAGCTGAAGAGGGGCTTCTAACAAGGGTGTGTACTGATAAAGCAAGAGACAATGGAATGAAACTGAAAAAGAGCAGATTTAAATTAGACATAGGGAAGCAAATTTTTATTGTGAGTGTAGTAAGGTACTGGAACAGGTTGTCCAGAGAAGCTATGAATGCCCTGCCGCTGGAAGTGTTCAAGGCCAGATTGAATGGGGCCTTGAGCAATCTGGGCTAGTGGAAAGTGTCCCTGCCTATGGCGGAGATGTTAGAACTACATGATCTTTATGCTACCTTCCAAACCAAACACTTTTGTTATTCTTCAATATCTTTGCTGCCTTAATAATGTTGTCATGCTTAAGTGTTCTAATCCACTACACTGAAGTATAATTTGTATGAAGAAAAGCCCGTGCTTCTGGTGTGTCAGGTTTTGGGCATGTGCCATGAGGCCAGTACCTACGTACTGGAGATTGGGTCTTCAACAATCACTGGCCATACTGTTCATATATACCAGGATGTCTCAGCTAAGAAGCCTGGATTCAGGTGTCGTGATTCCCATTGACTTCTGGAGTTCTGTTTGGGCACTCAGGTTTCCATCACCTCTGTCTCTAGGGGGTTTTCTCCAGGGCTTTCAGACAATAGTTGTCCTCATCTAGAACACTTAAAACAGGTTTCTTGAGACTGGCATGAAACTTGTTTAAGAATAGCCAAGCATAACCACTCTAAATTACATGCATTCCCTGTTTTCTCAGACATTGGATCATACCTCTACCTTTTCTTTATATTGTTAGTTATACAGGGAATGACCAAGTGCTCACCTGCCATTATCAATTTGTAAGGAGCACAATGAAATGCAAAGTATGTGATGTGTATCTTCAGTTGTTACTCTGCTAGCATGTTTAAGTAATTTTTTTTGTGTATTATGAAGTATGAGAGGCTGCTGGACAGCTCTGTGTAGGCTGATGTTTATTTTAAATAAGAAAATTATTTTGAGTTTATTTCTGATTTACCTCATGACGTCATTCAGAACCAGTATCATAATCTTACAAATAAGAACTGTTGTCACTTTTTCTGATAGAAAAACAACCAAACAATATTAGTGTGCATACAATAATGGTAACAAAAAGAGTGATGCCACAGTGTAGATGTTAGGCAGAACTTTGATAACTAAATTCATTATGACCAGGATATTATTTGCTTTTTGAAGTGGGGATAGAAAGGGAGGTGATTGACTTTTGGGGTGGAAGAGGTCATTACACAGCAGGAAGATATTCTATAATTATTCAAATTCTCTAGAAACTAGCATGAGGGTTCTAGGGCTCTGCTTCAACTTAGCACCTGTCTGTGCTTTAGGTTACTTTATAGGTTTAGATCAATCTAATGTAATTGTCTTTTTTTTTTTTTTTTTTTTTTTTTTAGTTCCTTATACTGGCAGGTGAGATGAGATATCTCATAGCCCAGTACAAGACTTCCAAATACTGTAACCTCCAGAACACATTGAAAATCCCCCCAAAAAGAGGGTATAAAATGCCACTTTCCATTGTTCTCAGATCCATTCTGGATCTGATATTTATAAGATTCTTCTCAGAGCTATTTCTGCTGCAGTTTTGAAATACACTTGCAATTATAATGCATGGCCCAGTGATAAAAAGATTAAAACTCATTTATGGTAACAGATGGTGATGTGGTTGCCCCAAACATGTAGTGATTTTTCCATACTGTTCTTTTTCTCTATGTAGTATTGTACATAATAAAGTAAGCACATAACCTGGTTTGTTTTGGTTTGGCTTTTTTTTTTTTTTTAATTTACAGATTTTGCAGTGTTTCTGTCACTTCAACTTCTTGTTCCTTATTAAGACTTCAGAGATACAAACCAGTAGCTCAGTAATTGCTTTCTTGAATCTGCCTTTAATAATTACATTTAGTAAAGCTGTATCGAAAATTAGAAAGGCAGAGACTAATGGAAAACTAGATTTTTCACTGAATTAGAAAGCAAGACAATCCATATATTGACAACATTTCAAGTTGAAACAGATCAGGAAAACTGTTTTGGACTGTCTGTGCAAAGAGGCAAACACAGGCCTGATGTGCAGTGGCATCTGCATTTTATACAGGCAGAGAAACTATAAGAGATTTCATGTAAATAGGTGTCTTTAGAGGGGACAGTAGAAATCTGATTTGGAAGCAAGTCACCTGAGGTTTTTTTTCAGTTGGAGAACCTTTTTTCTTCACATTAACAAAAGTCTAGAAAGTGCTAACTTTTCACTGATAAAAATACCTTAAAGGCAAGATGGGAAAAGAGAAAACATATTCTAATTTCTTGTTTTAGATCTGTGGAAGAATATTTGTTGAGGGTGGTATCATACAAGCACTGTGAGTCCGCTTGTATGAAGAGGGTAGGGGAGAGGAGGTATTGTGTCATTTTTTGGTCAGTAGTGGGACTTTTCATGAAAAATTTAAGGCATTTGAATTCTCATTGTGAGAACGAGGGAAAACATGAAAAAACTCTTTTCAGGCTTCTGTCCCTGATATGTTAGTATTTTCAATGCCTCTTATTACAAGCAGGCAAAGGATTGCCTGGTTGATTGATTGATTGATTGATTGATTGATGTATTAAGCACAATGTGTTCATTAATTACTAGATGTTTTGTGTTATCTCAAAATTAAAAAAAATACCCCAAAACCTAAACAACTTCAAGATGTATATAGATCTGGCAGTGTAAACAGATAATGGCTGTGTATTGTTAGTTGGATGTAAAAGCTTGTCCTTAGAAGAATTGTTCTTCCTGTTTTTACTGTTCTGTCTCTCACATGCTTTGCTTTTTCATCTAGTAACTGAGCTGGTTTTTGTTGATAAAGATCATTTGGGTATCTTTGGGCCTTTTGTAACATTTTGAGATTACTCTTTGCTTCAGTTATCTGCTAAACAGACAGTTGGCCCAAAAAGAGGTTGACACCTTCAGCATTTTTGGAGACCCTTTTTTTAACCAAGAGTACAATTCTCCTTATGTGCTGCACATTTAATAATAGTTTGCTTTGACGGGATAATACTTTCTTCTGCTGCATTTTAGAATGCATATACAGAATTGGGCACATTTTCTGTGTGTTATTTGGATTGGTGTAGATCAGTGGAGCATAGATCTTGTGATTTTTATTACACTGTGTGTCCGTTTTGATAAACATGGAAAAAAGAGTTTTGATTATGTAAATTTATACAGTTTATAAATTTATATTTATATTTTTATGTAAATTTGTACAATTTATACATCATTTGGTTGATGGTTTGCAGGATTCTGAACACAGAAAATGCTACTCCAGCTAGAAGTTTCACCTCAAATCCTAATCACATAGCATAAGATTAAATAATAACTTTCATTGTGTGATACAGGTATTTTAATAAATGTGTCATTTTAAGTTAACTAATAGTCACTGTTGGTAATCTGATAGACTTGTTCACTAATCCAGCAACTTCTACAACATATGGAAAGCTCCAGTTAGTGTTACAGGCAGTGTACTGTACAGTACGGTGATAGCAGCAGTGAAGCCACTAGATCCCCAGTAATCTGACACATTTCACTTCTGTCTGTAGAACCCATAAAAGCTAATATTTTCCTTGTTTGGAGTGGAAATAATAAATTTATAAGAAAACATTTCAGAAGTCACAGAGGAAATGGAAAGAATCAGAATGGTGAGGCATGCTTGAGATTCCTTCCTGGGTCACTAGAATTGCCATGAGCACAAGCCAGCATTCTTTGTAATTTGGGAGGAATCTTTCAGTTGCAAATAAATTGCTGTTTTGATAGTAACTTTTGGACTTAAGGGGCTTTTTTCTGTACCTAGTGGGAAAGGTGAAAGACTCTTTTAAAAAGAGAAGTAGTATGAAGCTAATGGGAATATCTGTCATCTTATCCCATTCACCTTCTTCAAACCAGGAACAGGATCTTAAGAGAAGCTTTGCAAACCTGAAGAGCAAATTGTTTGATAGCAAAAAACCAAAAAAAACCTGTAAAATTTGAGACAGTTTCTAATGTATAACTGGGTCTTCTAAGCATCTTCCAAAAAATGAGCATAGAAAAAGAAGCATTTTTTTTCATCTTTTTACTATTCCTCCTGCTTGGAAGGAGCTATAATAGGATCATAGGGTCATTTGGGTTGGCAGGGGCCCATGGAGGTCCAGGCACACCCCCCCACCACCACCCCTGATCCACACAGGGCCAATATAGATCAGATTCCACAGGGTCATGTCCTATCATGTTTTGACTTTCTCTGCTGCTTCTCTGGGCCCCAGTTCCAGTGTTTATTTAATATACGCTTTCCAATGAAACTATTAAATAAGCTAGATTTGGCACTAGGTCTGGTCTTATTTTTCCAGAAAAATTGAGTGATTTTTGCATGCAGTAATTTTTCATTGGTTCTTTAAAAAGAACGGATAGAAGATTTGATAGAAAATGTTTTCAGTGGAAAGAAAGATGTGGGAGTAAGAATTATAACAGAATATCCTAATATAATAAAAAGATATGGGTTTAGATCTTGGACTTTTAACTTCAAGCCTCTGAATTGTGCCCAATCTGGATACTCTGTGTAGGTTTTTCTAAGAACAAACATGAAGTAAGTTGTTCAGCATTGCAGAAGCCCTTGGATTTTAGATCTAAAGTTTCCAAAGTAATCATGATGTTACTATTTGCCATACTTTAGTTTGTGTGGTTTTCCTGCCTTGTTAAATGGGTTTTTTTAGTTTTCACATGCAAGGAGCCCATGAGGACGTTGTCATTTGCTCATTTGTTCCCACCACAGTCAGAGCATGCTGAGCTAAGTGGATGTGGTAAAAGGGCTGTGTGACTGACTGCAAGTAGGTATGTGCAGCAGTTTGGGTTGCATTGTGTGGAAAACTTAAATGGCACTGTGAGCATTTAAATTCACAGCCCTTGTTTCTTAACAGTTTGCCCTTTGGCTTCTTTTAGCTCTGAGCAGGTAACTGGGAATTAAGAGGAGGAAATATATCATTTGTATAGGTACTGCCGCAGACATATGATCGGTCAATGTGAACCTTCGAAGACCTAATAAAGTCCCTAATAAAGACCTCCTGACTAAGAGACAGGTTAGTTTTCATCATCCAGCTCCCCTACCAGCTGTGGAGGGAGGGAGAGGGGTATCATATGTTACCAGTGGGTTTTCAGAGCAAGCAAATGCAGTGACATACACTTCTGATTCATACGCAGTGGAATTGTGCATTCTCTTTAAGAATACAGAAGTGGGAGTATTTCAGACTACAAGACCCTTCTCCTACTGTTCCTCGGCCACCTTATTTTAACAGTAACATAGTAGGGTCTTTTCAGAGTTTGTTTCCCTGTGCCATAGAATAGATTGCTGACCACATCTCTTATACAAAACTTTAAAATAAAATGTCCTCCAATCGTTTTTCTGCTTCCTAACATTAGAGCTGCTCCTGAATAGAAGTGTTCTATAGGCCTGAAATTTATCCTAACTTTGTGGAGAAGCCATGAACTTTCAATCAGATTAGACACCCAGTGAAAACAACAGAGCACCAGCATTGCCTATCCTATTGGAAAAGCCACATTATGAGCATACTCAGTGCAAAGTTTTGTTAGTAGTTAGGCAGTTTTCCAGAAGTTCATGACTTGGCCAAATTTGCCTCCCATATGTCTTCCTGGTCTTCTGGTCCGTATCTTGGAGAAATTTGAGTGAAGCAGCTTCGGTTTTGTTTTGGACTAGGTTATGGGGTTTTGATTGGGTTTTTTGGCATGGATAATGTAAAATGTATTTTTCTTTAAGTATGTGTTTGGACTGTCTCACCTGTAACTTTCTAAAAATATTTTCTGTCTGAATCACATACCTGATACAGAAAATCTAAGCCCAAAAATTAAAGGTTGGCAAAACTATAAGGAACCGAGAACAGTCTTGTAATGGAAAATATTAGATTATTCTAATTGCTCCTGGCTCTGCCATTAAATTCTATAATGTGTTTTATTAGATTACTTCCATCTCAGGTCCTCTTCAAATGTTATTGAGATTGTAAAAATAAAAATAACAGCAGTGTATCTGAGCTGCAGCATGAAACAGGAGGGTGAGGAATTAGTTGATGAATGTCCCTCTTCATTACTCCTTTAGAATTCTTACCCATGAAAAACATGTGGGTGAAGGAAAAGGTAAGTAGGGAGAGAGGCTGTGCAGAAAGATGAGTAGTTTCTTTCTGAGGCAGTTGGACATGACTTCTCAGTCACATGTAGATAGGGTAGGTTCCATTTGTTTTGCACTGTAAATAGAAAAGTGACACTTTCTCTAAATTTATAGAAGAGTCAACTTATGCTGCAAGTAAGAACTTAGAGTAAATAAGGCATTTGCTTGCCTTCTGCAGGGATGTACTGCAATTTCATAATAATAGAGCCTTTGTAACAGAAAAAAAAAATTAGAAAAAGTTATTTATGGCAATGTTTTGTGTGAATAAAAATGGCAGATGTTTTTCTATTCAGTACAAAAGGTAAAAACAAGGAAAATGGCAAGGTTCAAAGAGATTTGGATAGATGAGTAAAGTTTTCGCTAGCACCTAATAAAGCAAGAAGAAAATTTGAAACTTCAGAATGAAGGAGTGATACCTGTGACAGTATCAGGTTGTACCTATAGGACTTTCTAGTAAAATAAATGAAGATTTCTTTCACACCCAAGAACTCAGGACATGAAATGTGACTCATATTTCAGCTTAAACGAGTGCATGGATTCTGTTTCCTCATAATGGTGCTTTTAGGAAGATACTAGCTTTTGTTACTAAAGTGTTAGTTCTTTGGTAGTCTGTGCTTGGCTGTGTCTTCTATTTTTGTCTTCATTGAGGAAGAGGCAGTTGTGGATTTTTAGACCTGTGAATAGTACTGTTTGATGCTTTGAGTTAACGTTTGAGGAGACTGCCGCATTATATTATTAGTTCAAGCAACAAACAGCAGTTAAAAACAGCACAGTTTTCAGTCATCCACATCCTATTGCTTTGTTTGCAGTATGCATGCTTTTATTTATGCATTTCCTGCATCAGACTCAGTTTATAACTAAAACCTCTCAGAAATGTGCTGGATACATAAAACCTTATTTGGCTGAATAGTTGTGCAGGCTTGTAATGAGTTGATACTTACCTCACCATCTTCCAAGTGACTGAGAGACCAGTTGCAAAATAATATAATATTCCCTGAATTAATTTTCATGTCTTTGAAATGATAAATACATGACTATACAACCAGTGTTCTTGGGTGGGTTATTCAATCTTGTATCACAAAATTACTAATAGGATACTTTTATTTTATATACTATGCTGGATATTGGTTTGGATTAGTATTTCCATTGCCTTTGAAGCTATAGAATCTGTTGACTTTATTGTACTGGAAGTAGTTCCCATAAGTGGTTTAGATGTTGCCTTTTCTCAGACATTGCTGTTTGAGTCAAAATCTATGCTGCCTTATGTCTTCCACTAATGTGAGTATAGTTCTCTGCTTGAAGTGTCTTTGATTTACATACTTGCTGTGTTTTCTATTGTAAGTAAAGCAAATTAGGAATTATTTGTTTCTCTTCCCTGTGTTATTTCTTTGTGTTCAAGTAAAATCCAAACTCCACTCTGAACTTCATGCTCACTTCCTCCCTTTTGTGCTATGCCTGCACCTTGCTGACTGCAGTCGCCATAGACCTCCCTGGGACAGACCCAGGCTGGCCCTCTTGTCACTGAGCTTTGTCCAAACTTTGTGATGAGTTCTGCAGTGTGTGCTGCCCACGCTGCTGCTACTGTTAATGCTGTCACCAGTTCCTGAGCCTGTTTAAATCTGACTTGGGAATATTTGCATTCACTGTGTCCAATAAGGCAACTATGTAAATACTCCGTTAGTCACATCATGTAAATTCAGAAGCTCAGAAACTTAAATCTCAATTTGAGTGCAATATTTTATTATTTTTGAGCACTGTTTGTGGTAGTGGCTCTTGCATTTTGTTCAGTAGTTGTGCAGTTTGTCACTTCCATTCTCTCTACCTTCCTTGCACATGAAGAAGCATTTGATTTTCTGCAGCTGGATACACCGATAACCACATCCTGGTAACCTATTCCAGGTCTTGTCTCAGTCACAGCAGGCTTAGTCCAGTAACACAACTGTCTTATATCTATTTGAGCTTATTTCTTTGTTGCACTTTGAATTTCCATTCCAAAGACATTGACCTGGCAAGGGAAGCCTTTGGTGAGCAGGAAGGCATTCTTTGATAAATTGATGCAATGACTTGTCTTTCCAGGAACCAGTGCTGATGTTTGAAGCAGTGTTGTTAGTTATGTGTAAGAGTAACACAGGTGGCAGGCAGTCACAGAGGCAATGAGTTTTCCATTTTGGAAGACAGGCCAATGCCAATTTAGAGGAAATTTGGATGATTTAAGTCAGTGAAAGGAAGTGCCTGAAGGTATTACACGGATCCTGACTGCTCACCTTCTTATTAACTGAATAACATTTGAATCCTCCATTTTGGGACTGAAGATAGGGTAATCACAGTATTTAAGTGTAATATATGAAAGATATTTGCTAAGTTGCACAGATATTTAGAAAAACAACCTTCTTTGACTACCGGTCTTAAAAATTTATTTGGATGAAGTGCTTATGTGGTAAAGATGAGCAGAGACTTCTCAGGTGGATTACTGCAGAGACCCTAAGTAGAAATGATGCAAAGTGGATATCCATTATTTTTTCCCCTGTTGTTTAATCACCATGATTAATGTGGAGCTGACTTAAATAGCTTGTGGTATCTTGACTAAATCCTGTTGTGTTTTGTATTCATATATGTTTTGTTAGTCACCAGCAGAGAAAAAGACTACATTCGTGTACTATGGTAGACATACCATGGGAAACGAAACAGGAGAAAGTCAGTTCCTTTGAAATGCTTATTACACTGCTGCTTGTATATTTTTTATGTGTTCTTTGGTACCATTTACATTTCTGTTTGTAAACAAAATGTCTGTGCTTTGGAGGCATTAGGTTGCCCAGGTGTTCTCCAGACAGCAAATTCAAGTGGAAACAGAATAACACAGACTCAATGTTTCTAGAAAGAAACTTAGTGTTGTGTCTAACTTCTCACAAAAAGCAGCTTCTTGCTCCTAGTTGGCTGCAAAATGAAGGCACTTTCGTTGTGGTTAGGAATTGCATCTTGCCTTGGGAAGTGAGAGAATTCATTACAGACTCTCCAGAGAAAATAGTGAAGGATTTTGTGACAAAATAGAAGAGTCCTTATATTTTATCCAACTTGGATTTAATCTGTTTCTTGTAAATACACTTCTGGCATCAATTATTTTTTGCAGTATTCAAGTATTTTATCCCAATTTACTGTTTTTATTGGAAAGGTAATATTTTCCATTAAAAGGCTCAGAGTTTTTCTGTTAGTAGAACATTTATGATAAGAGGCATTGAGATGATCCAGTTGAGCAGATAAAGCAGATTAGGCTATTTTTTTTTTGTCTTTTTGTCTGTATAACTATACAACTATGCTTTAGCATGGGTTGTAAACTTTTTCCTTTCTCAGTAAACAATCAATACATTTGCCCTTAAGTTTGACTTGAAGAAGTTAGCCAAATAGGTGACCACAGTGACAATGAGATTTTGAAGGTGTGTCTGTCATCTATGTAACAGTTGTCCTTTACAGGACAAGTAAAGAAAAATACCAAAACAAGTGAGATCTTGTAGCATCTTGATTTGGTTACAAATTAGATTTCCATAGCCAGTGTATCATTGGCAAAGGAGAAGTTTTTTAGTTTAGAAAGCCAAGTAAGTTATTTTTCAGGAAATGACAGAGAGGTTTGTACGGGATTTTGTGAACCATGTGTTTGGAAAAGATTGGTTTAAAGAGAGTTGAAAAAATCAGAAAACTACTTACTCTTATATGTCAGCTACTCTTTCATTCAACAGTGACAGCTCCGTAGAAGCTTCCCTCAAGCTTCCCGTGTTATAAGAATTACAAAACTGCCTAAATGGTTATTATTTCTTCTTCCAAACCCCAAGAAATATGCGACACTTCTAAAAGGCCATCTTCAGGAAGAATATCTCTGAATCCTGTGCACACCTTTTGTACATTATTCCTACTAACGCTGCTATTTTACAACAGGAGGAGCCTCATAATACAAGAGTGTAGGGGAAGTGGAAGGAAATAATATTGTTGGTGGAAAATACAAACTGCACACTGGAAGGTTCTTGAAGAGATTGATCTACCTAATCTGATTTAGGTAGATACTGGTACCAGTAAAACTGGTAACTGTTAGAGAAGACAAAACTTTTTAAGTAAACAAGTGGCTGAACCTTGTATAAATTAGTAAGAAAGCATTTGAATTAGGAGTCATATTTATAAGAATAAATGACTGTTCTTATGTACACATCTTTTTATTTAGTTATTCTTTTTAGCAATGAAAGCCCTAGTTATATTGCAGTAACATGAGATTTAAGAGGAGTCAGTGAAACAATAGACTTGTTCTCTTATGTCACAGTAGAAAATCTGGTTTTGTATGTTAAAAACAGTGAGGGTGGTTTTCCCAGGCCAGAATGGGTCAGGTAACTGCTTCACACTGGCTGGAGCTGTTGGGAATACACTCTGGAATTCCTACAATGAACATTTCACTCTTCTGTCATGGAAACTCTGCACAAAGCAGTGTCATAATTGCATAATATGAAGCTTTCATTTCATTACATAGTCAATAAAACTGTACATTTTTCCTTGTGCTGTAACTTAATATTCTATAATGTACTTGGGACTAAGTGAAACAGTCTGATTTCATATAACAGACATGACAGTGCTTGCCGTGAGGGAAGGGACTCTTTGTGAGTTTAACCCAAAATCTGAGCTGCCTTTAGGTGAGATAAGCAAATCTTACAACTGATAATGCAGTGGATCTGAGTCTCTTTGGGGCCCCTCAGTATAAGTGAAATGTGTGTTGAGCAAAGCTGTACTGCTGGAGGGTGAGGCACAGGCAGAAGGAGCACCTGCCCCAGGCGAGCAGGGAGTTTGAAGAAGCTATGAGGACCAGTGCCCAAAAGTCTGTGCCAGCTGACTTGCCCTACTGCAGCTCTCATAGCCATCAGAAAAATGTGCAGCATGTGTGAGGATGATACCAGGAAGGGTGGATAACTCTTAGCTCTGTGCCTATTCATACTCCCTCCCAGCACTCTGGATTCCTCAGGCATTTACTTCTCTTCCTTTACTGCCTCTGGCAGATACTCTCATCTCTTCTTTGGAGCCCAAAGCAAAACCACATGGAGCAAACTGGTCTCTTTGGGACTATACTGCTTTCTTCTTTACTGTGCTCCAACTCTTTTCCCAGTTCTGCAGCAGAATGGGGGACCCAGTTCTTATGGGCAGACTGCAGGAGCTCATGTAACAGCTACTTGTGTAGAAGAGCAATTTCTAAAGAGAGGAGTTAACAAATGTGACTGTAAGCAACTCACCTAAGGAACAGAGAGTCTTAAGTCTCAGTAACTTGAAATGGTGGTGACAATAAAGTAAACACTGGGTGCTAGACAAAGGAGACCTAGAACTGGGGGAAATATGGTTGGAGAGCAAAGTGGAGATTTCCCTTGCTTCATGCCTCTATGACCTATGCCAACCTCTATGCCCTTGAGCTGCCCTGTGACCATTGTAGAATTGAGTTTTGCTGCCCTGCTTTCCAAAAGATAGTCAGAATAAGTTAATGTGTTTTCATTTGGGGGATAGTGAGATTCAGTTTTATCAAGGCTACTCCGTAGTTTGAGTTGGCTCTGAATACTGTCCTCGTCTCCACCTCTGCTGTGGAGGGCATTCAGAAGTGTGGAGCATTGCCATGAGGCACTAGCACTCTTAAGATGCTGAACTGCTGGTGCAGCTATATGCAGCTCTGGTGACCATCACCACCACCACCCAGGGGCTCTTAATGATCATGTAGAATAATGTTTTCCCCTGAAACAGTAGGATGGAAATAGGCTTAAAGTTATCTTTTGATCTCTACTATTTCCTGCAGTCTTCTAGTCGTGTCGTAGCACATCCGAGACAGAAAATGTGCCATTGCCTGAGCAATAATGAAACACTAAAAACATGGAAATCCTGTTAAGTGTTTCATGGACCATAGCTGTCATTTCATTTGCTCTGGAATTCCTTCCATATGGCCATGGCAAAGGTTTAAGGTTGAGTTTTCTTGACACTTTGAATGCATTAGCTGTCCCTCAGACAAAAGTCTGTCAAGTATACTGAAGCATCTGAGGGGATGTATTTATTTCTGTAAGTAATACATTAAATAGAATTAGGGTGAGTAAGCTTGGTCTTGAGAGATAAAAACATGACACTAGAATTTCGTGGAGTTTTCTTTCCCGATGAATGTTAGACAAATATATCTGGTTTTTGTAAATTTATCTTTTTCTGCTTCTGCTTTTTGTATCTCCTTATTCTAAATGACATTGCCCCAAATCTCTTTTCCAACTGTAATTTTTCAAAAGTATTGCAATTCACTTTTCCATATATAAGCATGCACAGTATGTTAGGATTAATTTAGCATAAAAGTAAACTATATAGCTAGCATAATTTCCATAAGTGAATGTGACAGTCATCTGTGTCTTTCTTATGCAATAGAAACACAAGATGAAATGTTACTATACTTGTTAATTTTCATCCCTACTCTGGTCATGTTTGTCATTCTTGTCTGCATTTTTTGTTAAATTGATCACTGTAGGATTTTTTGAGTCTAAATTACTGGAGCTGCATGTTTTGGCATCAGATTGTTGGATATGCATGCATGATATGCACTTGTGGGCACCATGGGCAGTTTTTGTACATCTTACTAGTTCCTGTTTTTTTCCATTTGTGCTTTCTGTCTTTAAAATCAGAGTGATCACAGTGTATCACAGTGATACAGTACCAATTTTTTGCCCATATATAATCCAGTTCAGTTACTATGTAGTATTGTCCAGTTTCTGCAACAAGAAGAGAAATGTATGTGTCCTTCTTGAAAATACTGGAAAAGGGCCATTCATTTAGAGGTTTGATAATGATCAGAAAAAGGTAAATGCAGGAACATGGCAAAATTAGGCATAGTTGTTAACAATAAAATAAAAAGAAAATGGTTTCCAGGATCTGAATATAAGCCATATAATTGGAACAAAGTGAAGAGGAAAAAAAAAATTTTGTGCAAATCTGTTTTATACTCAGACCTGAATTTTTTACTATTTTATTAACAAAGACCTTAGGATTTTTTTTAAAAAACAAATTGTTACAAGTTTGATGGTTATGATTTGCAGTGGCAGATGTGAAATTCTGCTAGTTTAAAAGATTGGCATTATTCATACTGATATCCAATTCAGAGACTTTTGCCCCATACATTATTAATGTGGGTTAAAATCTGTTGGAAGAATGCTTTTAATGGATAATGATCTAGCTATGTGCAGACCTTGCTGATAACTATTGTGGCAGTAACCAAGAACAGTGAGATGTTTCTAGTTTCAGAGTACTTTTGGAGTTTTCTAATTGATATCTTCAAATCTGTGGTCCCTTGTGTCCTACCTAGTCACGGTGAACTACAGATTGATCAGTGCAGTGTAATTTTGGTATTTCAATGACTATGGGAAAATGTTTTATTTGTCTAATTCAGAGATTAATTCTTGCATTTTTCATTTAACTGTCACTTATAAAAAGTCATATATCTTCTCAGATTTATCTGTTCAAAGAACATGAGCATTTTTACTAGAAAAGTAATTTCCTACCCCTGTTGCATTTTTTCCTGCATAGTTCTTCCATCTTTATTTTGGCACTTTCATCTATGTTCACCAGTTTCCTTACATTGTTTTTCTGCCAGGGCATGCAATTACTCAGTTAAATTTGTGAGAGATTTGCTTATAGCTATTTTGTGTCCATGAAGAGTTCCTATCTCTCTCTCTCCCAGCTTAATGTGTCTTTTTGTCTTTCACACAAAACCATGTCATTTTATGAAACAGTGGCACAGAAACTAATTTATATGCTTTTAATTTGCTCTTGTGAATTCTGATCTGGTAAACAGTGAGGAGGCAAACCTGGATTTTATGCAGTCTAAATAAAGTAATGTAATAATACAAATTTATAAACACAATTGTGTTATTTCTTGCATTTCTGCAAGTTACTTTGTAAATCAGTTTAATGTTTAGATTTAAAGGAAGCAAAAAATATTTCTGGGTTGTCCACTTATTTATCACAAATTGCTTTATATTTCTGAAGTATAGGTGCCACAGTGAGTAGATTAGAAATATCATTTGCACAGTTTTGTTTTCCAACAGTGATATTCAACCTCAAGCCTAGCAGAGTTGTTGTTGGTTTTGTAATTTTAGGTGTCTCCTAAAGCTGTATCTGAAGCTGCTGGATAGTGAGGGGCAAGATAAAGCCTGTACACTGGTGCAAGGAGTTGGGGGTATAAGGGTGGCAGTGTCTGTATTTTGAAATAACATTACTTTGTGTGTGAAGCTGTGCTTCTCTCTTGCACCTTCTGCGATAGTAACTGTCAAATATATTGTTCAATGTGTTGATGTTAGCAAAAATTGTGAAACTGTAATTGAAACAGGAGGAAGAATAAAAGTAGCATAGTTTTTGGTGTTCTGAAACCATTTATGTGGTTCTTTAACCACGATGGCTCACAGAACAAAATAGATACATGCTTTGAAAAGAAGGTCTACATAGGGATTTATATTTCCTTTCACATAATCCAACTATTCTTCTTTATGAAAAGATGGGTTTTTGGATTTCTGCAGGACTGCTATTTCTCTGACGACGCACATATGAATAAAAACTGGAACTGCGCATGCCAATGTGTGATTCACAAAAGAGTTACCTGCCAAGGGAGTGCTTATAGCTGAGGCAGGAGCCCCTTAGACTTCTCCAAATTGCTTGGCAAACCCTGTAGCCAACAGAAGTGCTAAGCTTAAAGTGGTGAGGGGCTCTTAGCTGACTGAGGTGTAAGTGGGTGTTACGAGTTCCTCGTAATTCCTGGAGATATGATATCAAGTAAATACAAAACTGTTGCAACACCTCAGCTAGAGGCTCATGATCACTTTTCACGTAACTACTTTCGTATTTTGTTATCCATTCTTTCTAACAAGTTATCCTTAAAACTCCTTTGTCCCTGTGCAATCCAAAACAAATTGTTCCTTGCAGAACTATTTCTTTCATATAGTGTGTAGAATATGAAATGTAAATAATATTTTCCTCTCATTTAATGGGTGTGTTAAGTCTTAACTAAAGAAAAATGTTTGCATTGATTTTGCTTTGCACATGATTCTCTTTACAATTCTGAACTTATAAAATAAGTTGTTGGGGTGCCTTGGAGTTTTTTCATGTGTAGAGGAAAATTGTTTAATAGCCACTTGCTGTTCTTCCAAAGGAGTCCAAATAGATAGGAGGGGGAAAAAAATCAATCCACTGAAATAAAGTCATCTGCTCAGGACAGTCCTATTCAAAGATGTAGCATGTAGCACAGGTTATTACAGCAACCCAAATGAATTTTGGTGATGTAAATATTGGTATGAAATGACTGTAGTCCTATCCATACTGCATTCAAACAAAGGTTAATGCATTTCAGTCTGGATTAAGTAAAATACTGTTTTAATGTTGTTTGGCTAGCCAGTGAAAACCGTATGATTTTGACCTGTTTGAAAGGCAGGTCCTAGTGGACAATAGAAAGTGTTTATCCAGTATGGTATGTCAGTGTTTGCTCTGATCAATGCTAGCTGGGCATTGTTGTGACAGAAAACTCTTTTTTCTGCATTCAGGCAAAAACAGTGTTTGCAAATTTATTTCAAATAACATTTTATTTGGCTAAGTTTTGGGTCTTGATGTGATCATCTGTGCTTAACATTGTTTCACACTGTCCTGAAAGTAATTATTTCCAAGATTTTCTGGCCAAAACAGAAAACAAAGAACTCCTGGATAGAACAGGCACCTTTTCTGTATTACTTCTCTGCTGATTTTGTCTTCATTTAATAGACTATATTTTCTTGAGTACCTCAAAATATTTCTTGTCACTTGCCCTCAAAACTGACCTGCTGACCTGAGAATCAAGAAAATGTCATGTTAGTGACTACTAATTAGTGGGTCCAGAGAGTTGCTTCTCCTGGCCTTTCAACCTTCCAGAGGCAGCAACAAAAGCTGTCACATGTATCATACAAAGAAAACAAGCATTTGCCTTGTGTGCATTTTGTTTTGTTTTTTTTCTAGAGAGGACATAGCACAAGTTCAATTGAGACTAGATATGAATTTGCAGTTTAGGAGGAAATTAGCCTCAAATATAGTCCTTGCATTTATTTCTCTATTTCCATGCATAACATAATGCACATATTATCCAGCTCTTACTGAACATGTATGAATGTATTAGTACACTAAGAAGTAGTAAGAAGGGGGAAAGAATTAATCTCTGTTTCCTTTCTCCCTGTTTTCTTTTCTGTTCCTACCATTCTTTTTTATTTTTTTGACTAGTTCAAAATATGTTGCATCTTTCTGAAAGGAGATATTTTAAGGCTTAGTTTTTAATGTAAAGCATATAATCCATGCTTAAGCTGGTTTTTTATACCTTTGTTGAACAAACATTTTAACAGAAGATTTGGCCATATTTACCATTAATCGCTGTTGTACTTCTGCAACTCATGAGGCACATTGCGTTTTTTGAGACTGTTTAGAGAATGACTGTGGTAAAATGTGCAGTCACAGTCAAATCACTGAATTGTTTTGTGCAAGTAACATTACCCTCTTTTTTATTATTTATAATTTTCAGGTCTTTAAAATAGAAGTGTTGATGAGTGGAAGGAAACATTTTGTGGAGAAGAGGTATAGTGAATTCCATGCACTTCATAAAAAGGTACTGATCTTCTTCTTTATAATATGTAGCTTTGTTTTGCCTCAGTGATGTTTTCCTCTCTCTTGTAATTGTTACTATGCATGGTTTATCTTAAATACATCCTGTGATTCATGCCTCTGGAAATTAATACCTTACTAACTCAATTTCTTCTCTGTTTTATAGAAGAGAGTGATAATTTCTCACATGTTACTAAGTCTCCTTTTCTTTTTGATTATTGATTACATGCTTTTTGGCTAAAATACCCGTCTGTGGTATGTTTTTGTCTTCTTGTAAAGTCACAAAATAAGTCACATTCCAACAATATATAAATAGAGTGGGTTTTTTTCCAGTTAGGCAAATAATTTGTTAGTTCTAGAAATTTTATTGCTAACCTGCCATATGTAAAGATGAAGAAACAACTTCTGTACGTGAAGAAAGCAGACATAGTTTTGAAATGAATGGATGGATTAATTTCATTTCATGGACTCAGACATGAAAATGACTGAGTAAACGATCTCAATTAATGTAATATAAAATATCTGCTAAACTTGTCTGCTGAATCATCTTAGTAACATATAGAAGGGAACTTGGTACTTTCGAGGCTGGGTATCTACTGATCCTTCTTTAAATTGCTTTGACCAGTGTTAAAGAAAAAGAATGATTTTTTCTTTCAAAGCTGAACTGAATGCTGCTGTGCAATTGTGCTGCTGAAAGGCAAGCTTTACTTTTTTTTTCTGCTTTATGGAGGCCAAGTATTGTGAAGAAGGAGCATTGCAGCAGCCCTTTAACAGTGGGCCTGTAGTGAAGAGCTTCAGTCCTAGGCTCTGTGTCAACTGGATGTCTCTTGGTTTGTAGGTCTGAGTGGCAGTGGAGTGTGAGCACAATCAGCTACTTTGACTGATGCTGCTTGTCTTCATTATGGAAAAGCTTCCTCTGCAAACAACAGAGACCAGCCAGGGGTATTTACAGCTCCTGCCAGTGCAATGTCAGAGTTTATTTCCACCAGTATGCTTCTGGTAGTCCTGAATTAGCTCTGGAAAAAGGATAACCTGATGCTACAGAGGATGATTTTGCCAGGCTTGTAGAGTGTATAGGTTTGAGCAAATTTGTCTGAGCAAAAAGCAACTATTGAGCCATCAAAAGTCCAAAGACAAGAACCATTTGCTTTACTGCATCATAATTAAGATGTGCTACTGCTTCTTTCCTATTCGCTTCTTGTCTCAGTAGTGGTATCATCTGCCACTTACTAGTACTCATTTTCTTGTTTATTGCTTTAGTACAGATATGTCTCAGATATTGTCATCCTTGTGTTCATATTAAATATGAAACTAAATAAGCAACAGTGTCAGAAACAGTAAAATAACTTACCCACCATTAAGCCTTGCAGTATATGAGTACTTTGTTTTACAGATGAGAATAATTCTGCAGTTGAAGGTAAAGCAGATTATAATAGAGTTTATATAATGAAATACAATGAAACATTCAGAGGAAAAAAATCAGGATTTACATCCTTAAAATGCACCCTATCCAAGTAGGCAGTCTCCTATTGTTAGAATAGTATGGTATTATATAATGCAGTGTAGTACAGAATTAGAATTAGAAATACAATTGAATATTTTCAGTTGGAAAAGGCATGCGACAATTATGTAGTCCAACTGCCTAAACAATGCAGGGATGACCAGAAATTACAGCATTATATTAAAGATATTGTTCAAATGTCCCTAACAGGCGTGGGACATCCATTACCTGTTGAGGAAGCCTGTTTCGGTGTTTGGTCTGTTTCTTGGTAAAGAAATGTTTCCTGATGTTCATTCTGGACCTCACCTGGCACAGCTATGAGCCATTCCCACATGTCTTGTCACTGGATCCCAGGGAGAAATGGTCAGCGCCTCCCGCTCCACTTCCTCTCCTCAGGAAGCAATGAGATCACCCCTCATCATACTTTCCTCCAAACTAAGCAAACTCAGTGTCCTCAGCCACTTGGGATCTATCTACTGAGCACCTGCAGGTGTGCACTCTGCAAACAGAGGAGAAGAAGAGCCAACACCAAGGCTGGCTCTGGAAGAGGGAGAAGAAAGCCTGTGGTTGTGGGCAGAAGCCTTTCCCAGGCTTCTCACCATCTGGACAGCTGTCCCTTCACAGGGGCAGGACTTTGTCCTTCCCCTTCTTGGGTGAGTCGTGTACAGAGCAGCACCAAATTGTGACTCCAGGCAAGAGGAGAGATTTGGGGGCCACCACAGCATGGCTGCACCAGGCAGTGCAGGCTGGTAGGAGAGCAAAACCCAGGGACATGGTGCAGAAGGTACAGAGAAGAGGAGGCCAGGCCTGAGGTGATGAGTGTGGGTCAGGGGCTGGCTCTGGAGGCCCCCAGCTGGAAACACGTGTCCCAGGACCAGCTGCAAAGATGCGGGAATGGAGCTGGGCAGTGCTTACCTTTAGAGGAACAATGAAACAGTATCTGGCACAAGCAGAAGGACCCATCAGCATTAATATTTCATCCTACCTAGTAAAAAAGTGAAAAAGGGTGAGGATAGAATCTATACTGCTAATAACACTGAGACTTTTCCTATAAATTTGTGTGTTTGTTTTATTTTGATAGCTGGGGCTGGGAGCTTTTGAGGGCTGGCACATGACACAGCTGGTGGCCTAGTCCTGCTTTAGCCATGTTCCAAGGCACCTTCCAACATCACTGATGTGGCTGTGCTCTTGTTTGCTGCAGAGGCCTTGGGGTTCTCCTTCCATTCTCTTCAGGAGTTGCTGTGACCCTTCAGGGCAGGATTTACAGCACCATCTGGAAGTGGCAACCCTGGGTACAACCTTACCTGACCTGTCTTCTTGCTCTGTAGAATGAGGGAGCCGAGGGGAGGCTGCCAGGATCCCCACCAGCAACACCAGCAACAGTGAAGGTGGTTCTGCTGCTGCATTGCACAGTGACATGTGCACGCTGCTGTGTCAATGTCACTTTGCAGTTTTGGAGGGACACCTCCAACATCGAGCCCAGCAGCTCTGCATCCATCCTGTGTTTAGCTGGAATTGTTATGATGGTGTCCACTACAGCTCATCGAACACTGTTGCCAAATATCTCCATCTTATGATGGATCCAGGGTTGCAGTGTCTCAAGGAGCATTGCATGGTTCTGAAAGCAGTTCAACGAGCGTGGAGGCTGGATTCCACCCACAGGACACCTGAGCACCCCTTCTTGAAGCCCACTTTTGTGGTGCTCCAGGATGATGGAGGTCCTGGGCAGCTGGATGTCTGAGAGCCACTCCCACCTGGTGGATGACTTATGTCATAAGGGATTGTGTTGACGTGCTCCAAGCAGTCATCATCCAGCTGCAGCGATTGCAAGACTGACAGTATTCTCCTCTTGCAGAGAGGGTACTCGGGCTTATTCTCAGCCCATTGCAGGATGGGCAGGTAGCAGAACTAGTGGGGGGTCCACATCACACAACTGGCCGTCTCCCAGCTGTCCGGACAGATAGGACAGCAGGTCTGACTTCACTGTAATTTCTGGAGCTGCACAATTACTCCACATAAAAGCCATGGATGACTGCAGTCTCACTCTCAGATTTGTCTTCTTGTACACCACTTTAACTGCAATATCACCTTTCTAGAGATTTCTTAGAACACCAGAAAAACTGTAAATTATGCCCCCTTTCTCTCTCTGTAGAAATAGCAGCAAAATAAGCCTGAAAAACAGATATTCTAACCAGGCACTTTGCACCATGATTCAATTTGTTTCATTTTCTCATTCACTTGCTGTCTGTTTATATTACTCTGAAAATGGATAGAGACTTTTTTTTATTTGTTCCCTGCACAGATGCAAAACATATAGCATGCTTTGGCAACAATATGCCTTTTTAATAAGTCTTACTTTTTGAAGCTGTAAAATTTTGGTTAGTATTGTTGAACAGCTCATGCTCTGAACCTGTCTTAGTGTTTTCCGTGTTACAGAAATCCTAGAGAAAACATTTGCATCAGTTTGCTATCAGCATGCCAATACGGTATTTATCTTTTGTTCCTCTCTTCTCCTTTAATTTAAAATGTACGTTTCATTCTAAATTGCTGTGAGTACATGGCATTTGGAAAGGTCTCTTTAGACTTGCCGCATATTCAAGGTGCCCTTAGTGTTGGAGATGTCTAGTGCATGGGAGAAACAAAGCTGCTGTAGAGAACACCTGTGGTAGAAAATGGGTGTAGAAGCTGATGAGAAGATTGTGCCTTTTGCTGGAGAACAGTGTGCCTCACTGGCATTGTGTAGAGGGAGGACTCTGTTGCTCATAGAAGACATTATTCATTCATCAGAATGCCAGTCAGTGTTTTGATTAATTACATTTTTTAAACAAAGCTGTTTCCAAGAACATGTCTGGATTTCCCTCTGTCTTGGGTTCAATCTTCCATAGATTCCAGTTGTATAAAAGAGTAAAGCCCCACTTCCAGTGCAATCTGGCTGTAGTGGAAAAGGTTTAAAATATTTTCAAGACTGCTATGGTACACCAGGAGTACAAATTATTCTTTTGACAGAAACTACCCACAGAAGCTGGCTTCTGTGAAATAGTTTGCATAGGCCATTATGCTTTGCCCTAACAACATACCTTGCCTGTCAGGCTATGCACCATTCACACTATAGATTTATATATATAAGTCTGAGCAAAAGTGTTTCTCATGTGGCAAGTTTTTTTTAGCAAGAATTAAATTATTTCTAGATGTATAACATAGTTAAAAATGTGACCATGTGTTCATATTTAATCCCAAATATCTTTTTATATTTCTTTTCCTATACATTATTAAATATTGGTAGTTCTTTTAAAGTACAATAATGCTAGAAGGTCACAGCATTAAAACTACTGCAGTGAAATTTTTGCAAATTTTGTTGAAGTTTAAAGCATCTTGTTTTTCAAGTTGTCTATAATTTTAGAATAACTGATGTATACTATAGATCATATTGTCTTTTCAGAGTTGGACAAATAACTTTTTACTTGATAATGTGAGCCATCTTTAAGTCTTCCAGGAAATAGAGACTACAGTATGTCAATAGGCTTTAGGTCAGTGTTACAGACAGGAAGATACCGTGGGCAGTAATAGTCCTCAGATAATATGTGGGGGCAGGGGAGAGGGTTGTGTAGGGACAAGTCTGTAACAACACAGCTAATGCATATCTGGTTTTGCTTAATATTCCTTAACATTGTTGTAATTATTTGTAGCAATATATATGACTGGATTATTGTAAGCATAAGAAAATGGGCTTTTAATACATCTTTTGTATATCTGTATAATGTTGGCTTCATGCTTACAACTAGTATCTATGCCAGCACATTAAGTAGTTGCATTTTGGATGTTTTGTATGTAACAAGGCCACAGAGCACAAAAGGATTGTTAATCATCAGCTGAGTTACCAGCCACAGAGTATTTATCTTGTGAGCAGCTAGGTCTTGGTGGACACTTGTATAGTTTCAGATTTGTCTGCACTCATCTGAAGCATTCTTCTCATTTGTTGCTCACCTGCAGGTGCTGTCATAGTTCGCAACAGCGGTGACCATAGTTTCTTCAACATCCCAAATCAATTTAGAGGGAAAAATGGGGAGTTGTGTTCTGGTTTTAAGATCAGTCAGTAAACGCAGCTGGGTTTGGGGTTTTATTTTGGAGTGTTGTTTTTCTCACTTCACATTTAATTGTAATTTAGCACTGTTAAGAAATAAGGAAGTTGCAAAATGTTTCCAGAGCAATTGAGGTTTCCCGGCTGCAGCTTCGATACTTGTGATTGCAGAGACGTTGATATGTTGCCACTGCTTTTTCCTATAGTGACATCTCAGCAAGCTCAAAGATGAAATGTAAATTCTCAGTCTCCCATGGGTATGCATGTCAAAGTCAATTTTGAGTTTCTTTCCTCGCATTCTTTGCTTCAGATTTATTCAGAGGCAATATCCAACAGAAAGAATGCCACCTTCTATTAAAATGCAATGGAGTCTGTTCAGTTACTGTTTTTCTCTGTAGTTTTGAAGAAAACAGTAATATTTTTTGGTTTTGAAAAAATATGTTGCTCCAGCAAGAGGATTTTTAGTGTTGTCAGATTGCATGTTTGTTTCTATCTATATACATTCATATGTATGCATATATATAAATATATATGTGTGTGTGTGTGTGTATAGATCTATATGGATACACCTTATATATAGATCTGTATAGATACATGTATAAGCTCTCCTGTAGGAATCTTTAGAGGAATAGTTCTGGAGCTCTCTTTGAAATATAATCAGTGAGAATCTTGCTGTTCCTCTGTGTAAGATATTAAACACAGACTGTCAGTCTGTTGGTTTACTTTGAGAGCATGGATATTTTGCTCTTTTGATTGCCAGCTCTCTAGAGAAATGGTTAGCACTCCTCCCTGTACTTTTCATACCTGCTCATATTGTCTAAATCTGGAGTTAGAAGCCATCACGGTGTGTTCACTGCACTTAGCAAGATTATTTCTGGTTATGTCATGGTGAGGTCGTGAGGGTATTGTCCCAATGAGAAACTCTAATTTCAAGTATTCTCATGTAGTAGTTGTTTTATTTTCAGGCCATTAGTCACAAAAAATAGTGAGTAGGATTCCTCTTTACTGTCCAGGGCAACTGGATGTGAAGATTTTTAACTGCACTCTGTAGGTATGGCATCTCTTATTATTTCAGGGAGATGATTGTAAGTAACTTCATTTCCATGCTGTTGTCCTTATTGGGTAAGTTTTTTACATCACTAACATAAATTTGTTTATTTTAAAGAGACATTATTATACTTTGTTTCTGTCCGTGTTTTTTTTCTTACTTTTATTTTCTTGCAGCTCAAGAAGTTCATAAGAACACCAGAGATCCCTTCAAAGCACGTGAGAAACTGGGTCCCCAAGGTCCTGGAGCAGCGACGACAAGGCTTGGAGTTGTACTTGCAGGTGTGTCTCCTTGCAGCCTGCTGAAAGTAAAAGCAGCATCTGTTTCCAGGGCATTAGAAAGTATGAAGTGTGGCATTTTACTGATAGGCAATTTTAGAGGTGGGAAGTGATCTGGATACTTACCAGCAGCAGTGATTTCTCTTCACTTAGCAGGACTACCAGCTAGAAAACCAGCCTGTTTTGCATTTTTTTCCCTGATTTTTCCAGAGACTGCTCATTGACGTTTATTTCATGTGAACCTTCATTTTCCTCTGCCTAAAACGGGGAAGATAATGTTATTCTTTCCAAAGTCGTTCTGACTATACCAATGAAAACAGTTGCAGAAAAATTACAAGGAGGCTTTATTTAGCTTACCTCTGTTTAGACTAGGGAAGCATCAGCTCATCAAATTCATATCACTCTGCCATAAATACCAATTTATGAATTGTTCCTCTTGCTGAAATTGGCACTTGTCATCTCATATTAATCTCAGCTGGTTTGGACATTTGCATTTTAAGTCTTTGTTTCTGCGTAAATGGGTCATGATTTTGATAAAAACAATAAAGGAAGACTTCAGGAATGATGCAATTGTATAGACATCCTGATATAGATATATCAGGAATAAATCCCATTCATTTTTAATTAATGGAATTTCTATTGTCACCATGATTGCTTTGAAAAATACCCTGTGGTATAGGTTCACAGCTGTTTCTCTGGTGGCAAAGCCAGATGAAAGTGTTACTGTAAACAAATTCCCAGTTAACTGCACTTTCAGCTGCACTAGTGCAAGTGCTCTTTTACTGAAGGGGATCATAGAAATAATGTTTCAAAACACGGTTGTTTTGGGAGGAAGGCAGGAATAACAGTTTTCTATTTTTACTCACATCAGCCATTTGCAGTGAGTTTCTGTTTTTTTCTGATTTCCATACAACTTTCTTTTGGACATAGTCACTACCAAGGCACATATACCAATTTGTCTTAAGCAGTTGATTTCATTAAAAAGATAGACATAGTTTGGTTATCGGTTTTTAATTGCTGATAAACTGTAAAAGAACATCTCCCCCTACTGGAAGAGTTAGTCAGCTCTTGTTCTTTTGCAATCTTGCACACTTAATTAACTCTTCCTCTGTTCTATTGCTGTTGGCTGTCATAGGAACATACAATGGTTTAGGTTGGAAGGGACTGCTGGGCACCATCTGTGTAAAAGATGACAAGACACTAAATTATATCCATACTATTGTGCATACTAATTTAAACAAGCAGAAGAGTTGTTAATATTTTTGTCAAAGTAATTAATTTCTGTTTCCGCTAATAGAAAGCAGAATTAATTATCAGTGAAATTTTAACTTTTAAGGTAATTAGAGCCTGGTTGTAGACAATGAAAAGTTCATAGTAAGGCACTTCAGTTGTGAGACTTTTTTAATAGTGACAAGCATTTGCCAAAGCACAGTGTAGAAATATAATACAATTTCAGAAGACACTATCAGTTTTTTATTTAACACCATGTATGTAAAATATTGCAAACATGTTTTCGAGTGGTACTACTGGCAGTTAATCTCTAGAAGCTGTTTGGCTACTACTGTCACTACTCAGTGGTTGTGCTTGTAGCCAGACATTTGTGCAACAAAATAAACTTTTATGAAGTAGTACCAGTCATTAATTGTTTTGTATAAAACCATAAAACCATAAAACCAAACCAGAACCATATGCAAATTCTGGGCTATTATATAGCTGTAATGTTCAATGAATTTGTTTTAGCATGCCATGCATATGGCCATCAGATACACACCTGTACCTGACATGGCCTAACTGTGTGGGGGTCTTAACACATTTTTAATTAAGTAGTTGTCTGTAATTAAATGCAGATAAAAATATTGACATGAAATGAGAGTAGTAGAATCACCCTCTACTAAGTAGTAAAGAAAGCAAGACACTCTCCTGTCTAAGACAGAAGGTGCTGCAGTTGCCAGGACCTTATTACTTCTTTGTGACCTTTTCATGGTGAAACCGCCCTTTTAAATCCTTTCAGCACAGGTTGTTTGTTTCTTGGAGTGGATGGATAGGAGCTCAGAAACAATTCATTATATCTTTCTGAAGAGTAGTAAAATTACAAATAAATGAAGTATTATTAAATTGTGAACTACAAGGAGTAATTTTTTTAATGTATTAGTAGTCACTGCCAGCTAATTGTCATAAGACTGCTTATTTTACTTCTGTTTTTGAAAGGTTGGGTAAGGACTTTTTCTTGTTGTAATAGGCCACATTTTCATGGAATTTTGAAAGAATGATTTATCTTAAACTATTTTTGAGTAAGACTTAAGACATATTTTACAAGTTGGCTGGAATGTGCAACTTTTGGTTTTTTTATACAGTGAAACAATTGACTAGAAGCACTAATATGCTTAGTAATTCAATTGCATGTATAATAATATTTACAGAGTCCTTGTGAATACTGAGAACAATCAACTGACTGACAAGAGGAAAGAAGGATTATGTTTAATTTATTAATGAGGAAACAGATGCAAAGATAAGTGAATGACAGATTGTGGCCCCAAACATTCAAGCAAATTAATATGAAGAAATAAGCTATTGTTACTCTGCTTATCATGGTAAATGTCTCTGTGCATGCAGCACAAAGGACGTAAGCTGAGCTGATTTAGTCTTTGCTAAATAAGAAAATTACAGAATAAAATGAATTGGAAGGGACCCACAAGGATCATCAAGTCCAGCTCCTGGCCCTGCACCCCAAGAGTGACACCATGTGCCAGGAGCATTATCCAAACACTTCTTGAGCTCTGTCAGGCTGGTGCTGACCACTTCCCTGAGGAGCCTGTTCCAGTGCCCAACAACCCTTTGGGTGAAGAACCTGATATCCTCCCTAAACCTCCCTTGACACAATTTCAGGCCATTGCCTCAGGTCCCATCACTGGTCACGACAGAGAAGAGATCAGTGCCTGCCCCTCCTCTTCCGCTCTCGAGGATGTTGAAAATGAGGTCTCCCCTTGGTCTCCTTTAAATCTCAAAACGCCTGTTACTGCCAGTAGAAGAGCACTAAACCAGCTTTTATTACCTTGTGGTGGCCATGAACTGGATAACTTTATAGTTAGTTACTTGTATATCTGAGCTTACAGCTTGCACTAGAGCAGAGATAAGAATCCAGGTGGGTTTGATTTTAAATTTGTAAAATAAGTTACTGGGTTACACTATTCCTGACAAAAATCTTGCCTGATAGTAGTTTTAGTCTGCAATGAGATTTGAACTTAGTATTTATTTATGGTTAGAAATATCTTCTCTTGATGAGTTTCATGAGGAGCTTGGTGTTGAAGAAAGGTAGAAGATAAGGATTTTAAGCAGCTGGTTTTATAAGGCACCTATAACTTGAGAAGACCTGCCAAAAGGATCTGCCCTGCAAGTCTCTGACTCCTCATACTAGTGAGTGTAGATAAATGTATTTGCCTGAAAGTACCAGAAGGTATTGGTGTGGAAGATGATGGAGCAGGCTGATAACCAGTATTGTAGCTTCTGGATGGTGTTTGTTTGGTTTGGGTTTTTTTCCATCTAATGTCCAATCTTGGATTGACTGTTATCACAAAGCGATACAGAAATACAATTCGGTTTGCATGTGTATTAATAAGATATAGATCCTTGAAAACTCCCTTTTCCATGGTATTTACTAAGTTCAATAAGTAATTTTGTAGATTGACCAAGTGAACAGGTAGTTGGGGTCATCTTTTGAACGTTCAAGGGTGGCAATGGAGGGACCTTATCTAACTGGCTATCAGAGCAGCTGCAGCTGCTTTGGATCAGATCAGTATTTGTTACAAATACATTTGATATGATATATTATTGGAGGAGCAGTTTTTACAGAGCTTATTTTCTCTGAATTGGTAATGGGGAAGAATTTGATCTAGCCACCTGCTCATTTGGAGTTAGGTCATATCCTTGTCCCAGTAAGCTGACACGGGATGTTATTGCCATCCAGTCAGTCTGCCCCAGGGACTTGCCCTTTGACAGGTCTGCCTTTTAAAGTTCAATGGAATAGATATTTTCTAGCCCCCTTGGGCTGAAGAAATCTCATCATTTGCTGATATCATCAGTCCAACAAGATAACAAGCATCGTTAACAGAATTCTCTGTGAAGTGGCACCCACACCTCAGCATGAGATTTGGTAGCTGCTGCTAGTCTTCACTGGAATAATTTGCTTATAGGAATAGATTTTGAAGGAGGCCAATATTTCTTATTAGTTTCAGGGTACTAACTCATTTCATGTGGTCTGGGTGACCTGAAGAAATTCTTCTTGTGACTAGCAAGACTCTAATATGAAACAGAGTGTTGTAGACCTTCTGAAGTGCTCTGTATCTATGTAGGGTCTCTGTGTACATATGTCTCTAACCAGAGTTAATATGTAGAGCTAATATTTCTCTCTTGGCTGAGGTCAAGAAAACATACTTGCCTTTTATTTATTATTGAACTTTTTACAAAGAGAACAGTCCTGATTCCTGAAGATAAGATTGGTCAAAGTGCTCCTTGGCTGTGAGACATGAAGACTTGATGAACTTCAACATTCCAGCAGTTTCAGGAATCCAGATCTTAAAAATGAATTATGGCATTTATGAAACTGGACTAGAGATTTGTTTTCCATTTAAGGAAATAATGTGGAGATCTGAGAAGCACTTTGACCTGTATTTCAGTATTCTTCAGAATACAATTCTCTTTAAAAATATTTTAACTACCAATCCTTCCTGAAAAACATAAGTAAAACCATATCTGTTATGATTTTATTCTTAAGAAATTAAAATCCAATCCTATACTTCTTAGCTGTCTTGGTTTCCAGCAGGGTGGAGTTAGGAAAACAGTGGATGTAATAATGTAATGAATAATGTAGTTGCTTTATGAGTAAGCTCATCAGAAACATAAAGAAGAAAAGTCCACATTATTATATTAATAATATTTTACTCTTTTTGGGAGAACAGTTCAACCATAACTGCAAAAAATTTGGACAAATAAGCTATTTCTGTAGTTAGTTAGACTCTAGAGGACAAACTGTCATTACAGAAAATTTGGGTCAAGGTGTCATTTCTTCATGGGCTACTATGATTTTCTTTAATTACTTCAATATGCATTGGTACAAAATTCCTTGTGGTAATGTTTAAATAAATAAATAACCTTATCTGACTGGACAATGAGTATGAACAAAATTTTTGTGCTATTTTCTTTTAAGTTGATCTAGTCTTGTGCTGTTACTTCATTAAAGTTTTAGATTCAGTTAAAAAATACTGAAAGGTTCTTTTTGTTAATTTGAAAACACTGTTGCAGAGCATTTCAGACCTAATACAGCATTTCATATTCAGCTGGAGGTGAGAGCCATTTATAACCTTGTCCATTGTCAAGCATGGAGAGATCTCTGGTCTAAGGTGAGGCATCTAGGCTTCTGATGCCAGTGTGCAAGTACTCCATGTAGTGTATTTGCTAGAGCTTTGCCTTTCAATGGCCAAATATGCCAGTTCTGTAACTGCAGCTGAAATCCTGTTTCAGAACTCTCTTGCCTGTAGTAGGATCTAAAAAGAAAAAATTATTTGGAGCAAAGAAATCCTTGGTAATTGACATGGTTTTTCATTGTTTTCTCTTTGTGAAGTAGAGGTAAAAATGGTCCCATGGTAGTACATAAAATTATCTGGGCTCTTCTAAGCAAAACAAAACCTAAGGCTTCATATAAAGACAGGATGACCTTGGTCATGGTTTAAGCTGATGTGGATATTTAGGATCAGATATAATCTGTAAATGCTTTCTAAGTGGAACAGTTTTTGGTGGTACATACGTAATGTCTGTAGAAGTGCACTGGTGCTGTTGGAGATGCTTAGAATTATTGAAATCTCTGTGTGTGATACATGCACTTTTATGAGACTTTTTTTTACCTTTGCCCAATAAAAAGGAATCAAGTACTATTTAATTATGGAAATACAATGGCAAAATTATTTTAGGACTAGTCAATGATCATTCAAGTATTTAAATTTTATTTCTGTGCAGTTCACATTCACCACATTTATCCGTTCTGTCCATTCATCACACTTATTCATTCATTACTATTTTTCTTCCTTTATATTCTCAAAAATCCTTTCTGTATCCAGCATTTAATTGTTCCCATATACCTGTGTACCTTCACCAAATGATGTTGTGAACACAAAATTTTGAGTTAGTTCAATTGGAAGACTCAAAAGGTATATGAAAGGACAGCCCATATCAACCGTAGAAGGTCCTGTAGTTGGAAATAACCTTTGAAGCTGATTTTGTTTTGAAGAAAAATGTCTTATATGGTAGTCTTGCATATTTTTACTCTTCCTTGGTATCCATTTATAGCCATTTTGGGATATAGGATATAGTGCTAAATGAATCTTTGGTCTGAGGCAATGACTTCTCTTATATAATCCTTAAGTAATCAGAGACATGTTTGTGTTTCAGCTTGTTACTAGATTTGTTTAAACATTATTGTGTTGTCAAGAACTGAGCCCTGTGTGGATCATGAACACTATCCAAAAAGAAAAATAAGTTAATTGTGGGGTTGAGAAGACATATTTGATTAATTGAGATATATCTATAGAGGTATGTATCTAGATAGAAAGATAGATAGATAGATAATTAAGAGGTGTGCAGGTGATGTGACTGTGCAAAGCCACTTGTAAAGGCTAATGCTTTTTCAGACCAAATGCTTTACACATGGGAAGTGATTGGTTATATACTTAAAAGCTGAATTCAGAGGTTGAAATTTTAAGCTATAAAAGTTTTGTGCAAAATGTGGACTTTTTTTTTTTTTCTTCTCCAGCTTATTCTATGTATGCCTGACCTGTGGGCTTTTTTCCCACTAGGCTTCTGTTTAACCATTTCCCATGTCTGAGAGCAGGACCTGGATAGAAATCACTTTGACTTCCTTATATCATTCATTAGGCCCCACAAAGGTTTCTTCAGAGGCAGTCCTTCCCTTTGTCCTATATACACATTCACTGTTAGGATCTATTTCTAACTAATTTAAGATCAAATTGGCTTATTTGCAGAAAAAAATTCCCATCAAGTCCAGAACAGATGCTTATCTCCTGATTGCTGTTTCTGGAAAACAGTTTTATTTTAAATGAAGGTGAATATGCTGAGAAGAAAGGGTCTAGCATTAGAGAGTTGCAAAAAAAAGTTGAATTCAGTGAAATAAGATTTAAGTGATGTTTTGCTGGAAAGTCTGCTGAATCACCCACATCTATTAATCACTTTGAAAATTCTCTCCATTATCCAAAATTATTCAGTGTCTTCCATCTCTCACTCCATTTAGTATGCAGTAATCAAGGCTGAACAGCTCCTGCAAGGAGTTCTAACAGCAATGGTATGATAAGTATAAAAAGACAAAATGTTCTTTGTCCTCATTAAAGATTGTGAGCAGAGTGTTAAATAATATTAATGGCTGGGATTGTCAGTACTTAACAGTACTTTCCTAGTACAAGTGATTTTATTGATCGATACAGTCTCAATGTAACAGGGCAGATTATTCTACTGATTTTATCGAAACCTTAACTAAGTTTGTTAGTGTACCACATATCCTTAAATAGATCTAGATGATGATGTAGATTAAGAAAAGCAGACCACCATCCATCTTTTTTTGATCGGTTAATAACTTAAATCCATCATTGCTGAGACCAGCTTTTTTAAGATTCTGTTGTGCATACATGTTTCTTTGGTGGTAAAGATACATAGCTGGGTTTAGATGGCTGTGGATTTTAAAGAAGTGTGCCTGACACATGCAGGATTGCATATTTGTTAGGAGAAAGCAGAAAGCCAAANGTTAGGAGTAAGCAGAAAGCCAAAGAAAACAGGGAAGCAAAATAATTCTGTAGATAATTTAAAGGAGACCCATTTATTAAAAGTGTCTGCCTGCAGAGATTTATGAAGAATTATTTAAGGCATTTTTCAAGCATGCTCAGAAAATTACCTGGTTTGTGTTTTAAGACTTAAATTTTTGCTTTTCAACGTTGTGCTTTGTTGTGATTTATGATTAATACTTTTTTCCTTCATCTTCAGTAATCTGTTTGGTTTTGCTGTATAGAATTGTGCTGCATGAACTCTCTCATTTTACTCTTACATGTTAGAGGTGATCAAAATAAATTTTACTTGGTTAAGC
>VWYP01024557.1:45868-58565 GCA_013400435.1 Pycnonotus jocosus
AATTGGGGTGTGGTTTCTTGATTTTAATTTCTCATAATTATAATTGTCTTTATCTAATATACTTTTTCTTCTGCAGATGAAAAAAGTTTGCAGAAACAAAGCATGAAGCAGAAGTACAACCTTTAATTTCCTTAGGCATGTTGTAACTGGCGAAGATTAATGTATATATCTCTTGCTAATTCTTTTCAATTACTCAGTTCATATAAATTCCCAAACCTTGTTAATTATGCTGAAGTCAGGTGGTAATTTTTAACAGTGTTTCCACAGCAAGGGAATTTTCCTGGTCTAACCTTGCCCTCCTGTAGAAACCCTCAGCAGATTAGGCATTCTGACTCTAGTCCATTCGTTTTCAGCACAAGCCTAATTGCTGCCGACTGCCTGCCACAGGTACCCTGGTTATTGTACATTTAAGGGATGCAGGTTCTTCTGAGAACAAATAAGGAAAGATTAATTGTTTGTTTTGTTTCATCCCAAGAGAAATGTGGGAGCTTAATCAAGAAAAATAATTTCTTCTGTTGATTTGGCTTATTTGTGGAAAGGGGTAATTGTATAGAGGCAGGCATAGAGCTATGCATTTTGAAAGAAATTTTGCCATTTACCTACTTGGGAGGCAAAGATACAGCAAAATGAATGTAACACAGCATTGGAATTGATGGGGATGGTTCACATTTCTCATAGTAAGTAATTTGGCTGCTGGGCTTTTATTTGAACCAATATTGCTTTTAGGTGTTGTTGTCATTTGTTTTGTCTGCTTCTTTGGATATCTAATCAAGTAGGGGGAAAAACGCTTTTCCAAATTGTCCTTAATTGCTAGAGCACGAAGTGAGCTAAGCACTCAGGTATTTCCAATTAAAGAACTTGTTTCCAGCAAGCACCATTAAATCTATCTTTCCCAATCTGATAAATAAGCTATCAAAGAGTGGAACAGATTAATTGAGAGCAATTAGTTCAAAGCTCAGTATAACAGTTAGACTGAACCAACATTATCAATGAATGCAAATTTTACGTAAAGCCGTAAGAAGCACTGATGCAACAGAACAGAGCTGAGAGCAGCCACTAAGCACAAAGGAAAATTTTATGTGTGATATAGAAATAAAAGATGTGAAAATCACAGGTCGTACAATTCAGAACGATCACAAGATTTATTCCAATTGCATCTAAAGCATAAGAAAGCCCTGCATATACTTCAACACTTGTGTTTGTAAGACACCGTAATCTCCAAGTTTGCTTTGCTTATGTTAATAATCAGTATCCCCTGTGTTTGGTCGAGACAGCCTACGCACTATATTTTGAATCCCCTTTATTAAGGTTTGTGTTCCTATATATCTAGACCTTTTGGATGGGTGTTCCTTTCTTCCAGCTGCCTGTGCATGCCAAATTGCATTGGTCCACATTGTGTAAACATCATTCAGCATGTGGGTTCTCTGGATATTTCTCTTAGTGCCAAAATATAGAAAAAACACCTGGATACTTTTCTTACATGTCAGCATTTTGACAGTGCACACATCATCATGAGGAGAAAGCCTCTCTGTCACTTTAGATATTGAAATAAACTTATAGGCTCCAAGTATTAATAAATTAAAAAACAGTTTTACAAGTTTGTTTGCTTGTTGGTAATTGTTGTGTATATTCTGCTTTGGAGTCATGTACTCCATCAAGAAGAAAGCATATAAAATAGCCTTATTTCTGTCAGTTTTTACAGAACTACCTTGGCTAGGTAAGTTATATTGCTGCTCTCTGTGTTGGCATCATTCCCGTAAATTGACAGCACAAATATACCAGCTGCCACAACTTTTAAAACTGCTCTCTTAGACCATCAGTTTGTGTGGTGCATCTCTGGCCTTTACAGCAGCAATGTGGTTGGAGTCTGCTTTTGCAGAATTACAGTTATAAAATGGTTGGATAAAAATCTTATTTCTTATGCTGTTGCAACCCACTGGGTACATCTATTCTAGGAAAATGAAAAGGTCAGTGATAACTTTCCCAATAAAACCTTCTGAGAAAATGTCATTCCAGTTAAGTGTATCTGACTGGAGGAGTTCATCCTCCATTTTTTGAGCTTCATATTTTTTTGAGCTTCGTATTTTTTTATTTCTGGAGTATCATCATCGTTAGAGGAATTCAGCATTCATGACCATGGTAGTATGGTGTCATACCAGCTCATGGACTGATGATAACAGACAAGCTTTAACAGACATAGTACTTTGAATATATGTAATTTACCATATTTTTCTTTGCCTCCTTGCTGGTGACTGAATAAGACCATGGTTATATTCTGTGTAACCATGGTCTTCTGAGTAGCTTCCCCATAATGCTGGCTTCTGAAAAATAGATTGTCTTCAAAAAATCATGAGGGAGTTAGACAAGTGAAACTTCTAGGTTCTTCAGATGTCAAGGCATCCAGATCTGCAAGTGCGCTTTCAGTGTGGGATCTAGCTCTCACACCTAGTTCAATGGGAAAGGTTTCTGATGTAACACTCATAAAAAAAGCACTCAGAAAGCCACAGGAGAGTATGGAGGAACAAAGACCATGCACAGAATTCAGAGTCTACAGTCTTGCAACCAGCAGCATTTAAGCAGCCATCTCCATGTTATCCCGTCAGACATTTCTCTATGTATTTGGACTCATTCAAGTTCAAGCAGTGATACGTGCTAATAGTTTTGTGCTGCAGTTGTATAACTTCACAATTAAGAAACAGTTTGTGTTTTTGTAATGATATTGTATTTAAATGCCATGCAATAGTGCTGACCTGCTTTACAGGGGGATTTTTTATAATTAATCAAATTCAGACAAGTTTAATTATGTGACCTGAATTAGTTATCCAGCTTTAAGTGCTGGAATCACAAGAACACATACTGCAAGAGTAAGTTACCACAACATACTAGGATCTTTTTGTAGTATTGGAAATAAAGATTAGTGGGTTGTCTGACAAATTTGCTCTCTAATGTCATCAGAGGCTCTTGATAACTGTGGTTCAATGCAGATACTCAGAAACTGTATTATTAATGTAAAAGTACAGACAACATTTCAGTGAAGAGGTCCAGCAGCCAGGCTTGATATCTTAACCAAAATTCTAAGTGGCAAAAAAATCCCCAAAAGAATCCAAATTTCTCTAGTTTGTCAGTTATTTTTCCCCCATTTTACAAAGCAGTGATGTTCACCAAGGAAGTTAGAGAGAAGTCTATCATCAGACAAGACTGATGTGTTTGTTACTCTATGTATGGAGACATGTAAATTATTTCCCCTGTAGCATATTTGCCAGTTATAACCACCATATTATCTTTTTTGTATCTATAGCAGATTCTTTCAACTTCAGATTCTTTCAGCTCTCCATCTTCCAATCTATTCTTGTTTTGTTTTTTTCCCCTGAAATGTAATTTTGTCCCTTTGACTTTATTCAATCTTATTCAATCTTGTTCAATCTTATTTGATCTACATATCAGTTATAGCATTGTTTTCTGATGATAATGTATTGAGGGTCATCTCTGTAGCCTGTCAACAGACAATGCTAGGTTTTTTGTAGATTTCTGTTGTACTGTGAATCCTTTCTGAACCCTTACACTACATCCACATCTGGTGGCATACTCACTTTTATTTGCTCATCGTGGAGTTTAGATTAAGCTCTCTGCTGCACTGTATATAGTACTGTTCTGCCTTTTCATTGAAGTACCAAGAAATGAGACTTAAATAACAATTTCACCTAGCTTGAGATGCTAAAACTTTCTTCTAAGGTAAACCAAAGCCCTCAGAGAAAGAATAACCAGTGGGAAGAAGAGGTGAAGCACCACATTTTTTTACAAATTCTTGTGTGGGAAACATGGAGACCAAATGCTTGTGCCAAAGTGGATAATAGAAATAAGGAAGATTGCTGTCTAAAATGCCAGAGCGTGTGATTCATTAATCCATGATACTCAATTTCAAGCTCATTTGTGGAGTTTACTGACCATAATTAAGTAGTTCTCTGTTTGCTGAGTGAGGAACATCAAGTAAATGCTAAGTGGGAATATAATATCAAAAATGCGGGATTTATAGAGAACATCTTGGCATTCTTGTAGCATTATAATGTTATGATAATTTTTAAAAGAAATACAGATAGCTCTTCTGCTTCTGTTAGCAGGCTAAATTTCAATATTTTTTCTCTGTTTTGGAGAATTCATCCCTCTTTCAGTAACAAAAATGTGGAGAGTTTTTAGCCAAATCAGAACATTATCCACAGAGTTGCTATGATGAGATACGCAGCCTTCCAGCTGATGCTGCTTGTGTGCCATCAGCACTGAAAAGGTAAATAAGCGTTCACTGACCAAGTTAGGATGGTCTCTTTTCACAAGTAATTGCATGGTTCCTCACCTTTATCAAGGACTCCCTTGCTGGTGAGTTTTGGGAGGGACAAGTGTCAAGGAACAGAGCCATAATGAAGTACCTGTGATTGAGCATGGATTACATTGCTCTGTTAATTCTGTAAAAACTTGTCAGTTTACCACCCAAATAAATGCCTAGACTGCGTAAAACATGGAGCAGAGTGACCTCTAGAAGAAAAATCAATGGCAATTCATATTTCATATGTCTATAATTGCTTGTGAGAGCATGGCAGCAGTTTGTTTATAGAGCAGCTTGTTCTACCAGGAATTGTTTCCTGACTTTTTCTTCTTTCTAGTGGTGATGCGTCTCATGGACTGTGAATTACAGCTGGACACAGCAATAGACAAGTTTTATTGGTGGTGATTTTTTATTATTGTTTTCACATTACTGTCTTCAGAATTGCCGCAATGTGTTCTGTTCCAGCCAGTGCACTAATCTATAGTTGCATGTAAATCGTATTCACAACTGTTTACTTGAAAGACTCATGAAGCTGTTTTTAACCTCCTTTTTAGTAGGCAAGGTTCCATCCTCCATGAAGTGATCCATTTGCTAGTATTTTAGCCATCAAACTGATGGTAGGGCCATCATTTTTAATCAATTTGTCAGCAAAGCAAGGCATTCTCAGAGTTTCCTAATTTAAAGACAGAATTTTGAAAATATCTTTTTTCCCCCTGCTTTGCTTTGTTTTTCTTTATTTGGGTTTTGGTTTGGGTTTTTTGTTTGTTTGGGTTTTTGTTTTGTTTTGTTTTGGTTTTGGTTTTTTGTTTGGGTTTTTTGGGGTTTTTTTTTTTTTCTTTGAAAAGCTGTTGTAAGATTTGTATCCCCACTGAGGACCGAGATGTCATAGGGATAGAGAAAATGCCGCTCACTTTATGGATTACTGTTAGGTCAACAAAACTTTGGCAGCATTGATTAACTTGACAGTGAGTACAGCAGTACATTTATCACTTATGGCTGTGCTGTAGAAAATCTAATAAGAGGCAAACAATTCCCTTTAGAGCAGTAACAGGTTCACTGTGGCTAACGGTGCATGCACTGGAAATTTCTGACTTTAAATTATACCCTTGCTGCTAGCTGGGTCATTGACTCCAAGCTACTGCACTTTCACTACTATGTTCTGTATTATTAATTTGATCAAAGTTGTTTTGGCTTCTGTAAATGTGTGCAAGCCATATATTGAAGTTCTTATAAACTCATAAGCATTTTTGAAGAAGGGATGCAGGAGGGACATGGTGCAAGCTACATTATACAGAAGGGGCAGTTGCTTGTTACCACTAGAGATGTTAGATTTCTTCTTTTTTACAAGAAAAATTTTGAATTGTTGCTTACAAACATGCCTGTAATTCACAGATTTAAATAAATCCTAAACCCAAATCTATCTTACATTCAATAAGTTTCATTGATTGTGCAGAAGGACTTTTTCCACATGTGCGAATATGTTCTTTTTTAATCACCAATAATTACCTTAAAATTCTACATATGTTGATATACAGATATGTTCTTCCAGTTGTCTTCTTTTTGCAATAATAATGAGAACCAAACTGCTAAGAAGACATATTTTTGCCTTTTCTGTGTAGAAGTACTGCTGCTTGACTACAAGTTACTGTTTGGCTATAATCTTATGGCAAAATTGGGTTTTATTCAGTATTTCTTGGTTGCACTTTAATAGAACTTTTCTCAAAGCCTACAACCTGTGCATTGGAAAATATATTTGCATTGCAAATATTTTTAAAAAATCAAGGTTTAAAAAAAAAATTTGTACTGATTAGTTCTCTTAAGTGGAAGCCCTGCCTAAGACACTCTTCTACAGAATATCAAGCTTTTTTTTGCAGTTCAAATAACCAAATGTATGTAAGGGCCACATACCCAAAAAAATTGTGTTTCTAGAAACATGCAGGAAAGAAGTTTGGAAAAAATTTGGTGAAAAAATTTGCAGAATATAAAGTGTGCAGCTTAATTTGTGGCTTTGTGATACAATCTGTGAAATTGCTGTTCAAATGAGAGAGTAGTAATTTTATTTTTTTTAAATATTAGGATATCTGGTACACTAGACTAGAGAGTATTTGTGGGTAGCAACTGTTATTTCAAGTATTTTATGTTATTTTAGGAAGCTGTTTAAATTGAATGTTTTGTTCTGCAGTATCTCTAAAAATGATGTTGTTTTCTTTGTTGGAAGAGAAGTATTCTACTTGAATCAATTGTCAGGAGGCTTAATGTAATAAGGCAGTTTGTGGTCTGACTAAAAGAAACACTGTGCAGAAGAAATTCCCATAGCAGTTTGTTTTTAACAGAAAAACTGAGTTCACCTGAACCATAAATACATTGAAAACTGAGGCTTAATAAGGTAGAGCAGCTTCAGAAGGAAGAGGGATTGTTGTCCAAAGTATGTCTTGTAATAACTACAATTTAACCAAAAAAATGTATTAATGATAGTGAAGCTCTATCAACACCGTAACAGCAGATTCTTTGCAAGAAATGATCAAGTAAGTTGATATTAGTAACCTTTGCATAGTTAAGGGGAAAACACAATTAAAATAGTGGCTCTCCTTTCCTTTCCTTTTTTTTTTTTTTTTTTTTTTTTCATTTCCAGGAAAGAAGTTGTGTTTCCCACTCTCTTACTGCATTTTATAGGTAACAAGACACATTTCCACACTTTCTCCTGGGTTCATGCAATAAAAGAGTTACCCTACTGGCTGCCTTACTGAACAGAGACCTGGTATTGATTACCTATCACACTGGCATCAGAACTACTCTTAGGATTCAATTTTTTTGTTGTTTTGCATATTTTATTGATCAAAAGTGGTAAATGAGCATCAAGCGTGCAAGAAGACGATGAATTGTTTACTTGCATAAAATAACCTTTCAATAAGGGAAGATGCATTGCTCACACTTTTGGTGCTGTTCTGCTGCCCGAAGCAGATGGCATTCAGCTGCTATTGATTTGCTCCTATAGTTACAGAGCAGCATGTAACAAGGCATGCTCATTTCTCTGAAAGAGAGGTGAGGTTTTTTGTCAGGGTGGCAGGAGTGAAAAAAGCCAGGATGGGGGGTTCTGAGGATTGTTTTGGGGTTGTGGGTTTTTTACAAGAAAAACAATGAAGCCCTGTGCGAACAAAAAGCAGGATTTTGTGTTTGCAGAGGAAGGAAATTACTTTGTGCAGTTCTGGCACTTCTGATGACATTAATTCCTGATGCAGATTGAATCCATGAGAAAGCAAGTACTTAGGATTTTAAAAATAGCCAGAATTTAGCATCACAAGCTCCACACCACAAGTCTTAACTGCTATGTTTTTTTTGATTTATACATGTTTTGTTCTACTTGTGTAAAGACTGTTGATTCATCAGCAAAATAAAATCATACTGCAATATGTTGGGCTTGATTCTGCCCAACAGCTAATTTCACTGAAGAATTTAATAATTTGCTGCTGGATCTCTCCTGTAATGGAGGACATGCAGACATGACAAAGTCAGTTTTCTCTGAAAATTTATATGGAAGGATATTTAATGCAGAATTTTGGCATGAACAAGATCTCTAATTCTTTGGCAGAATTTAACAAAATGCACATATGTGATAGAAGAGAGTGTCAGCAAATACAGATATGTTTGTTCTAAGACAAATCATTTTAGTTAATTTGTAGTCTTAATCCTGAAAGAGTAGTTTAGTGAGTGGTACTGAGGACCAGGGTACAGTCCTCGATCAATCTGTTTTCACATAGTAATAACCCAACTGTCAAGATCCACAAGTGTTGTAGTATGAGAGTTAAATTCAGACTCTTAGTGACAAAACTGGACCAGTTAAGTGTTTTGACAACACATATTGAAGCCTTTCTTGCCCACCTGGCTGTTCTGCAGTGACTTACTGCCAGAAATGCTTACTATTGCTTTTGGACAGTGTTGAGCATCTTCCTGTTGTTATCTTATTTAGGAAAATAAAATTAAATCATTTACTCCATTATGATTGCTCTACTATCCTCCATTTCTTTTGTCTTGTGTTCCTTTTTAATGAAAATAATGACTGAATTATGACTCCTGGCAAAACATTGTCACATCATAGTTAATAGCTAGTTATTTATCAAGAATTTAATTTAGACATGCATATCAGTAGCTGTTAAAAATTTTCCCACTTCATCTATTCAGATTTCTCTCCTCTGACATTGATTTCAGCTTGCTTGTGTAATCTATGAAATGCTGTCTGCACTTTTTTAATATCTATAGGGTTAAGTATCATTATATCTTGACCATTTGTTGTGATGCTTCTATAGCATAAGCAGGCAAGAAGACTTTGTCTGAATCTTTGACTTTAACCTGTTGGTTCCAATACATAGTAGACATTTCTTATGAGTGTTTTTCAAAACAAACCTTTGTGATTTTTTCAGAAAACAGGTAGTTTTTAATCAATGACTAATGCTGCCAGCACAGCATTTATTGCATTGTTCTGAGTTGATTTGGTCTTGCTGTCTTGTGGGGCTAAGGAAATGTTTGAAACATAAGAATGTTTACAAACACAAGTTAATATAAAGAACGTGGATATTTGTGTGTTTTAAAACAGCATTTTCTCTTGCTACAAGAAAGCCCTTTGCTTTCACAAATTTAAACAAATACATTCATATTCTTGTTCTATACCTGTGGTGTCCATCTGTACTACTATTAGGACTGACTCCAGTTTTCTTTGTTTTCTCCATTTCTGAGTTCGTCAGTGGTCAGAATATACATTGTGTTTCTTTGCCATTGTGTTAGCAACCACTTCCTTAAGTACAGAATCAAGGTATCAAAGTAAATTGTTAGTATATTAGCTATTCAGGGGAAAAAGAAAAATCAAAACAAAACAACAGTCCCACACACAGATTTTTTACCTTTCTTTTGCTGATAAAAGTAAGTAAATGTCTTGCACACAATATGCATTTTCTTGTTAATTAAAATTTAAGTAAGCTTCAGAGTTTTTAAAATAAAGCTTGCCAGTTTCCTTGTAGCTACACTTCTACCACTACAAAATAGCCTAGGGTACTTATTCAACGTTATATTTTGTGCTGAAAGGTCTACCAGCTCTCAAAACGAACAAACCAAACCCAAAACCCACCACCATATAGATCTAAATATATTTCATCAGCTATGTTACCCCTGCTTTATCTCTGCAAAAATGACACAATTGAATTCATTAACCCCAGGTACAGTGAATTCCCTGGGCTTTCTACATTCTCTTGTTTGGACTTCAGAGTGGGTACCTGCTGCTTAGTCTAATTAGTTTCAAAGGGAATGTAGAATCATTTCTCAAGAGTTTACTCTGACCCAAAACATCTGACAAGAAAATGTCATAGAGACAAAATAAGAAGTTATTGTAGAGTTGAATTGCATTTCTGTTACAGTATCTTGTAGAAACAATGCAGATGAGGAAATCATGCTCGGATGGCTTTTAAATTTTTGATACGAGATTTGCATGAAATTGTCATTCTTGTGGAAAGCAAGACTTGGTCTCATAGATAAGTTCCTCAGACCTTATCAAACATCTGGCTCTTTCCTTGTTCTCAGCCCAGCCAGCAAAGTGAGTTAGAGCTGTGGGAGATTCTTTACTGAGCTGAAAATAAGTGAAGATGCTGTTATAGCCATCAGCAACTCACTCCCCCAATCACAAATGGTCGTTCTAAAGTCCATCATTGTTTTGTTACATTTTTTCCAATATGCATTACTCAGAGCTGTGTTCTAACCTGTCTTGTAACAACTTATTTATATTTCCAAGGATCTTGTGATAACTTATCCTTGCTGAGTTTGCCTTAAGGCTTTTCGTAGTTGGGTGGGGGTTGTCAAAAGCTTTTTGGAAATGAAAGTAGGCTCTATTCTTTCAGGGCTAGCAGTAAGTATTGAAATAGAGTCTCTTTCCTCTGTTGTAATATCTATCATCTAACCAAAGTCTCTGTATTTCAGTCACAGCTGTTCTGTGATATGTTTCCATTCAGTGTTTATCTTTGTTCCCAATAATCTACTCCTTATTGTAGTTGCTAACTTCCTGGTACAGGCATATTGCTTTATTAATACCTAGTTCTCTCATGGTATTCTATTGTCATTATTATTATTACTACTACTGTTGTTGTTATTACTATCATCATCATTATTACTGTAATTTTTTTGGTTCTTTTGGTTCTAAAGCAGCTATAAACAATATGTTATACACCACTGTTAATCCAGAAAATTAGTAAATTGAGTTTTCTTTGAGGGAATACTGTGTTCCTGCTGACTTGCTACTGTAATAAGCAAATACCTTTCTGTTTGTTTTATGACCTCAGAAATGCTTTGATGAGGATCCGAAAAAATGGGAAAATGGAAGTGTATGCTGAGTCTTCTGAGTTTAAATCTGACAGTGATGAATGCTGATGGCTTCAACGTCTTGGAGAGTCATAGTCACATGCTGATGGCTCATGTCTTGGAGAGACAGTCTTTGTTGGATGGCCAGGCCCAGAGAGTGAGTTCAGTTCATGGCCAGTCACCAGTGCCATTCGCCAGGGCTCAGTGCTGGGGACAGCCCTGTTTAAAATCTTCACCCATAATCTGAATGTGGGCATCACGTGCACCCTCTGTCAGTTTGCACATGACACTAACTTGGGTGGGAATGTTGATCTGCTGAGGAATCCTGGAAGGCTCTGCAGAAGGATCTGGACAGGCTGGATTGACGAGCTGAGGCCAGCTGGATGGGGTTCAATAAGGCAAAGAGCTGTGTCCTGCCCTTGGGTTGTATCAGCCCCCTGCAGTGCTACAGGCTGGGGCAGAGTGGCTGGAAGGCTGCACAGCAGAAAAGGACCTTGGGGTGCTGGTTGGCAGTAGCTGAACATGAGCCAGCAGTGTGCCCAGGTGGCCAAGAAGGCCAACAGCATCCTGGCCTGTATCCATGATAGTGTCCAGCAGGACCAGGGCAGGGATTGTCCCCCTGTACTGGGCACTGATGATGCTACCTTGAATCCTGGATTCAGATCTGGGCCCTTCAATTCGAGAAGGACGTTGAGGCACTGTAGCATGTCCAGAAAAGGGCAGTGGGGCTGGGGAAGGGTCTGGAGCACAAGTCCTGAGGGAGCTGGGGGTGTTTTGCGTGGAGAAAATTTTTCTCAGGAAGGACCTGATCATTCCATACAACTACGTGAAAGGAAGTTGTGGACGAATGGGGGTTGGTCTCCTCTTTCAGATAAGAATTGTCAGGATAAGAGGAAATGGCCTCTAGCTGGGCCAGAGGAGGTTTAGATCAGAGGTGAGGGAAAATTCCTTCAAGAAACAGGTTGTCAAGCACTGACTGGAACAGGCTGTCCAGGGAAGTAGTTGAGTCACCATCCCTGGAGGTATTTAAAAGACATATAGATGTGGCACTTAGGGACTTGATTTAGTGATGGATTCAGCAGTTCTAGGTTAAGGGTTGGTCTTAAAGACAGTTTCCCACCTAAATAATTCTACAATTCTAAGAAAGGGTTGTCACACACTAAGTAGACAGGAATGTACACTAAACCCTCATATTTAGAGGAAGAAGGTTAGGACTTGCAAATTTGGAATATCTAGAACTGACAATTCCAACTTAAAATAGGTTATGTATCCATGATAGTGTTTAGTTACCTGGTCAGATCTGTTGCAGGGTCTTGCTTCTTTTTCCCATGCAACCTTCTGTCTGATGCACAAGTATCAGCATAGAAGGAGGGCAGTAGCTGACTGTCAGAAAACAAAAACCTATCAGGTTTAAAATTTGCCAGGTGTTACAGTTTGCAACTACATTTCTTCACTTTTTCTTCCCTTTCCTTTTCTTTTTTTTTTTCTATTTCTCTTAGCGGTCTCTTTCCTTGATATTTCTCAAAATGTAATTTGTAGATAACAGGTGTCTCTGGTAGCAGACAGCAGAAACTTCCTGAACAGGGAAAGTACATGTGCTGTGTTGTGTACAGTTCTTGTGGCTGGTTTGTACCTAGAGAGTTCTATGAGGAAGTTCTGGCATTTACCAGATTGTGTTGGTCTGAAGGGTTGTGTAAGAGGACTCAGATGCTGCCTGTCTCAGGTGAGCATCCTGGTGCTCCATGATACTGTTTGTTGGAGCTTACCCTGGGAGAGGAATTGGCAGAGGCCAGGGTAAAAGAGGCACCTTGCTTGTCCTGAATGCTCAGTGTTTTTGTTACTATAGCGTATTTGTATTTTGTTCTTTTAAGCTTTTAGAAAACAGTACTGCAATTTACTGTGTATTGTAATTGTAAATATGGTTGCTTTTTTACAAGCCTTCTTCCCCTGTACTCTTGAGAAGACTTCCAAACCTAACTACCTAATTTCTGTATCTTCCTGGAATATGTATTTTCTGGATCTACTGATTTTTTATATATA
>VWYP01024566.1:0-29309 GCA_013400435.1 Pycnonotus jocosus
ACAAACAGATAATGAAAGTCAAGGTTAAAACCATGTTGTAAAATGCTTACTTTATTTTACACAAAAAATGAACAGAGAACTCAAGAATAAAAATAGAAAATATAAATTTATCAAAACCAAAAGAATATCAGGATCTTCTTATTATAAAAGGTATATGTAAATCATCTGTCACTTCAGTCCTTTATTCACTAAATAGAAGTTCTGTAGCTCCTTTTTATTAAAAAACAATTTTTGTTGAGTCATCAGTAATTTTTTAACTTACTCAACTCCCCCCTCTGCTGGTTGCTATTCAGCTTTGGAGAGGTACAACAGAATTGTTAAACTGGAGTAAGTGTATCCCTTAAACTGTATTCAGTAAAATCCACTAAGAAATTTCCACATAAAACATTCTGCTACATAGTCAATCAAAGTGTGACATGAAACTACCTTTCACACATTTCTACATAAAATCTGAAATATAATTCTTTGTTGCTGTTGTCTATTAAAAAAATAATCTGTTAAGCAATGTATTATCCAATTAACATGCACTAAAAATTAACTAACAATTACAGTCAGGAGTATCGCTTACAAGAATTCAATATAGTTTCTAGGAGATTTTATGAATTATCTAAATTTTTCTTTCAAGAAAGAGAAATCAAAAGGCTCAAAACCAGAAAATACTGTACTGTTTTATTTACCCCCCAATACATTACTCAATACATTACTTGACTTTCTGGCCAGTCTTTGGAAAGGCCCAGTACCTAAGAATCAAGAAGCAATGCCCTTCTACTGTTTAGAATGGAATTTTTGTAACTCTTAGGTTTTAAGAACACATAAACAAACTTAAAAATGTGACTGCAGTGTAATGAAGGTTCCATTTCATAGCTATCCCAGACAGTCTGCTGTTACAAATCAGTGTTTTCTTCAGCCTTAAACAAGTTTAAGTCAGTCCTATTACCAATTTATATTCTCAAGGTGTATTCCTAAGGGATGAAAGTATCTTATTATGCAGATCTAAACGTCTTATCACTACAAAACTTTTTTATCTGAAACAGAGGAACATACTCTATTCTCTGTGGAAGGTTAAGGCTAGTACAGGTTTGAAGAAGTGCTGATATTCTAAAAGTCTATAGAAATAGACTTTGTGAAGGAACACAAGGTGTACATGTAATTTATAGCAACAGTATAATGGGGTTACTCACTGTCTTTCCATGCTTGCAATTTTTTGACTATCATCTTTAACCTATAAAAAAGTTCAGAATTAAATAAAAAACATTAAATTAAATCTACATATGAAAAAAGGAAAATCTAAAAAAAAATCGGAGTTCAAAATACAGGGAATAGGAACTTAGCATTTGAAATGACAAATTTGTGACAAGTCCAAAAAGAAATTATATAATTTAAGCATTATGTCTTCCAAAGGTTTAAAAATCATACTTAAAAAAAATCAAATACACTTCTCCATTGGTCATTCAGACTAATAATCTATAAAGTATAAATGGCTAATTCCAGTATAGACCATTGTAAACTGATCCAATTATTCCTAGACTAGTATACCTGTATAGTACTAGTATCCCCACAAGGATACTCTCTGGAGCTGGGTTACAAGAGCTGTTCAACTGGATCAGTTTTCCCAACCTGTCGTGAAGAAGGAGCCGAGTATCAAATGCCACCAATACGATTAGGTTTGACCTCAGAGTTGATTAGATCATTCTCTATATTTATGTGGTTACAGAATGGAAGCAGGCACAGCTCAAACAATTGTGATTGGTCAAAATCTCATGTTCAAGCACTTTAGGTGTTTGTTCATTGGCTAGCGTGTCTTGGCTGCAAGTTCTTCTTTGCTCTTTCTTATGGTCAGCATTTCTATCTTGAGCTTCTATGAGAAGGTCCAACAAGTGGTTCCATGCCTTCAGCTTCCATGAGGAAGCATCCGTGATAAGGGCCAATGAGTTATATCATTTGCTATTTTCTTGCTAATTCAAGGCAAGGTAGGAACAGCACAGCACACTGCAGGCACAGTGCAAAACATCATACTGGTATCAGGGATCGTTCAAATCTTCAATCAATATCCCGTGTCCTCTTCCCTCTAGAAATTCCTCTATACCAACCAGCATGTCTCATGAATAGGAGCAAGTGAACCAGCTGAAAACCTCACCATGTCAATTTTGTTTTCTTAAAATAATAGAATGGTTTGGGCTAGAAGGGACTTTAAAGATCATCTGTTTCCAACTCACCTTTCCCTCAGGCTGCTCCCCAGCCCTGCCACAGCCAGGGATGCCATCCAGTCCATCAGGTTGCTCAGGGCCCCCATTCAACCCGGCCTTGAACACTTCTAGGGATGTGGCATCCACATGTTCCACTGCCTCATCACCCTCAAAGTAAATAATTTCGTCCTAACATCTAGTCTAAATCTTCTGCTTTTTGTTTAAAACAGTTTGCCACATCCTATCATTTTCTGCCTGTGTAAAAAAGTCACTTGCCCTTTTTAATAAGCCCTCTTTAAGTACTTTGCTATAGGGTCTGTCCAGAGCTTTCTCTTCTCCAGGATGAACAGCTCCAACTCTCTCATCCTGTCTTCATAGAAGAGGTGCTCCACCCCTGTGATTATCTCCACAGCCCTTCTCTGAACCCACTATAACAGGTCTTCAGGTTTGGGCTAAAGCTGAAATATCCCAACCTTCCAATTCATTAACTATTTTTAATGTCAGACTATTTGCACTGCCTAGAGCACAAATAAAGGCAAACCCCAAACTTAAGCACTTTCAAGTATTATCAGCCCTAATAATACTGACTTGGAAAATTTTTTTCATAACATTTTATATTCTTGCCTGCTTTAGTAATCTCTCTCTTTCCTGCTGTGGAGACTCCATGTTCTTTTCCTCAGCAATCATTCGATCGCGACGTTCCTTGAGCTCATGGAGCCTTTCATATAACTCCATGGCTTTCTGTTTCGCCCCAGAGTGTGCTATTTCCTGTTGGGAAAAGCAAACACCTACTAGCTATTCTCAGATAAGAAGAGAGCACCATGTAAATCATGCTTTAGTTAAGCAACACTTACCTATACATTGCAAGTGAAGCTTATTTCTTACAAAAGCACAGAGACAGTAAAAAGCATTTTATAAAGTACTTCTTTAAAAACTAAAATTTATAATCTATATTATCAACATTGCATTTTCTAGAATAGAATATCCCAATCAGTTACTTCTTGATTTACAAGTTCTTCCTTGGGCCAATTTTCTGAGGAGATTTATTACTTCACAGTTTCTAGGGGATTTCAAACTATATACAACATTCAAAAGGACTGAAAAATACCTAGCAGTATTTGAAAATTATACTTTCTGGCTGTATGTTTCAGCTCATAGATCCTTTTATTCATAAAAGACCCAATATGAAAAAAATTCTCCTCAATAAGACATTTTTACCCGAAAATGATTAGAAATTATCAATGGAAACAGAAAATGCAGATTAGTCTTCCCATACTAGAGCATGATCCTATAGTATCTGAAAATTTAAGGAAAAGAAATTATAGGTATTTTTCCTACTGTATTACTCCTTACACTAGCATTCAGGGAAGGTTAGTACAGAGACCACTTGCCATCATACATACAGCTCTTAGACTCTCTTCCTTTACATTTAGTGCATCCAATTCCTGCTGTTGAAGAACCAACTCCTAAAGAGGAAGAAAAATGCAAAATTCAGATAAAAATTACTACGTAACTACTTTTTTGCTCTAAACCTTAGTATGTATCAAATACTGTAAACTGCCTCATTGCTGCTCTTAAAAAAAATTTTTAGGTACTTCTACAATTAATTAAGACACCAGCAAGCTTTTTTATTGTATTACTCTGGTATGAAGCTCCTTAGTACTTAAATTTTATCTAAACCCCATGAAGCCAGTTTAAGAAATATTTTAGGTAAGCATTATGAAACAAGCCAACCTGGGAGAGTTTTTCATTAGCAGCTTTCATCTCCATATATTTAGCTTGATTTTCCTGCGTCATGTATTTCATTATGTCATCTGCCATAACCTTTTCATGCTGAATATCTTCTTCTATAGCTTGAATTAACTTTTCTGTGCTGTGAAAATATAATGTTTTTGTAATTTTTTACAGGTTAATATATATTGTAAACACTCATTTCAAACTCCAGTATTCCTTCAACCTCACTAAAATGCTCAGTGTAACACAAAAAGCCTAGACTCTATAAAAAGGAGTTACCAACTTGTCTCTAATCTTGGAGCTGAATTAGCTATAAAAAACATCCACATAATGTAGAGAAGATGAAGAATTCTCTGCCTTTATAATACCCACACGGTGTTTTCTAACACTCCTACACTGTCTATCTGCATTGGTTTCAACACTGGCAAAAGTATAGTATTCCTTCTCAATCAGTGAATTTCTGGAATAACAACAGACAGTTTGAAATAAGGAAGATGGTATGCAATTTGTGAATGCACATTAAGAAAATATAATACAGATATCAGGACTTGACATCACCAGATGATGAAGATGATGAACAGATTACTCTTTGCAAAGAATTGTTGATTACTTTAAAATAGAGAGTGGTTTCAGAGGTCTGAGCAGTGTAATGTTTTTAACTATGTAATAACTAAGAAATTAGGCATTTCTCACATTCTTCATTCAACACTTTGATCTTTTTAGGAAATCAATACCATTCCAGCTAGAGTGAGCTATAAGCAACTGCCTTATGAGATTTAAAGAACACATAAAGAACTGTTCTCACTGTTTCATGATAAGTCTAGTAATTTCTATGTAATTCCTGAAAGCCAGAGAGTCAACTTGAGAATATACTTAAATGAAATACAAAACAAAAAACTGAGCAGCGTACAGTTGATGTTGGAATGGACTCTGAAGGTTGTCCAGTCCAACCTGTGCAATACTTAAAGCACAGTCATCTAGAGCAGGGTATCTGTGTGTTTTTCAGGTTTTCAGTATCTTGAAGGATGGATTCACCACAACCTGTTTAGGCAATGCTTTGATGTTTGTTCACTCTTACAAAGAGAAGAGTTTTTCCTGGTATTTAAATGAACTTTCCTGTTCTTCAATATGTGGTCACTGTCTTTTGTCCTGCCCTTAGGCATCACTAAGAGAAGCTCCATTTTCTTAACCCCTGCTCAAGAGGTATTTCCTTTGATAAAATACCCACTAAACTTTTTCTTCTGGAGATTAAACAATGCCAGTTCCCTCAGTTTTTCCCCATAGTTTTCAGTACTTACAAGGAATTCTCAAAAGTTTAAAAAATTTAACCACTTCCAACTAGCTTCTAAGAAAGATCTATAATCTCCAGGAAACTGAGGATATTATGTAGAAATTCTGTCAGGTTAGCAGGCCATGCCATAAAAATGCTTTGGACCTTGTGATGATGAAACAAACCAAAGTTATGATCTCCCACTTAGTATGGCAAATTTGGAGTGCACTGGAACTGTGTAAGAAATACTGGATGGTTGTAACATGACATTAAATTTAATACCCTGTTGAGACTAAAACTAGTTTATTCAGACTCAGTCCAAATATGAGGCCCTCACTGCACGTGTACCAGTTTATAAATGGCTAATTATGTTACATGTGGTAGTGGAAAGGAGCTATTTTTTAAGCTACAAGAGTAGTTTGATCCAATATCTTTTGGAAGGCATGGAGCTAGGAGCTCTCAGGAAGTTTTCATGTTACTTGTTTATTGAATGCTTCATGTGGACCTAAGAAAGTTGTTGCAAGGTCTCAGCAGTGGTAGTTTCTCTCAAATCAAGCCAAACTGCAGACATGGAAGAAAGAAACTAAAGAAAGTGCAGTAAAAATTCAAGAAAATGCTAAGGGTGTTGATTTTTAGAAGAAATCTCCACTCTAGATGTAATTCTCTTGGAGACACTGTAGTACAGCTTAGAGAGAGCTTGTATTTAAATATAAACATGGTGCCTTTCCTGGAGATTACTGGAACCTTCAAAACAGTGAGAATACAGTTTGCTACATGTATAGCAATACCAGTCTTGAAGGCAGTGCTGTCTCCAAGCCCTACAGGATTTCTCTCATCTTTGCCTGAGATTTGAAGAGTGCAAAGCAGGACAAGGAAAGTAACCAACTCTTCCAGCCCCCTCTATTTAAAGTGTGTGTGGACACATTACAAAGTAGCCTCTTTACATGAAGTGATTCTCCTTTTCTTACATGATATGGACTTCTGGCTAAATACTTCAAAATGATCCAGCATGTCCTTGAGACTAGCAATGTCTGACTTACTGTGACGCATCTCCTCTGGCAGCAACCTTCTGAGTGGAGGTTGCAACTTGGTGATTTTTCAAGAGGAAATAACAAAAATCAGCAATGGCTGTCACAGAAACACAATTTATTACCACAAGTAATTTGAACACTATGCATGAAGCTAAATCATGGATGAGGCTTGGAAAAACTGTAGAATGTTTTGAGATACTATGCAAAAAAAGTGCCAATAACAATAAAGACATAGTGAAGTAAAACAATTTATATAGCCACATATTGGACAGGAATGGAGATGGAAAGGAGATGAACTGTTCTGTAGTTTGGTGGTATGCATTGGACAGAATGAACACTAATGCAAATAAAAATTTATAGGACACAGTGCTTGTACATCAATATAATCCCTTTTTTTCAGCCTGTACATAGACATTCACTCCAGAGCAAGTATGATTTATTTTTAGAACTTCTCCCTTAATAAGGAAATACAGCCCTTATTACAGACATCATTGCAGTGCATGCAATTCTTCGTAAATAATGAGTTTTATGTATCACCCTGCAGCTCCTCTCACAATGATGTTTCCAAAACACAAGCATTAACACAGAGTTAACTAGCCACCAGGAAGCTTAACTTCAGTATGCAAATATCCTGGCATTTTCTTCATTTGATGAATGATCAAATTAAAAATCCAAGTCTTTTTCTGTCTTTAGCATTTCTTTCATTGATTACAACTCAACTGGCTTGTAAATCACCTGTGACATTTAAACTCACTGCTTCCTCTACGATCTGGAACTTGACACTTAAGCACACTACAATTAGACTTTCCTATTGGCTGCTGATCCAATTAAATCTAAGATGATTATTGCTCAACTTAGTAAATCTTTTGCTAAGGATTTTCTATGTTTATTATTTTTCTACACTGCCTGGTTATTCATCAGGTGCAAAGGTTGGTGAAAAACAAAGTGCTGTTTCACCATGTTATTTCTTGTCAGTGCACTGAAAAATCTACACATGTGTACATATGATACCTCTAAGAAGCAACTGAAAGGTAAGACACTTGGCATGTCTAATTCAAAATGCAAGCAAAGATTTATTACTGTAACTTTGTTGGTAGACTGGAAGCAAACACATCTCAAGGTGCATTAAAATTTCAGGAATTAGTATGAACCTTGGACATGCTGAGTTGTTAAGTAAATTTTACTCCATTAGAAAGCTGGGGAACAGACTCTGAAAACCAGACTGATTCTATATAATCAATTACCTCCCCAGAAAAAGAAAAATTATTACATTCTTTTTAAATTATATAATTTTCAGTGTTCTCTGATGGAAATTTTTAAGAAAGCACTTCAAATTACAAGGAAATATCAAAGTACTACCAATGTATTGCTAGTGTATTGCCAGGCTAAGTCTCTTTCCAAAGCAGTTAGTTTAAACAGCAGCTTGTAAAATGCTAAACTGCAAGTAAAATTACAGATGCTTTCCTGTTCTTTTTACTGATTATACAGGTTCATACACACAAAATGCAGGCAGTCACAATTGTAAGAAATCACTACATTTTCAGCAGAAACTAAAGTAAGAACTAGGAGCTATGTTTTGGACTTAGACACATGTATAACGTAAATTTTCAACTTGGTTGTTATTAACTTACAGATTAACATTGAAAACAATATTTAAAACATTTTTCCATTTTATTTAAGACAGTTCTTGTCTAGTAATCTTATAACTACAATAATACTATTAATCTATATTTATAAATTGCCAGGTTAAGACCCGCTCGTTTGCTGAACATCTAAGAAGCTGTATCTTTAAAGTCCAAATATGGTGCAAGATCCAGACATTAAAATGGTCCTTTTGGGAGTTCTCAAAGTGCATAATGTCTTCCACTAACAATACATAAACTAGATTAAAAAAAATATGCAGGCCACCAGTAGCACCACTGACAAGTCCAAAACCTAATATAGAACATAATTCCATAGGGGCTGCTGCTGCTAGCACATCACCCGTGGCCCTGCCACGGATAATGGTTAAATGGCAACAGGTTTATGAAGTCTCTTGGTACTCAATGTAAGTTTCTAACAGAAGTAGAAATACACAATGGATCAGAGCAATTATTATTAAGTGGCACTTATCTTCCTCTTCTTTCCAAGAAGTTATGAAATTTCCAGGCTGATTCAGTTAGGTGAATGAGGTCAATCCTCCGACATGCAAATATAGAGAGAAGTTATCAAATAGACTTGTTCAGTTTGTTCTATGACCTCATTTATTTCGCTATGATCAGCAAAGGCCTCCCAGCACTCATTTCAAGGACTGGTGGAGGTTTTGTAAATCTGACAGGCTGCCTATATTTAGCACTGTTTACACAATTAAACTTCCTAATTTAATTTCCCCCACTCTTTTCTGTTAAATTCAGTGAATGCTCTGTACAGCTTACTTTAAACAAGTATCTCACACTTTACCTTTTGGGTTTCTCTTACTTTGGAAGATAGAAATCTAGCAAGGAGATACTAAGATTAACTTGACACCCTATCTTTTCTGATGCTTAAGAAAATCTGGGAAAATTAAAGGTTCAATACCTTTTACATAATATTGTCATTCAAGTGTACATAAACAGGGACTAACTTAACATCTCACAGACATGGTGTAACATCTCTGCTCAAAATTAACAGATACTGCAAAAAGTGTCTGATTCAAAGGCAATGACTGAGAGATCCTTTCTTTGAGAGATGTTAATGTCACAGTAAATAGCATTTGCAGGACCTTTCCTACTTTCAAAAAATAAGGCTTGAATCTGTACAGAAACTCCATCACTAGAGATTGAACTATGTTTACTTACTTCCAAAGATCAGAGCAATATCTATACCTTCATAATAGACAAGTCCAGATTTATGTCACATCACAGGTTATATTATGGACAAGAAAGATTAATCTTCTAATTAAAAAGTCACAAAAATGCCTAGAAACTTACATAAGAACATAAAAGAAATCTGACTGGACAAACCAACAATTGTCTAGTAGACTACTCTGCCTCTGTCAGAGCAACAAGAGAAATTGTATAGGGAGAGCATATAAGCATCAATACTTTCTGCAGTTTACTCCAATCACAGCCTTCCAGTACCCATAATTGCTTAAACAGAGATATTAATGAGTACAGCCCTGCCTAATTGTTTTATACATTTACGATATTTTTATCTATTAACTTGTCTAACCAATCCCTTTTCTATTTGCTGGTACAGTCTGCACACTGGATTTTAGGTTTGGCTCAATTCAGTTAAAGCTGAATTAATTAGTTCTCATAATCCCGCTTTTTCATTTAATTTTACATTACAAAGTATTTATGTAGAACAACATTTATTAAACTATCACTGAAATAACTGTATCTATTAATTTGTTAAACTACCACTACAGAAGACACTGGTAATTCTGGTTTTGACATGCAAAAGTGTTGTTTTTCACTAGGCTTCAAACATGAAACTCTATTGGCTTGTGATCTGGGCTGGAATCCTGTTTTTGAATCCAGTCACTGCTGACTGCAACACTACTTCCCAAACTGTAAGTTCTACATTGATCTGAACTACTGTCACTTTTGAAAGATACACTTGAAGCAGAAGGCATTTTAAAAACTGTTTCATAAACATAAAACTCCTGAAGAAAGAAATAAAAAATGCAAGTAAGTAGTTTTTAGTGTAATGGACAATTAGATGATGGTAAGTGGGTGAATAACACTGAAACATATTTGAGATGATTTTGTATCTCAAATTCTTCCAGACAACAGGAATGCCTCTTTACATATATAAATAAATGCACTCTTTTCAGAAAACAAAAATATTTCAAGGTATTGAGAGCAAAGACTCATATCAGAAAAGACTCTATGCTAAACTTTAACACAGAAGACCAAAATGAAGTTAAGTGCTATAGCAAATACATATATAATAAACGTTTTGTTGAAGGTCTGCCTTAAAGATGTTATTTTAAATTAAAAGTAAACACAGATTTCTTTTAAAAAGCATATTTTAGAAAGCATATATGAATTATTTTGCAGTCTTGAATAAACTTCCTCTATGACACCTTCTTTCCAGATTATGTAGGAAAGTAATTCTTTTTTTAGCCAACAAATAATTAATTCCAAAGATTAATTCCAAAATGGTATGCCAAACTGGTTACATTTTGGATGACCATCACATAAAGCACAAACCTCAGCACAAAATGCTCTGGAACATCAGGTCTCTAGACACTAGGAGGATTCATTTCACTGTATCACCAGACCATAAGTTAATTAAGAAAGATGTAAATAAAACTTCATGAAGAGCAATATAACATTTCTTTTAAAGTGACAGCATTAAAAATATAAGATAGCTGTCTCCTGCCTTTAACAGTCCACATTGCGACATCTTCACTAGTAGACTTTTCTATGGTATTTAATTGTTGTCGTTCTCTTTTTTTCAACAGGTTGCTTGTGAGGAGTCTGGAAAGAACCTCTTTCATATCCCTCTCAACCTTTTTCAAAACATTACTAAACTAAGTCTCAAAAACAATAAAATCACTTTAGAAGATCATGACAAAGAGATTCTTGGACGTTTTATTAACCTCACTGAACTTCATCTGAATGAAAATAACATTACTGTATTGAACAATAACAGCTTCTACAATCTGAAAAATCTAGTAACTCTGGATATTAGCAACAACTGCATTAGCACAGTTCATAAAGCAGCATTTGCAGGATTAAATCAACTCTCAGTGTTGAACCTATCCTATAACATGATTGCTCAACTAGATTCAGACACATTTACTTCTCTAGAAAACCTGTCAGTTTTAAATCTACAGAATAATTTTCTGAAATATTTTCATATAAAATCATCTTTTAGACTGACTAAAATTGTTCTAGCTGGAAACCCATGGATCTGCTCCTGTGACCTCCTTGACTTACACATATGGCTAACTACCTCCAATGTGACATTGGGTAAGTTTTGGTAAGAGCAGCATTTATTATTTTCTGTACATCAAATAACTTCATTGTGCATTTTTTTCTGATATGGATAAAATCCGCCATCAATTTACCCATATTACGCAGTAATACAATAGCTTTTTAATTTTTTTAATACAATAGATTTTTTTAGAGTACCAAAAAATTATCAGCATCTCATAGCCTTTTCACTGCTCACATTCACAGAAAATGAAAACAACACTAGATGTACATTACCAAACATGGAAAAAATCTCCATCAAGATGGCAGCTATCCAACCAGCTGACTGCAAAATTGAAAAGATTCCCTTAGAAAACACTGTCACTTCCACTCCTGCTGTTAATCTTAGAAGTAGTGCCTTGACAGTTCTGACTCCAAACAACATCACTGGAAACAATGGAACTCATGCAGGTAATACACAGATATTTCACTTTATGTCTTATGAGCTGTTTGATTTGCTGTTCCATGACTTTTTACTGTTTTGCATTCCTAGTACACTCTGTCTCTTCCATAAAAGCCAAGGCTACAGAACAAGCATATTTCCACGTTCTGGTAGACAGTCATACATATTACAGTGAATGTTAGGGTCTACTCAGTAAGTGTTCAAAATAGATAAACTCCACAATTCTCAAATGATACTAAAAAAGATGATGAAATTTCAAAGCCCTAAAATTCAGATAATTGTCTAGATTTCTCTGTAACAGAACTAGGGAAGCAATCTTCAAAAGAATTCCCTTTTTTGAAACTAACTGCTTTCTAGAGATAGTTGTCTTCCTAAAATGTATAGCATGAACTTAGAGATTTTACTCCCATCCTAACTGTGTTCAGTATTAAGGATGTGAATGTACTCATTGCACACTCTGTGGAAATTTCAGTGATAATCTCCTCATCATTCTTCACCTTTCAGTGTTAATCTTACATGCCAGTTATCTCTTCCATCCTGAAATGCTTTACCTCTTTCTTTTAGCTAAAGCAGGAAAATTATCTACAGATATATACACAAATTATAAGCTATCACTGTGACATGTTTCTTTAGCTATACCAGCTTATAATTTATTTTAGGATAGCGGCCAGCACACAAAATCAGCTTCTAGATAAAGACTACTGGCAACTACAGTTTACTGAAACTTTTATTATAAAAGAAGCACAACTGAAACAGTATGCCAAACAAAAGACATGATATTTTAGGGTTCAGATATTATCACCATATAAAAAGTAAAGTCTGGGAAATAGAATTTGAAGACAGCTACTGGTTATTTTTTTCCAAAGGCTAATCTTGGAATTTAAATTTTGGAAAAAAATATTTTATATGTATTTTTTAAAAAAACTTTTATATGCCCACAGAGCTTTGTTTTTGAAACAGACTTTGGAACAATTATATTTTATAAATATGCAAGGTAGATTTATACTGCTAGGAAATATGAGATGCACACACATTATTAGTCTCTGTGATGTTACTGACTCCCTAACAACACAACAACATTCTACTAAAGCTTTGGAGACACTTAATAATTCTCCTATCAATGTTTACTTTTGAGTTCTCAATTTAACTATGTAAAAAATCATACTTGAGTCCTTGCTAGTATTCCTTCCTCATGAAGATTACTCTTCTTTTTTTCCTGTTTTCTTAAAGAGTTACCAGTTGTTGGCAAAAGCTGGACCTTCCTAGCAGGTGTCCTAGGGTTTGTCTTAGGCACTACACTCCTGATTCTTACTGCTGTACAATGCCCAGCATGGTATCACTACTTGATCAGCTACCGTCACCGTCGTCTGGAAGAAAATGACTCAGAGATGTTTGAACAGGAGTTCTCAGCTGACATGAGTCCTTCTCCTTCAGTACCGAGTACAACCAGTGAAGAACCCACTGTAATATTTAAGAAAGTTCATGCATGTGGAGATGAAGAAGATGGATTTATTGAGGATAAATACATAGATGTTTATGTAAATGAGGAGCGTTAATGTCTTAAACAATGGATGCTGAACTGACATTTCAAAAATGTAGTGCATTTGTACTTCCATTTTATGCTTTACTACGTACAATACAGAATGAAGTTATGCATTCTATCTCCTTTCATCTTGCCAAATCCACAACAAGATTTTGCTATATGAATCATAAAGTTAAAAAATGGGGTCATATGCATACATTATTGGCACAACAAGTACTTCAAACCATGCAAAAAATACTCATAATCTATGTTTTATAAAAATATGTTCAGCTACTTATACCAGGGGGCTTACTGTATATTGTTTAACATAAAGAAAAAGTAGCAGGTGAAGTTGGCATAATCATTAATGCTTTCATTGTGAAGAGGTCTAGAAAAGAAAAATAACTTCTCTATAATGTTGAAGCAGACCACAGACACACTAGGGGCTGGCTCTAAATCAGTGGTGTAACAGCTGTGCAATCAGAAAATGGAGCTTTCTCCTGCACCTCTCTGGTGCCTAAATTAACTATCTCAAAACCTCACCCTCTCAGCCTATCACTACATAAGCCATTCTCATGGCTTATAAATTCTTATTGTAAGCATTTCACCATTCTCATCTTTCCCTCTACACAACCCTACCTTACTACCCAAGTGAAGGTCTAGTTTCCACTCCTGCTTGCTTTCTTCACTCTGCTACTCCACAACAAAACTCCCAAAACCTCACAGCAGATTGCCAAAAGACAGGAGTCTCCACTGGCACAGCACCCAACTCTTCCTGGATGGCATGGTAATTATCTTCGGAAGAGTAACTAGAGTTTAACACTAGGAACTCCAGCTGCAACTTGGCAGCTGTTATCTATCTGTAACTAATGTATCATCTTGAAATTGTTCAGGTATCACTCGGGATATGCATTGCACTATTAAGGTAATAGATAACACCTCAATTTTCCCAAGCTGAGTTACGAGAAGTTGAGTTACTCAAAGATGAAAAACATATTCTTATATGTACTTACGCTTGTCTTTTTGTGAAAATTTTATCTATATTCTGAGCCTCTCGGTCATTCTGAACCTTTAACTTAAAAAAAAAAAAAGAAATACAATCAAGTTTGTAATAATCATGGAATGATATAAAACAGGAAAGGAAAACACCTCTTAAGATCAAGTCCAACACTTAACTCAGCACAGACAAGTCCACCATTGAACCACATCCTTAAATACAACATGTACACGTCTTTTAAATACTTACAGAGAAACTGTTTCACTTACTATTTCTGAGGGATCTGTTCCTGAAACACTTAGTAATATACTGTTTGAAACTATACAGATGGGATGAAAAGCATTCTTTTCTTTATGCCACAGACGTTGTACCTTTATTTTCAATCAAATGCAAGCAAAAGAAAAAGTTGCTTTGACCAAAAAATATTCAGGTAATTTTCCATGTTACCAAAACCACCTTTACTGAAACTGGTTTCTTTTGTTTATGGACAAATTAATTCATCATAAGATACAAAACATGCATAATGCCATTCATGCCTTAACACTTTCAGAATATGTTAGAAAATAAATAAGGAAAGCAAAGGAAGAATGAAACTCTTTGATTTTGTCGTGGCTATGTCAGAAACCTATTTAATATTTTTTACACTGGAGACATTTAAAAGCCTGAAGACAAAAGAGAGCTTAATGTCTAGAATATCAGACAGCTTTACAAGACAGTGCAGTCTGCTTAAATCTGCCTCCCTGTGAGTAGTGTTCTGTGCTCCCAAAAAATAAAAAATAAAAAATATATTTTAACACTTATAATTTGGGTTGGGATAACACCCTTCTCAAATGTCCATCACAGGAAACTATCATTGGGCTGTTAACACAAGACTTCAGGCAATTGTCTTACTGCTAACACGTTGCTAACATTATAAATATTTTAACTGAAAAAAAAATGGCAAAGTTTTAAGTCAGTGCTATGGTATTTTGGATATGCCACACATTTAAAGCACCAAGAAAGTTATACCATTTCACTGTTAAAGCACAGCAAATATCCTAAGTCTTACCATATTGTAATCACCAATCACTTCTGCCATATCTGTACTGGTGTTAAGTATATCCACAACCTGAAACAAGACAGAATGCCAACCTGTTACTCCTCTCCTTTTCTTAAAAAAAACCCTGTTACTCCTCTCCTTTTCTTAAAAAAAAATCAGACAAAGGGTTCATGAAAACACAGAATATTTTGGTTATTGCAATTGAAAAAAAACATGATTTAGGAATCTGAATGGATAACATGTCACTTTCAGAAATAATCATCATTATATGTAGCTGTTCTAAGCACTGAAATATTACACAGCACCAGTTTCTTAAATCCATATGCAGATGCTTTTCCTAATGTATAGTACAAGTTTTGGTTTTCTCTGTTTCCATCTCTTTCTTTTCCAAAAACTGAATAAAGGCAGTATTAACCAGTACATTTTTACACAGAAATGTCAAAAAATGATTCTGAATACAGCTAAAGTGGTACAAAGTAAGCAAAATACATGGGAGCATTCAGTATCAAAATTTGACAGCAGCATACCATGTTGTAGTCTGCTAGTTGACCTTGAAAATCTTTGATTTCACCAGCTAAAGCCTCTGCCCTAAATATGAAACAAAAAGTCAAACATCAAATGGTAATATTTGTATATGTAAAAATAAAATAATGAAAAAATAATTATGCATTGATTCCTTGAAGCCTGCCCAATACTTGAAAATATTTCAAGTCTAGTGACTTAGAAAGTTAGCACTGCATTAGCTGCAATACATCTCACCGTTTTTCATAGGACAAATAGACAGATTTCTCTTGTTTGTACATTTCTACTTCTTCCTGAAGCTTGTTAATTTCTGTTGTAAGTTCATTTGTTTTACTTCTGAAAAAATAAAGAAAAAGAATCATTAACATTTGGATGTACAACTAAAGCACAGCTAGAACAGTAAATATGTTTTACAATAGGTGATTTGCCATTAGTATCTCTCACACTGCACTTTGTTTCAAGTCAGCATTTCTAAGAAGAGATAAGAGTAGAAAAGCAAAATGGTTGTATCAGATAAAGTCCTAAGTAGTTGCTGGAAAACCTTGGTATGGAATAAAGTGTTTTAATTAGCTTTTTGTCTCTGCTGGTAAAACAGGTGTGAAAAGTAAAAAAACACAGGGAAACTTCATAGAATGTGGGTATCTTCTGTATTTAAAAAGACATCTTTTAGGACAAATTATTCAAAAATGTAGTATGAGCAACTGATAAAGTCCTGCATGCAATAGTTTGCACAAGGTCTTGGCTTTGTCATTGCTAGCTGAATGTATAATCCAAGCAAACCTTCTGAAATGTACAATAAAAAATGTTTAGTTTGCAATCCTACTTCTTACAAATGGAGCTATCAGACCTAATAAACATTGGAGGTGGAAGCTCAGAATCACTGACCCTCCCCTTACTAATGCTATTAGAGAGCATTCAACAACAAAACCTCAAGGTTTTGTTGTTTGGCTTACTAAGTGTAATGTGTACTATTTCCTTTGTTCCTGTAGAATATTTATATGCAAAATAACCTTCACTCTTCCAGCAGCACCACTAATTGCACGCTATTGTCAAGCTTCAACTTTGTGTCTGAAAGGGAACAGACGATCAAATGTATGTTGTTAAGACGTACCTCAGCATGCCAAGGTAGTATGTTTTATCCATTATCTGTCTCTGAGGACCTGATAAAAGAAGGCAGTATGATATTTCGTTTAAAAAAACCCTAATTTAGATGAACAGTGAATTAGGAAAACAATCTGCAAAATTTACATAAAAAATTTACAACTAATATCTTTTAGTGTTCTTATATAGTTATTATCTGATTTTAAAAAGAAGGCATTTTTAGACTGCTGTGAAGACAAACATTACTAATACAAATATATTAATAGTTACTATGTAACAGAGTATTTTAAGTATTCTGTAGTGACGGAAGAAGACACAATAACCTTGTTCTATTCTTTTGAATTATTTTTAAAAACAACTCAGTCAGAGAAAAATGATTGTCTTCTTTTGCTGCCAAGAGTAATGACAGATAAAAAGATGCTTGAATTTTCTCTTTCTTTTTGCTGCTCTTTTTAATCACAGCTCTTCACACTGCAATTCATACAATGATAAAAAGCTTTCCTTTAAACCCCTAAACATTCTTTCAAAATGTTTGCAGACATCTTGAGGGCTATTTTTAGTACAAAATACCTTTCATTGCAGTTTTTATTCCACTTAATCCCTGTTGAGTCACTGGACGGTCTGCAACTTTAATCTGAGACGATAAGACTCCTCCAGGAGTCAAAGACCCACTACGAGAACCAGGTCTTGCTGTACTAGGAGGCATCTATTTAAAAAAAATAAAATAAAATTAAAAAAGAAGAAAAATCTACCAAGTCTGAATTATTACTTTATTGTCCTTGAGCAATTGCCAAAGCAGTTAAAAACTCAGACAGTCTCTATACTCTTTCTGTAGGAATCTTTGAGCATTTACATCTCTTCAGGGAAGCAAAGCTTCAGCCAAACATCTGCTGTAGAAAGTAAGGGATTACCTTTGAGCAGCTGTTCATTGTTCCATCTACTTGCAACATTAATGCTATTTAGGTCTCCCAGGTGAGCCCTGGATGTTGGATGTCCCTGACACCCTCCAGACAAGGTTAGCTAAACTCCATACAAAACTGAAATCTTAAATTCTTCATAAAAAAGAACTTCTCCTTACTTCAGTCTTAGCACTTGAAAAAAAAAAAAAAAAGAAAGAAAAAAAGACAGAAATCTAAATGTATCAAAATTAATGATATATTAATTTTGAATATTTTCTAACATACCGCTGTTCCTATTCTGCCTGCTGACGGAGCTCTTGACGAAGAGGCAGGCCTTGATGAAGAGGTCAGTCCTGTTCCTGCTCTCGAAGCAGAACGAGCTGTGGGAGGTCTGTTACTGCTGGCCATATTAGTTTCCTTTGAACTTCTCTCTGGCAAGAAAAGAAATCATTCTTTGATTTACGTAAGGTCCTTAAAACGATGAGAAACCGACTCTTTAAAGCATAACTCTTATTAAAATGTTGACGGGGGTTGGTTCTGGTTTTGTTTTAGTAATCTGCAAAGTACTTCCTTACTGGACGGTACCAGACAGCGGCAGGGCTCAGCAAGGACCACCTAAGGTCGATGAGTAAGTTGAGGCGGCAGCCTCTTTTCGATGCTTAGTGAGCCCTCAGCTTATTCTTGTGGAATTTATTGTTTCAGCATCTGAATGCAAACCTTTAATGAAACAAACTGAAGGCGACCAATTGCTGCAAACGCTCACTCGGTTATCTGCAGAGGGTCCTTAAGTCATCACTCGTCACTACGGCGATCCCAAACTGCGCTATCCCTGACAAACCCTGGTAACTTTCCCCACTCCCGAAGGAGCCTCTCCGAGCCGCACAGCAGCGCAGAGCCAGCGCCCCGACCGCCCGGAGGCCCTGTCGCCTCACCGTGCCCCTCAGCCACCCTTACCCGGCGGGCAGCGCCGCCGTATCGCGGCAACCACCGGCACAGATATCGCGATGGCCACAAATCTCGCTCCAGCCTGCAGTGGCACCCGAGGACTACAACTCCCAGAGGGCCTGGCGAGAGAAAAGCCACTCCACAACCTCCTGTGTGAGCGTGGTGCTTGCCGGGATAGGAAGAGTCGCTTTAGCCCGGCGGCGCGCCCTGTGACGACACTTCCGGCATGACTTCCGGCGGCGGCGCTGCCCGTGCTGTGTCAGGCCGGCGCTGCCGCCATGGCGGGTGAGGGCAGCACGTTCCGGCTGCGCTGCTCCCTGCTGGGGCACGGGCAGGACGTGCGGGGCCTCACTCGTGGCCTCTTTCCGGAAGGAGGCTTCGTGTCCGTCTCGCGGGACAGAACCGCACGGCTCTGGGCCCCTGACGGGTGAGTGCTGGGCCGCGGCGCTGGGCGGGCCGGGCCGGGCTCTCTCGCCGGTGCTCCGCAGAAAGGGAGAGCGTGGAGGTGCCGCCGCAGGAGTCTCTGCAGTCGAGTCCTCTTCAGGGGCTGCCGGCAGAATCGGCGGGGTCGAGGGACGTCGCGGGCGGTGAGAGGCTGTTCGCAGGAGGCGTTCGTGATTGTCATTGTCACTTTCATAGAATCTAAGGGTTTAGAAGGAACCTTCAAGATCATCTAATCTCAGGCGCTCAACCACGAGCAGGCACACCTTTCACCAGAACAGTTTACTCAGAGCCCTGTCCATCCTGGTCTTGAGCACTTCCAAAGATGGGGTATCCACAACTTCTCTGGGCAACCGGTTCCAGTGCATCATCGCCCTCACAGTGAAGAATTTCCTCCTAATGTCTAACTTAAGTTTTCCCTTTTTCAGTTTGTGCCTTTTACTTCTTGTCCTGTCATTACAGTCCATGAGGAAGAGTCCCTCTCCAGCTTCCCTGTAGGCCCCTTTAGATACTGGAAGGTTGCTATGAGGTCTCTATGCAATCTTCTCTTCTCCAGGCTGAGCAGGCCGAAGTTCTGCATGCCGGCTTTTGGGGAAAGCTGTGTGTTTTTAAGCAGGTTGCTGTACATCGATATTGTAGCATGCCGTGGAAATGGTTACAATGTCTGTAGTTCTAGGCTTATCTTTTTCTAGGTGGTGGTAATGTTGTTTCCACCTCATGGTATTCAGTGCCGAGGTAATTCTGCTAAGTAACAGTGCTGCGATTTTGACTGATGCCTTAAGTTTTAGCTTTCATGTTTTTCAGATTCTGTGCTGCCTAGGGGTGTAGTTTTGAGCGTCATATTAAGTGCCAGTAAGTTCTCTTCACAGAGTAGGTAGACAAAACAAATCCTTTTCCTGCTGAAGACCAAGGGTAATGAGTACAACTTTCAGCCCCACAGTATAAACAGTGGACTGAAGAGAGAAACAAGAAGGATGAGACCTCACAACCTGAAGTTGTAATTGGACAATTAACCCCCAATATGCAAATGTACCAAACCTTATAAAAGTGTGAGATCTCATGACTGGTCATCCATTTTGTGACCATTCTAAGTCCACCGTGGGTGCAGCCCTGGTCAGGCTTCTGTCCTGCCCAAGGTGTACCCTAAAGGTCTTTCAATAAATACTGACTTTATTTGCTAGCTCTGTACAGTCTCTGTTCCAGATCAGCCTTCCCAAGGTTTTATGACATAAGTGGTGTGCTTTGGATATTTAAAAAAACCCCCATCCTTTCTCACCCTTGCTAAGCAAGCTTCTTTAAACGTGAAATGGAATATGAACAAAAAATGGTACAGAAAATTAATTACACAAAGGCATTGAAAAAGGAAAAAATACCCCAGCATTTATTTTTCAGATATTTATGTTGCACACGGTTGTCTCCTACTGAATTTGTGTAGTTGAATTCACAAAGTGAGTTTTTCAGCATTTTACCTTGACCAGAAGCAGTACTGCTGTGCAATGTGTGTGGGAGATGCGGGGTGTTGCTGGAAGCTACAGGATGTACCTCCTCCCCAGACTATAGTTTTATACTGTGATCTGTATTCTGAAATTACTAGGCATGAATATTCTTCCCATTGCCTTCATGTGAAATAGAAATAATGGGCAAATGTGCTGAGTGCTTACATACGTCTTTATATTGATCTCTGAAGCTCTGCAACTGAGGTGAAGAAAAACTAATCTTATTAAGTGTGTCTTAAGTCTCTTATCAGACGGGAAAGAACTTGTTAAATTGCACAGAAATTTGAATCAGGAGAGGAATTCTAGTTCTAACCTATAGTTTTTGAGAACTCTGTGAGGAAGGCAACATAATTTATTTGTATCAACTTATAATGTTGATATTGATTATCTTTCTCTGCTTTGAAGGCTCAGACACTACAGTAGTCAGGGTTCAGTGGGTGAGCACACTGCTGTATGCTGTTTTACTTTAGCTTTGCCAAGATGCTGCCTTCATTTGTTCTATGTGCCTTAAGGAGAGAAGATGTTTTAGCATTTAGAACAGTATCATGATATCCTTACATATTTCAAGTTTGCCAAGCATTAGGGTTTGAAGGGCAATAGTATGATATCATATAGGTTGTGTTTTTAAAGATGTGGGAACAAACACAGGAAAAGAAAACAAGCACACAGCACACCAGCCTGCATATTTATTCTGTGGGATTAAGTAGCTTTTTCCAGTTAGTGCTGTAACTATTGAGGTTTTCTCAGGGTGGAGAAATGACAGTCCTGGTCAAGTCAGTTATGATCTGTTTAACTTTTATTCCTCTGTAGTGCTCCTAATGAAAAGCCAGGGAATACGTTTGAAAGGCAGCAAACTTCATTTGCGTGCTCTTACTTTAGTATGTACGCATATGTTTGAGTTTTCAGACAGAAAAAGATGCCATAAAGACAAACTGTAGCTATTTCTGATCAAATTTGGCATAGTGTTTGTCAATGAGCAAGTCCTTCCAGGCCTACCATTGCATTGCAAAATAAATGTAAAGCTTTAGTATTGTGTACTGGGGAGGAATTCTGGGATGTAATTTTTGTGTTAAATTTCATTTTATCTAGGCCATCCATAGTACTAAGTCAGCACAAGGCAAGCATAATTATTAATGCAAGAACTGTAATTTACTCAGATAAAGTACTGTTTCTGTTATGTTTCTAAGCTGATTATCACCTATGTTCAAGTCCTAACAGGGGATTTACTGAAGTGCACTGTATGAGTGGCCACTCAAATTTTGTATCTTGTGTGTGCATCATACCTCCAAGTGAACTCTATCCTCGTGGGCTGATTGCAACTGGTGGCAATGATCATAATATTTGCATTTTCACAATTGACAACCCAGCTCCTCTTTACACCCTTAAGGGTCATAAAAACACAGGTATGTGGTGATTGTATTTTGGAGTTTTTTACATAAAAGTTAACGTGATTTTTTAGGGAGGAAATTAAATCAAATTTATAAAACTCAATTTTGATTTATTTGGTATATAATGTAGCAAACTGTTTAATAGTCTCTGCAAATAGAATTTCATAATCTTAATTCATGCAGTGACCATTCATTGCAAGGACTTCCAGGTTTATCCTGACCAATGTTTGAACTTTCCCTGTCTGTGAATTCCCAGCAATTCACAGGATGATTGCCCTTTTGTCAAGAATTACACTTTTAAGAAGCAGTTAGTTATTTATGTATTAATTTTTTTGTCAAAGCTGATCCAAGTAGAAAAAATCATCTTCCTAAATAAACTTTCTCTGCCCATTTTGTTACTTAGATGGGTATTTAGTATTAGTTGGTGCTTTAAATGCAGAGCTTTACACTGTGTTACTGGAGCATTTGCAGGTTGTCTCTCTACAAAATCTTTGAATGTCACCACAGTTTCTTAGTGGGAGTATTTTGCCTTCCAAGAAGGTGAGCTTGCTGTTTTTCATATGAAATAACTTCTTGAAGACATAAATTAATACCTGTAGACAAAACTTTTCTTTCTCTCAAAAACTACACATTTGCATTAATTGTGTGTCTTGACTAGTTATCTAACCTGTTGTCATCATATTCTAGTCCAAGAGAAGAGATCTGTGACTAAGAGAAATTTTGAAATAGAGTGGCAAAAATATTTCAATTTTTTAAATTTAAAATTAAGAGAGTTTTAAGCAACCTCTTTTTCAGTTGCAATACAACTACAGTTCACTTAATTCTTCTCTAGATTCCTCAACACTAAATGTGCTCCTAATACCAAATAAATCTTCTTAAATGAATATCTTGAAATTGCTGGCATAAGATTTGTGGCAGAGCAGGGTACTTGTCAGTTCTGACTTGGATGTTCATTCCAGTTTGCAGCCTTTCATCTGGGAAATTTGGCACATTATTAAGTGGATCATGGGATACAACAGCAAAAGTCTGGTTGAATGACAGATGTATGATGACATTACAGGTATGAAGTTCCTCTGTATGAATATGAAATAAGTACTCTGAATTTGATTCTGACAGGTCTTAACAATGTTGGGTTTTTTGCAGGGTCACACAGCTGCAATATGGGCAGTGAAGATACTTCCCGAACAGGGATTAATGTTGACCGGTTCAGCTGACAAAACTATAAAACTGTGGAAGGCGGGCAGATGTGAAAGAACATTCACTGGTAAGTGTTGCTGCAGTTGATAATGTCATTGGTGTGATCTGTTCTTGTCAAAACAGAGCAAACATTAAAATCTTACAAAAGCATGCATAAACTGAACAATATTTAGGTAGGGTTTTTAAAGTCTTGAAGTAGTTGTATGCCCAGAAGCCACTTCTAAAAAAAAAAAGGTATTTTTCAGAGAATTGTGAGCAATTTTTTTTTTCCTAACTGCTCCCACAAAGGTTTGTTGCCTGGATTTAGGTGGGAGCTATGTAGAACTGATATATGGCTGCTAATTGAAACAATAACTGCATTAAAATTTTCTCTTCCTTTTGTAAAGGACATGAAGATTGTGTGAGGGGTTTAGCTATTCTCAGTGAAATGGAGTTCCTTTCCTGTGCTAATGATGCTAGTGTTCGAAGATGGCAGATCTCTGGCGAGTGTCTGCAGGTGTATTATGGACATACAAATTATATATACAGCATCTCTGTCTTCCCTCGATGTAAAGGTAGGATTCCTTCCCGACTGTTACACAACATTCTTCAAAATGAAATGGCAGGATGTGTATTCTGATGTTCTGTGGCACTGCCACAACTAAAGAACACTGGTAGCATTTAATTTGCTTCTTACACTTAGTGTAAATAGGTTAAAAAAAGACATTGGGATTGAGTCCAAGTTGCATTGCTGTCAAAATTGCTCTGGCAGTAGGTGGGGTAAAAGGTTCTGGGTTAGGGCTAATTGAAGGCTTAAGTGAAACTTGGATGAAGCATTAGGTACAACTATTGTCCTGACTGCCACTTGTATTTCAGTACTGTTGCAGAGTAGTGAAATAGTAATGTCTGGCATGCCACTTTGAGATAATGTAAGTTTAGATACTTTCACAATGTGCATTATATGTAGTTTAGGTTAAGAATTTTATATGTGAGGCTCAATTACATTTGTTTTCAGAGTTAGAGATTTAGAGGTTCAGAACTAACTGTTGAGCCAGTTGCAGAAGAAATTTCAAGTCAGTGACTTTTAAGTGGTGTATGGGACACTTGCACATTTGTTCAGCAGGTAAAGTGCACATATATGGGTTGATGCATATATTGTAGACCTCCCATGCCTTAAAATTCCTCATGGAGGAGTTTGTAGACTTCTGCAAATGCTCTGTGTGTTTTCTGATAAAGCAGACTTACCTTCCAAAACTGAATTTGAAACAAATGTGAACCTATACAAGTATAGTGCAAGATGAAGCTATGATGATTACAAAATTGTTCAAGCCCTTTAAAGGATTTTTCTTTGTCTTGGGCACAGTTTAACTTGGTGCTGTCTGGCTGCTTAATCTGCAATTTATGCATTTTGGATTTTTTTTGAGAAGACAAGTGAACAGTGATTTACTTTTTGCTCTCTACTTGTAATTGAGAGAAGTACTAAATTGTGGAAGGGTTCTTTTACTTTTGTAGATTTTTAGATACCCAGTTTCGGAATGGCATCTAGTATCACAGCCTGCTAAGAATCTACTTCAAAAGTTTTTTATATCTTTTTATTTTCAGATTTTGTAACTACTGGAGAGGATAGATCTCTTAGAATCTGGAAACAAGGAGAATGTGCTCAGACAATCAGACTCCCAGCTCAGTCTGTATGGTGCTGCTGTGTGTTAGACAATGGTGATATTGTAGTTGGTGCAAGGTATCCAAGTTTTACTTTTAATATATTTGTAGATCCAAATCTGACAGTCCTTGAAGAAATTGCGAGCATCACTTTGAATGTCAGTTTCATTTATATTTAAAAATACAGCCATTGAAGTGTATGTGTTAAATTTAAACGTGCTACACTTAATCCAAGTAGTATTTTTTTTATGGCATTCACAGAGGCAAAATGAGTGCTTTGGAAATGTGGTAAATCATGAATAGACTTGAGAATAAATTTAGTAAGCATGGTATAAAGAACCTTTTTGATAGGCATATTGTATCTCAATTTTAAAATTATACTGAAGACAGAGTTGCCTGCTTGATTCCTTCTCTGTATGGTTTTGGTATGAGAGTGAATTCCTTTCATGATAATTGGGAAGGGTAGTTAGAAATAGTGATGGTTTCTTGCAATGTAGAAGTCACCATTAGAATTTATGCAGTCATTGTGATACCTAAATACTATTTCTATTTGAATGTTTTCTCTCTGTTAAGTGATGGAATTATAAGGGTGTTTACGGAGTCCTTAGAACGTACGGCAAGTGCTGAGGAGATTCAGGCTTTTGAAAATGAGCTTGCCCAAGCATCCATTGACCCTAAAACTGGTGATTTAGGAGATATCAATGCTGATGACCTTCCTGGAAGAGAACACCTTAAGGATCCTGGTAAGTTACTGTACTTCTGTCACCTTAGAGATGCCTCCAAATCTTGATTAGAGGTATTGAAACTTCCGATGGTTTCGAAACATAAGGCTTTAATCCCCTTTTAATAAGGTTACTGAAGGAAATAGCTTAATTTTACTCTACTTATTCTTTCACTGATTCTTTTGGAAACAGGACTCAAGGCTTTTTGGTTTTGGAGTATTTTTATTCTCCTATGAGATAATTTAGAAAAAGATAGAATTGATGCTACAGTATGTTTGTGATGTTTTCTATCTGTTCTGTCAGCTGTACCAAGAGTATGTGAAACAGGTACTTTGTAAGAGGAGTACTGAATATGCAGGTTTTCCCTAATAAAAGCAGTAAATGCACATTTTCTGCTTTAGCTTTTGACTTGAAAGATAGTCTTGATGGGCTTGGTTCACACCTTGTAGGTACTTGAGAAGTTTTTGATAATGCAGTTGAAACAGTAGTAAACGTTACTCTTTAACAGACAACTAGTTTTTCCAAAGGTGAAGTAGCCAGTGACTTCAGCCCTTGGCTATGATCCGGAAGTGGCATAGATGTTACATCCATATGAAACCTTGCATCTTGTTAGACTGTGGGAGAATTATCACCTTTCTTAATTATCATTTCACTGAGAAGATGATAAACTTCTGATGTAGTTGACATGAGTGTTGATTTGGCCACTTAGTCTGTTGGCAGATACCATTACCATAATTGTAAAATGCTCATTAAGGTTGCTGCCGTTGTTGTGAGATGTAGTATTTTGTCTGGGTTTTGCTGGGATAGAGTTGATTTTCTCCATGGTAGCTATTACAGGGTTGTGTTTTGTATTTGTGCTGAAAACAGGGTTGGTATTACAGGGATGTTTTTGTTACTGCTGAGCAGTGCTTGCACAGAGCCAAGGCCTTTGCAGCTCCTCACCCATCCCACCACTGAGGAGGCTGGGGGTGTGCAAGGAGTTTGGGGGGGACACAGCTGTGACAGCTGACCCCAGCTGACCCAAGGGATATCCCATACCATTCGGCATTATGCTCAGCATATAGAATAGGGGGAAGAAGAAGGAAGGGGTGGGAGATGTTTGAAGTGTTCGCATTTGTCTTTCCAAGGAGCTGTTGAGCCTCTTGGAGCCTTGCTCCTCTGGAGATGGCTGAACGCCTGTCTGCCCATGGGAAATGGTGTATGAATTCCTTGTTTTGCTTTGCTTGTGCATGTGGTTTTTGATTTACCTTTTTAACTGTATCTCAGTCCCCAGATTTTTCACTTCTATTCATCCTGCATCCCAGCCACGAGGCCAGTGAGCGTGCCTGGGGGGTGCTTACTTGCCGTCTGGGATTAAACCAAGACATGTATCTACTTAACTCCTGTGCTGTTACTTCAAGTGTTGTTGAACTGTTTTTAAATTTTTAATGCTGAGCACCATTTGAATAATTTTCTCTTCTAAAGTAAATCATATCCTTAAAATTGTTTCAACTCCTTTGTACAGGAACAAGAGATGGGCAGACACGGCTTATTAAAGATAATGGGAAAGTAGAAGCATATCAATGGAGCGTTAGTGAAGGAAGATGGATAAAGATCGGCGATGTTGTTGGTTCTTCTGGAGCCACACAACAAACATCTGGAAAAGTTTTATTTGAAGGAAAGGTATATGCAAACTTCAATATGTTTCATTCTTTCCTAAGTAACTGGTCTTTGTTCAGATAAAATATAATTTAGAAAACAGGTATTTGAAAAATACCTGTATTAGAAAATAGGTACATTCTTGTTACCTTTGATCTCAGAGATAGAAGTATAAGTAAGTACAGTTTATTTTATTACTTACAAAACACATTTTGTAAAATAAGCAAGCCAATGGACACAAATTATTTTGGAGAAAGGTGAACCATTAGTAGAGAAATTGTCAAGTTCTGTTGTATTTATTGTTAATACCTTGAGAAGTTAGTTTTAATATTCTTCCCAAAGGAAATGAACTTGATAATTTATAATGCAAGGCATACTTAAAATATAAAGCATCAGGCCTTCTGTACTGCTTCTCTGTAGTAACTATTGAACCTGAAGACATATAAGCTGAAAATGTTTCCTTTACTGGAATATACACAGAAAAGCCTGTCAGGGTCCACCAGAGAAGAAATGCCTCCAAGATACTGATTTTCACTCTCACAGATTTTAAAGAAACACTAGGAAATCGTTTGCTAGCATTAGAAGTGTGCTTTTAATACTGAAATTTCTTGAGGCATCTGGTTGCTCTATAGCTTTGGAGGGATCCAGAGGTGTCCATGAGAGTGACTTGATGCATCTTTATTTTGTAATGTATCTGTATACACATTATCACGATACATTGTATTACTCTGCTTTTTTGTATTTTTGAGCAGAGAATTCTGGAAAATACAAATTCAAGTCTGTCATGCTTTTCACTGAGACAGAGTTTGTATTCTTCTTAGCAGCTGGTGCAGCGCTATGTGTTTCGGATATAGTATAGCAACAGTGTTATAACACACTGATGTTTTGGCTGTTGCTAATTAGCGTTTAGTGTTTACCCTAAATCAGCAAATACTTACTTGCAGTCTCTCAGAAGAGTATTACTGACATGTTCTATAAGTAGCAGTGTTTTAAGTTGTTAGGCTTAGGTCTGGGCCACTGTTGGGCTGCGTTTAATACATCATTATGTAAAAAGTACTGGAAGACTTCTAATGTGTTTTTATTTTTATTCTGCTAAAAGGAATATGACTATGTTTTCACCATTGATGTAAATGAAAATGGGCCTTCCTACAGACTGCCATATAACATCACTGATGATCCTTGGCTGACTGCATACAACTTCCTGCAAAAGAATGATCTAAATCCTATGTTTCTGGATCAGGTGGCCAAGTTTATTATGGACAACACTAAGGGGCAAACACTGTTGAGTACAAGTAGTCAATATTCAGATCCATTTACAGGTAAATATTTTAAACTTGAATGATGACATTAGATACTCCTCCAAGTCTGGTGTCTTCAGCACACTTGCCGAGGATGCACTCTGGCTGATCTTCTGCACTATCATTATTGAAGATGTGGAGCAGAACTGGATGCAGTACTGATCCCTGGGGTACACCACTAGTGGCTGGCTTCCAGTAGACGTTGTTACACTGATCACCATTCTCTGGTCATGTTTGTTCAGTCAGTTTTCAATCCATCTCACTATCACAGAATTGTTAAGATTGGAAAAGACCTCTAAGAATATTGAGTTCATTAACTGACCACTTCCATGTGGATTTACCCCTAAATCATATCCCCAGGTACCATATCCATAGTTTTTTGGATACTTCAGGGATGATGATTCAGACACTTCCCTGGGCAGCCTATTCCAATGCCTGACCACCCTTCCAGTATATAACTTTTTCCTGATATCTAATCTAAACCTCTCCTGGTGCAGCTTGAGACCATTTCTTCACATCATGTCGCTGTTGTCACTGGGAGAGGAGACTGACCCCCATCCACCCTGATACCTTTCAAATAGTTGTAGAGAGCAGTAAGGTTGACCTGCAGCTTCCTCCAGGAACTTTAAACACCCCCAGACTCTTCACCAGCTCCATTGCCCTTCTCTGGACTTGCTCCAGCACCTCCATGTGTTCCTTGTTGTTAGGGGCCCAGAACTGATCACGGGATTTGAGGTGTGGCCTCACCAGGGTTGCGCACAGAGGGGGACAGTCATTGCCCTGGTCTTGCCAGGATAAAAGCCAAGATACTATTGTCCTTCTTGGCCACATAGGTACACTCCTGGCTCATGGTTAGGCAGATGATGATCAGCAGTGCCAGGTCCTTTTCTGCTGGGCAG
>VWYP01024567.1:0-20171 GCA_013400435.1 Pycnonotus jocosus
TTCCTGACAAGGTGCCAAAGGCCACACCTTCCATGGCACAGCACAGGCCCAGCACTCCACCCAGTTCCTCCCATTGCTCCAAATCCTCCCAAACCTCCCCCAGGTCCTGCCCCAAGGCTGTCACTCAGCCCTGCAGCATCCAGACCTGCAATCCAGGAAGTTTTAATGCTGGAGTCTTTTCCCCTTCAGTGTTATTTTCAGGAAGTAACAAACCCATCACAATGCAAGGGAAAAAAAGGTGATACAAGGATTTTACTCTCACACTTTACCCCTCATGACCATCCCAGCATGAAACAGACATTCAGGAATTAGTGTTCAGTAGCTGCCATTGGAATTTTAACGGATATCAACAAAGCCTTGATAAATATGTGAGGAATTCCACACATTTTCCTTCTCCATCTGTGTCAGCATCCAGCACAATTCCCTGTTCCTGTTTGGTCCCCAGGAGCTGCAAGAGGAATGTTGTTGGCTTCACCTCCTCGGTGTCGACTCATTAGTCCAGGAGATAATTAATTTGAAGAGAATTAATCTGGTCAGTGGCAGAAGAGCATCACAGCAAAACACCATCTTTGCCACAGGATAGTCCCACTCCTGTAACTTGTTCTCTGATCAAGAACTACTTCCCAAACTCAGTAATTCCATCTAAACCACAGCAGCACAGTTTGGAGGGACACAAGTTTTCAGCCTCATGTGAGGGAAGACAAAAACATCACTGGGAGAAAATCCTGAAGTTTAAAATCCTATTCCTCACTTCTTTGACTAAAGAACCTCTTAAAATCCAGTCTGGATTGTGCAGACAAGTTCCTTGGTCCCACTTGGAAACTGATCTCTCCAAAACATCCACAAAAGTAATTTTTCAGTTATTACAACTGATTCCATTAATTACTATGGAAAAGAGAATACAAATAAACTGGAAAAAAAATTTGGCTCAAGTTTTCCTCAGAAATTAATTGGGAGCTCACCAGCAAGGCTTTCTAACAGGCAGAGAGTGTGATATAAAATATATATGTGCATATATATATATAATATAAATAAATATATATATTTATACACACACATATAAAAATATATAAAATACATATTTATATCACAAAGTAACTATCTCACATATATCTGCCATATATATATATAACCACAAATATTTTTACATCACTAACTCTACCTATAAACCCCCACATTTCGCCCTTTTTTCAGGAATGTAACATTTTCAGGGATGCTAAAATCAAACACATGCAGTGCTACACAAACAAAAATAAATCACGATTTTATCCATTAATTCAAAGATGTTTTCCTGGATGTGCTGCTGGGTGCTTCCCTGTGAGTTCTTGTTGCTTGTCCAGGAAGTGTACTTGGAATTGGTCAGGATCATGAAATCCATTCGGAATTTTACTGTCTCTGCAGTGGGATGAGTTTTTCCAAAATTACTCCTCATAGTCTGAGCGCATCTCCTCAAGTTCCCTCTCGCTTTCTGCATCCTGGAAATGCCAGAGGGAAATAGATAAATGTACAGCTCAATTAAAACAAATAAAAACATCATTTCCCTTCTTTTTCTCTAACCCCAAACCAGCTTTTAAGCTTATTGTGAAGTCCTGGAATGGTTTGGGTTGAAAAGCACATTAAAGCCCATCCACTTCCTGGGCAGAGACACCTTCCACTATCCCAGGTTGCTCCAAGCCCCCTCCAACCTGACCTTGGACCCTTCCAGGGATGGGGCAGCCACAGCTTCTCTGGACAACCTGTGCCAGAGCCTCCCCACCCTCACAGGGAAGAATTTCCTCCTGATCCAAGCATAATCTCTTTCAGTTTGAAGCCATTCCCCTTTTCCTGTCATTCCAGACCCTTGTAAATTGTCTCTCTCAATCTTTCCTGTCAATGGAGGGCCACAATCAGGGCACCACAAAGGTTCTTTATTCCAGGCTGAACATTTCCAATTCTCTCAGCCTTTCCTCACGGCTTCCATCCCTCCAACCAGCTTCTTGTCCCTCCTCTGAATTTGCTCCCTGTGGATGCAGTGACCCAGCTGGGATCTCACAGGAGCAGAGCAGAGGGGCAGAATCTGTTTTTGCTCCCTGCTGAGTGTTACCTCTTTGGTGTTCCCTGGCAGCTCTGAGGCAAGGTCCATCCACAGCACCGCCGCCGAGGCATTCCCGAGGTCCCTGTAGCACTAGCAAGGGAAAATGGCAACGAGAGAAGGGTTAAATGGGAAAAAACAGGCAGCAAATGGAACTGTGAAACTGCTAAAAAGAGCTCTTTCTGCCTCTTAACCCTTTGCACTGGCATTTCCAGGAGTATCCCTCAGCCACAAGAAGCCTCAGAAGCACCACTGCATCTTGGAATACTAAATGTATTTGACTCCCTCTCATTTTGGGCAAGGAGATCGGGTTTTGCTTGGATATTTTAAGGTGTGTCTACAGTTTTCACCCTTTCCAAAGCTCTACTTTAATTTTCAGTTGCTATTTCCCCTCTTCCTCACACCATTTTCTCCACAAAACCTCTCTCCTGGGAGCACATCGTTCCCCAGCCTGTTCAAAATGTAATAAATATTAAGTACAGGAGTCTCAGGTCACAAAGTATGAAATATTCTCCATGTGACCAGCAGCTGAGGCACTGTGATCCCTCTGGGAACAGGAAGATTTGGGGTGCCCAAAGAGTCTTGGAGGTATTTGGAGACCACGAAACACCCCAGGAAAAGGAAATGGGTGCTAAAAACTCCTCAGCAAGAGGGCTCAAGATCTGCCTACTGGACAGGGAAAGAGAAATACTTTATCCTTTACTTCTCCCTATGATTCTCTGGCTGTATCACCACAGAAGTCATGGTGGGAAAGGATTAAACCTCCAGCCTATGGCTACCAAGTCACCATTCCTGCTTTATACCGAATTTCATCTGTTAAAAACCAGGGATGCTCCACTGGGTGACTCAAAGGCAAAACCCCTGAATTTTAAAGCTTCTGCATGAGGTGATTTGGTCTAAAAAGATTTAAAAGATAAAAAAGAAATATTATCATTCTTTCAAATCTTGCTCCTGCCTGGAGTATTTTCCGCAGCACTTTACAGCCAAAGGTGATTTTTAATACAAGTATTTCTTACCCTCTGAACAAACAAGAAGTGAGTGGTTACCTTGGCAATGTAAACTCTTCCTGCTTTGGAAAACCCTGGGCTCAGCTCCTCGACCTACAGGAACAGAAGGAGGGTGTGACAGGGAAGAGCAGACATTAGGATATGCAAGGATACAGTTAATTCTTACATCAGGCTCATTGCAGCTTTTAAAGAAAAAAAAAAAAAAATAGATGGCAGGAAGGAGAATCCTAATAAATACATAAAGCACTACGCCCCTGAAACCTTCAAGAGGTTGTCTGAAAAAGTTTGAAATGGAAAAGTCAGCCAGGCTTTAAGTAAAATATTCTCAGGGAGGAGTTCCAAGCTCCCAGACCCTGGAAGCACAGCCCAGATGTATCCAGCAGTGAGCAACGAATCACTGTGCAGCCTTAGAAAAGAAAACCAACCCCCACTAAACCAATTCCCAACACTTTGGGCTGTAATTCTGACATTTTCAACATCCCATTCTTTTGTCTGGCTACTCTGGAATGGACACTTCACAACTTTCCCTCTCACCAGCTTTCCTCCCACCCAGGTCCCAGGCCATGGTGAAGCAGCAGGGAGGGATCCAAGCACCCCACTGCCATCCCTGTGAGCTGTGCAGGTCAGTGATGCCCTTTCCTGGCAGATTCCCAGGTTTCCTCACCCGCAGGAAGTTCTGGAGCGCGTCCTGCACCGTGGCCGTCGGGGGGACCTCGAACAGCGCCGACACCGTCCTCTTCTCCAGCCAGCCCAGGTGGGCAACCTGCACAGAGAAAAGGGCAACCTGGCCCACCCACCCAACACCAGCACAGGAACAAGGGCCTGCCCAGTCCCTGGGAGCTGCTCCTGCACCCGGGAGGAAGCCAAATCCCTCGGCAGTGCCGGAATATTCCAATGGAGTATCCAAGTCCAGCCACGGAATTCAACCTAGTTTGCTTTCCCTTGTCCCCAGTCAGCTTTTGCAGTTCCATCCATCTGGGATTTGGATGGCCCCAAATCCCAACCTGCCATGCTGCAGCCACACCAGTCCCTATTTCTGCCCTCCCTTCTCCCAGCCTAAACCTTCCACAAGAACCTGCTCCCTGCACAATGAGACTCCTTGGCAGAGACAGGCTGAAGCCTTCCCACCAGATAATCATGGGATCATTTAAGTTGGAAAAACCCTCCCAGCCCATGGAGGCCAACCTGTGACAGTCCCCACCTTGTCACCCAGCCCAGAGCACTGAGTGCCACCTCCAGGCATTCTCTGAACACCTCCAGGGATGGGGACATCACCACCTCTCTCTGACAATACCTTGTTTAATCCTGTATAATTCTAACAGTGCAGACTAGATGAAGCACTACCATACTTCTCCATCCCTGGTTTTATCCCACAGCTTCAGCAGCTCCAGGCTGAGCATGAAGGAAGGCTCTTTTTCCACACAGGATAAGAGCCAGGAGCTGCCAGCAGTTCAGCTCAGGGCTGCTCTGTAATTCCCACTGTTAATTATCCCAGTTACAATCTGCACCATTCCCAACAAAGTGCTTTCCAATGGCACAAATGGAACAGCATCAGTCACTGCAGACTTTTAATTCCATTTTTTAAGCTCTAAATCTGATTGATGGCATCTGACTCCAAGCTTTTCCCTGTCAGTAAGCATAAAGCAGCTGGAATGTGCTTCCAGTGTGTCCAATTCTCTGTGTGGCAGGGGCAGGGGGACAAATGCAACACATCACACACCAACACTGTGAGCAAAGCTCCTGAGATGGCCTTGACCACATCTCTGTGTGCTCAGAGGATGGAAGGAAGGCTGTTTTTATTGAGTAAAGCACTGGGAACAGAAAAGGAGTTTCCAGCTCAGGCTTTTCCTATCCTACCCTCTGCCATTTCATCCCCCATGCCACCAGCAAGACTAAAAACCCAGGGTTGGAGCTCTGAACCCTTCAGAGGCCTGCCCAGGAGGTGAAAATCAAAAAAATCAACTCTGTTACCTGGTAACACCACCTGCCCAGGAGATAGTAGAGCTGTGGGTCCTGTGGCTTCAGGGCAATGGCTTTATCAATGTGTTCCTGTGGGAAAGCATCACCAGCACGTGTCACATCTTTGTCAAAAGCAAATAAAACACCCACGAGAGCAGGTGGAGAAAAGAGGAAAGGAAGAAATCCACAATTTAAGTGTCATGATCAGTAAAATTATAGCTACAGATCCCAAATTTTCTTAAAGTGGACTCAGTGAGCAAGGAAAAGCAGCATTTCTCCAGCCTCAGGGACAGGGATTACTGCACACACACACACACACACACACACACACAAGGATGCTGCCCTGCATTTTATTCCTGCTCCAGAGCTTTGCCATAACCTCACTGATCACATCAAAAGCTGATGGGAAAACAGTCACCCATGGCCTGTTCCATGTACATCCTTTTCCCCTGGAACATCCACAAGGCATCATAATAACAGTAATAATAATAATAGTAATAAAGAAAGGGAATCTGAGGCAAATGAAGTCCTATTTGAGCAATAATTGCTTCCTGGGAGGCTGAGGGTTGTTTACAGGCACACACTGCAGAAAAGCTGGTTCTGTACATTGTCACTCCATAATAATTCCATGTTTCAAGCTCCAAGTCTCATCTTTTACCTAAATCACTTTGTAACATTTTTTTTTCCCTGCAATTATAGTGTGTAAAACTACAGAGTCAGCCTGGTCACCCCCAAAAGGCATGGCTGGAATCAGCCTCCTCACCCCAAACCACCCACTCATGGCATCTCTGAGATCTACTGCTTCCCTAAGAAGAACTGGAGCCAATTTTCCCAACTTCCTGCTGCAGAAATGAGTGGGTTTGATACTCACACAAATCCCAGCACCCCCTGGTCACTCACCTTGAAAATATATCCAGCCTGGATGCGCTTGGGAATGCTCTCATATTCTGACACCTGCCCACAAAGGATGGCAAACCTGCATGGGGAGACACCTGCATGAGCCAGCTGGGATTGAATCCACATGTAATCCACATTTACCTGCTCTCCATGGCTGCAGAAGGAAGATCTACAAGTGCTCAAAGCCAGGCTGGACAGAGCTTGGAGCAGCCTGGCATAGTGGAAGGTGTCCCTGCCCATGGCAGGGGTGGAATGGGATGAGCTTTAAGGTTCCTTCCAACCCAGACCATCCCAGACCAACCCAGACCATCCCAGAGTTCTGTGAAGTGCATTAAAGCTTCCCATCTTAGTGGGAAAAACAAGGAATGCAGCACATCCTTCACAGGGAAGAGACACAAGCAGCAAAAATGCAGCACCCAGGAAGGAATGAGCTGGAAGGATGAGGCAGCTGGAGGGGTTGGGTGTGACACAAACTGCACTGATGGCTAAAAACCAGGAGCAGCACAACTTCCACACCTGCAACTGCTTCTCTGAGCAGGGCAAACTGTGCCAGAACACAGAGCAGTGCAGAGTGAAGTTACTGCAGCAAGAGGCAGACTATGAGCAGCTCTAAAGAACTACGGGGCACAGCAACCTCCTTGGGCTGCAGCACACAGGGCTCCACTTCCAGGGAAATACTTGGAAAACCTACCTACATCCTGCAGCTGGGAAACAAAATGACACATGTTCAGTGTTGAAAGTGCAAAGCCATTTAGATTTGACCATGAGTTGTGAGCCTGAGAAGCAAGGCCCCAGCAAAAGCAGTTATTGCACGAGCCGTGAAATTCAAGATTCATTCCCTGTGGATCTGCACCCTCCCATCTCACCTCCCTGCATCACAGTGGTTCAAAACCTCCCTCCCTGCCTCACTTCCCAAGAAACAACAACAGCTCAGAGCTCTCAACTGGAACAGAACATCCTGATGGAAGTTTGGCCTCTCTTATCCTGCTTGGGCAAGAGCTTTGGGAGTGGAGGACATTTCCATCCCTTCTCCGAGTCTGGCTCAAAAAATATCTGGTGAAACAGATAGACAAATAACACAGCTCATTCTTACAAAAAATATAGCTGAAAAGCAGAAAGACGCAAATAAAAATCCCCATTTCCTACACCCACGCCCCAGTACTGCCACAGATACCAACATCAATTTCCCAAAGCATCCTTTGGGATGATTAACCACAGCAGATGTGCAGGAATCTGTCAGGAGACCTTTAAATCTCCAATTACACTTTCCTCAGAGTCACAAATTCCCACAAATCCCTTCACACCTCACTGCTCCATTTCCAATCCGTAAGTTACAGCACGAAGCTGCACTTCCTGAACAATTTAGCATTTTGCCTTAAATCTCTTCCTTTAATTTTGTTAACTTTCTTGTGGAAAAGCTCTAGATCAGCTCTAAAATTCTTATTTTTCATGGTAATGACAAGGATTACCAGACCAATGTATTATGGGACAAAAATCTTTTCCTGCTGCTGGGGCTCCACTGCCCCACTGTTGTGTGCAGATGATGGAGTAAGTGTTTTTAGGATCTTCTCCAGTTTGTTTCCCAACAAACACCAGCCTGGACTAAACATCCATAACCACAGTGTGCCAAGGGTTGAGAAACACAAGCCAATAAAAAGCTTATTTTCTAAGATCATGAGATAAAATACTCCTAGACAATAAATCACACTGTTGTCCTGTGTCAAATATAAATTCCAGAGGTTTTTTAACAGCCTGGTGAAACGTTGACGAAAAACTCATAAAAGTAGCAGTAAATTAAATTTCAATCCTATTTTGGTGCCATGAAATAAACTAAAAAATATATATGGGAAGAGACGCCTGATCTGGTTTTTCACTGTGTTCCCAGGGAAGATGATTCTTCCCAACCCAGCTTTGCCGGTCCCAGGTTCAGGGCCACTGGACTGCTGGGGATTTTCACACCCACAGCTCTGCACTTTTGGGATTTTAGGCTCTGCTTTCTGCTGTTCTCTGCCTTGCTTGCTCAGCTTGGCAGGATGGAGTCACTCATTCCAGCTCATTCCATGGGATGCCTCGGGATGAGCGTCAGCAGAGGCACTGTGGGGGTGCAGGAGGGCTGAGCAGCAGGACCAGGAGAGATTAAAAACAATGATTATGGGGATTTTCATCCCCTGTAACCAGTGGGTGCCCTATGCATTACTGCTCAGATCAATCCAGAGTTTTCCTTACGATATCCCTTGATTAATTAGAAGCCATACTCTTCATTAAGCTGCTAACACACCAGGAATCTCAGCTCAGGATTTCCTCATTTATTAGAAAATAACCTCCGTGGAAGCAAGAACCCACAGCTGAGAGAGCCTGATCTTCCAGCTTAAATCCCCAGGCTCAGGGGACTGTGAAGGACTTTTTGGGTTCTGCACTCTGACTTCCCTGGAAGCAGGACTCTGTCATGGAATACAGAGCCTCCAGCACCTCCCCTCCACAGTCAGGGTGTTCTGCTAACCCAAACACATCTCTCAGCTCTTTTAACCACCTCAGTTTTCCCAGTATTTTATGAGCATTCACAGTTTTTCACCTTCCTGTGCACTGGGTAGATGTATGTGAATCTCTGCACTTGAGTAAGGGGACAGGGAATTAGCAGGCAGGCATTTAGACTGCAATAACCAAAAATTAAAATGAGAATTTATTTGGGAATTAGTACTCTGGGAGAGACAGCAGAATTCCCAGTGACTCAACCTGAAATTAATTCAGCTGATCCTGAAGAGGTGGGGAAAAAAAGCTTTGGCTTTTCCAAGGAGAGACAAGGTGGAAGGAAAAGGCTGATGTTCCCCCTTCCTTACAGCCTACAAGCATCCTGTTTTCTGGATGTTCACATCTCTGACTTCACCTTCCAGGGCAGACAAGTCAGGGGGATGCATTCAGACAGCTCTAATTCCATGCTATTTTCCCTCCACTACATTCTGAACCATCTCCTAACACCTGTTCCTAGAGTTGCTCCTGCCCCATATCACACTGGCAGCAAATCCCCCATTTAATCTGACTGCAGGACAGAAAATGCTCAGCTCATAAATCCAGAATCCAGCTCAGAACTGGCCAGACTTGGGCAGTGATGCACCAAGAGTTAAATCCTGAAGCACTGCCAGGTGTTCAGTTAAAGCCATTTCCCAGGCACATCCGGAATGCTGTGACTTTTCAAAAATCCAGGATCTGCCCACGGACAGCCAGATGTACCCACGGAACTGAAAAGGGCTGGTGATCGAGCTGTTCCACCAAACTGCCAGACTCTCCAGAAAAAAGGGCACATTTTGGAGACTCATCCAACCCAATCCCACTTCTCCATAACACACAGGATAACTCCAAGGGGGCTGGAGCTTATTATTCCTTCCACAATGACAACTTTCAGCAGGCAGGGCTTCATTTCCAGGGAAAAATGTCCAGCTCAAACTACAGCTCCCCACACAGCACCTGCACCATTTTCCTCAGATTTCTCTGAAATCCCTCTGGTTGCACTTCCAGTATTACTTCTAGCAAGAGGAATGGAAGCCAGGGCAAATCCACAGCTTGCTCTCCTTTTCTGATCCCTAAAACTGCTGCCTCATGCTTGCAGTTGTGCTGCAAACATCCACTGGGAATGGGCTGGGAATTCTAAAAGGCCACAGCTGTTTCTCAATTCATTTCTGAAAGGACTGTGCAGCCACTGACGCTCCATCCATCCATCCATCCATCCCTCCACTCCTAAAAGCAAGAACAGACTTGGGAACTTGCTTTGTCCTACTCAAGAGCTGAAATCAGTTCATAGAGAAATCAGTTTAAATGGACAAAAATTAATGTTCAGGGATCTCTGACAATCAAAGCAGAGAACAGCTCTGGTGTCTAAATCCAAGGTAAGAACCAGGTAATTGTAAGTCAGGAGCAGAGAGGCTCTCAGATCATTCCTTGTAAATCCCTCACTCCCCATACACAGACCTACTCTTAAGGCACTAAATGCCTGTAATGCCCAACACAATTCCCACATTTCCCAAGGGCAGCAGGGGCAGAGATCAGTCCCTCTGCACAAGGCTGCCTTGTCTGTGCAGCCCTGACCAAATTCCCACTCCACTGTGCCCGGAGATGGCTCCCTTGGGACCGGCTGGGTTCCAACAGCAGTGACTACAAGGATAGCTTTGTCCCACACCCCACAGCCAGGACAGAGCCAGGAAAGGCCTCTCCTCTGTGCTTGGGCAGATCCCAAAGCCAGCCCAGACACAGCCCCACACACATTTACTGCCCTCCCTGTTGCTCCTGAGAAACCACTTTCCCTCCTGATGCCAATCCTTCCAACCATTCAGCCCCAGCGCTGATTCCCCAGCAGAAATACTTCCCTCCCCCAGTTATTTTCTTTCTTTGTTTCTTTAAAATGTCAGTGATGACTGAACAACAACGAGGCACTGAGGGGAGAAAGCTTCCTTGCAATGATAACTGCAGGCAAAGTACCTCTTGTTTTCCTCAAAAAAATGGGAATGATGTGGGCAGCAGGAGGAAATGACGAGCACAAAAGACAATGAATAAGCACCAAAAACCAGCACAATTTCACCTGAAGGAATCCACAAACTTTTAACAGGCAACTGATAAAACAGAAAATCAACATGAAATGATGCACACACAGAGAAAAAACCACAGCCTGGGTGACCTGCACCATCAGGCTTCACACAGCCCGTGTGGAGAGGCAGCAAAATAACTGGGAATATTTCTAATAAAGTGGCCATTTTGGATGCAGTGGGAAAGAGAAAGATGATGTTGACTGCTGTGTCTAGAAGAAAGAATGCAAAGGACCATCACAAAGCCATGCCACTCCCACAGCTTGTGTCCTGCACTGAATTCCTCCACTTTTGCCTGAAAAACTCTAAGGAAGAGGGAGAAGAATATTGAAAAGACAACACGAGTGGTGAGAGACAAGATAATAAAGGATTAGGGTCTTCAGCAAGGGAATTAGTCACTAGAGAGAAACATGACAGAATAAAACTGTAATTTAAATAAATGTGGACAATGTTCTCTGATTGCTTCTCCCAAGAGCTGGGGCATCAAATCCACCCCAAAAAAGCTTTAAAACCTCTGTTTTTTCTGCCCAGGTTAAATTCAATTAGCATAAAGAAAGACTGCAATTAAGCCAGCTTGTGACCACTTCAGAACTGGGAAGGGAATAATTTCCTGTCCTATTCGTGGCAGAAAACAGTAATTTGTGTGCTGATAAACGGAGTTACAAGGTTTCATTCCCCAGAAATCCCACGCCTCCCACATGCTGCTCTGCTGTTTCCTTTCTCCAGATGCCCTGGAAAATTGGAAGCAAGATGTAGCTGTGCAGGAAGGATCCTTATCCCTGTTTGGGAAAAGGGTCTGAGGGGCTAAGAATTGCCCCAAACTTGGAATTCCAAGGCAAAACTGTCAATATTTGGACACTGGAGTAGAACCTGGCTTTGTAAAATACAAATTTTAAGATTCACCCAGGCAACTAAACCCTATTCATTCAAAGATGTTAAGCCAGCAGACAGAGCCCAACACCATGATCTTCTGGAGATCTTCCTGCTCCCAAATTCCTCCTTCCTATCAAATCTTTAATCGAGAGCAGTAATTTATTACCAACAGATGAAATACAGTTTAAGTTGATAAAGGCATTTATTCAGATGCCAGCAGCTCAAAACAATCCTTTGAGCAAATTTACTCATTGCAAGAGCACAGATCTTGTTGGTAAAGACACTCAGCAACCTATTTTCCCAATAATTTTCATTAAAGAGGAAAAAAATCCCCTTTTATTCTAATGTAAGTGTTGTCAGTCCTGCAGAGCAACTGCTGACAAACACCATTCATGGAGGAATTCATGTGACTCACCAGAGTCACAGAAAAGCACATTACCTGATCTCCAGAAATATCTGTGCCACTCCACAAACTCTCTTCTGGAGTAATTTTTATAAAGATATTAAAGTTCCACACACAAGCTGGAAGCACAGCCTTCACAGGCTGCTGAAAGGAGCAAAGGTCCTTCCCCCTCTCCTGCCTCCCTCCTGAAACTCTGTGCAGAAATGTTGCTCACAACTGCTTGGCTGAACTGCAGATCACCTCTTCTTTTAGCATGGAACGAATGTATAAAATATCTCTGTTTAAACAGAAAAGAGCCACGTGCTGCTGTGTCCCTTCATTTCCAAGCCAAGGGCCTTGCAGGGTGAGAGCAGAGCCAGCAGTGCCAGAAGACACTTCCAGGAGACTCTGAAAGCCTGTCTGCCAGGAGTGATGGATCTCCTTCCCCCAGAGTTCAGTGGAAAATAGGGAATTTGGCACAGCACCAAGCCCACACTCCCAGGCCTGGCTGATGGAGTCAAACACATCCCCTCTTGCCTCAAAGCAGCTCCACTTTTCCTCCAGAACTCTTCAGAGACAAATTCATAATTAAATTGGTGTAAGAAACCCCAAATTTATTCCTGCCATCACAACCAAACCTACTGTCTGTCAAGTCATTCCTTGCAACAAGCAAGCAAAGCTGTTAAAAATAGCTTTTTATGGAAAAACACCACCAGTGTGGCACAGTGCAAGTAACAGCAACTAAGTTTTTGGGGGGGTTTTATTTATTATTTTTTAACTGTAGCTCAGCTCCCAAAAACTTCCAGGTCCTATTCCTACACTTCTCAAAAGCAAGAAGTAAAAAGTCACTTACCACTGGTGGCACTCAGCACTTTGATCCCATTTCTGCAAGGCAAGTTCAAGCTCTTCCTTCCCTGGAACAAAAAAAGTAGTCAGAGGTAAGAAATTCAGTTGCTTTCTCTCCCTGTTTCTTTCTCTGAGGCTGTCAGAGTAACAGAACAGCATAAAAGTCATATATTTGTTAATTTGATCATGCATCTGGCTTGAAAACATCCCATCCTCTGGCAGGTTCAAAAAGCTGAAAACTAAGCACCTCTTGATGGCCAAAAGGACAATATAAAACTCAGAATTCCATGTTTAAATGGCTCCACTGATTCCCATAAAAGGGTAATTATATTAGCTCCAGTATTAACTAACTCTATTTAGTTATGTGCATAATAAACAAGACAAATTATTTAGATTAGTATCTTTTGTTGCACATCTTAACTGTAATAAAGACGATTTTTGTTCTATTCTGACTCACCTAAAACCTTGCAGACACCTCTGAGGTGGTAAAGAAGAATGAAGGAATGAAATTAAAGTGATTCCCCTAAGCAAATTTAAAAATAGGTATTGTTTTTATATCTGCTTGTGCTGGCAACAGAGAAAATCCAGTGTGCTACAGCCAAAGCTTGTTTATTTTATATTTATTTCATTATTTATTATAGTATCACAGAGAAATGTGATGACAGGTTTGAGAAACAACTCTCCCAGCTCTAAGTAGGTCTCAGTCTATTTAGGCTCTTTTAAAAAGCTCAATTTTTAAACATTAAAAAAAAAATAATTGTTTAAAGCCCTGCTTCCCACTGCCCTAAAACCCAGATTCTAGGGAAAACCAATAAACCCAGGGCCCTGCTGGCAGGTGGAGGGGTTCTACAGCTGAGTGCCAGCCTTCCTTTGGGCCAGCAGGGCATTCCTTACCCCCGATGGCGTAGGATCTCCTCTCGTCCGCGTCCTCCGTCAGCTCCCACATGTCGCTGTGCGCCCGCGCCAGGCGCCACAGGAATTCCTGCTGCCCCGCGTACTGCAGGGAACACAAACAGCCCACACGGCCAGGGCAGTCAGGAACAGGGCTCCTGAGCACGGCACTCACTGCTCAAGCCGTGCAGGGGCTTTTCTAAGCCTTAAAAAATGCCCCAATTCCAAAGGAACCGAAGCAGAGGGAAGTGAGGGCAAGTTTATAAGGAGTGGGCCAGTGCTGCGCCCAGCTCGGGGCTTCTCAGGTCAGGAAAGGCAGGGAGGGAGGGGATGGAGCATGTCCAGGGAAAGGAAGGGAGCTGGGGGAACTCAGCCTGGAGAAAAGGAGGCTCAGGGGGATCATTTCCCTCTCCACAACTCCCTGACAGGAGGGGCAGCCAGCAGGAAGCACACTCTGCTCTCAGGGAGTAAAGGATAGGACAAGAGGAAATGGCCTCAAGTTGTGCCAGGGCAGGTTCAGGTTGGACACCAGGAGGAATTTCTTCCTGGAAAGGGTGGTCAGACAATGGAAGGGGCTGCCCAGGGAGGTGGTGGAGTCCCCAGCCCTGGAGGTGTCCAAGGAATGACTGGACGTGGCACTAAGTGCTCTGGGCTGGATGACAAGGTGGGGATCAGTCACAGGTTGGACTCTGAGTGAAGAAATCCATCCTGACATCCACAATAACCCTCCCTTGGTGCTGGAAAATACAACAAGGCACCTTTACCGCCAGCTTGTTGTTGAGGAGCAGCTGGAACCCCTCTCTCTTGTCCCGCTCGTCCCCGCTGTGCAGACGGTCAGCCTGCTCCAGGAGCTGCCCCAGCCCCTCCTCCACGGAGGAATCCAGGAGCAGAGGGCTTTCATCCTCAGGGACCAGATCCAGGGAATCCCTGCGCACGGTCCTCACTGTGTCACAGCTCATGTCATCCTCGCTCTCCCGCTCCGACTCCCGGTCGTAGTCGGACTCGGCGTTGGCTGTGCTGTAACTTTGGGGGGAAAAAACATCACCAAAGCAGTGTGAGGAACTGCTCCTCAGGGGAGGAAGAGTATCTCAGCTTATCCCAGAGAAAACTGCACAACCCAAGTGTCTCACACAACCCCATTTCTCGTGTCACCCTCAGAATGCTGAAGGATGAAGGTGACAACCAAGTTAAGTCCCAAGTCAGTTTGGAGCAATCTGGTCCATGGAAGCTGTCCCTGCCCAAGGGGGTGGCACTGGATGAGCTTTAAGGTCCCTTCTCACCCAAACCATCCCAGGATTCTAACTGTCCCCACCTCCCTTGCACACACCCTGTCAGCTCCTCCCTCTCTGCCCTTCTAACTTCAGGATAAGAGAATCAAACAGCTAAAGCCAGAGCCAGGACAATGCAGTTAAATATACAGGTGATAAAAGGGAACTTCAACAATCCCTGTGCTAAATATAACCTGAGGGTTTTAGCCTGTTCCAGGGAATTTCAAGCACAACAGTTGTCCCAGCAACACCTCACACCTCCATCACCCTGAACATTAATGCTACACAGCCTGTCCCCCCACTGCCACCTGGAAAGCTGCAGAACAGAAGGAAAACCACCAGGACTATGTCCCACGAGCAAGAAATCCAGCAAGGATTCACCACAGGTGCAAAAACCCAGGGAATGATCAGCAGCTGAAGCAGTCAAACAAACCAGGACATGATTATGGAGGTGCTGGTGGGACTCCATGACTTTGGAGGTCTCTCCCAACCTCAGTCATCCTGTAAAGCTCAGATCAAAGCTCCTGAAAATGGTGAAAATTAAGCTCCCCCAGCACCCAAGCTGGGAATTTAAAATTTAAACCAGTGTTACACCGTGGTACCACAGCAGGAGGGAGTCTACTTACAGAGCTGATTCCTTTTCAAACAAGACTATCTGTGCCCCTCACTTCTACCTGCAAACTCTTAACTACAGAACAGGCACAGATCAGCCAATCATTTCAAAACATGCACTTGAACACAGGGATTTTGCTGGTTTAAGTCAGGAACTGCCCAAGAGAACTTCAGCAGTTCTGCTGGAACTGAGTTCCTTGCACTCCAGGGGCACTGGGTACTTCCAGCTGTCCTTCTCTCTGTCCTGGCTGGTTCCTCCTCCCAGGGAGAGCCCTGTGGCCCTGCCTTTGTCTGGGGACACAGATATGTGACCACAGCCCCTATCTGAACGAGGCAGTGACAGGGCTTTGCCCACACACAGATAACAAGACACGTTTGGCTATCAAAGCTTCCTGAGAACCATCCCTAATTCTCAAGAATTCCCCTCTCTGCTCCCTCACCACAGCCTCCAACCCTCACCCAGGCATTCAAAACCCCACCACATTGTCCTGACACATTTTAAGGAAAGAAATAAACCATCAGCCTCACACTGCAAAGGCAGGAAAGCAAGGATGCCATGCTGGAGATGACATTGAATTAATGGAGAATGCACCAACACAAGGGTAGGTGACGCTGCCATGGCTCTGTCTCAGATTAAAACCCTCATTTATTTACATTTCTTAATATTAATGACATTATTAGTTCTCTGGATCACTCAATTTCCAGTATCTCACAACACAAACTCCTCAAATTCCCTGATTTCCCCATCCTAATCCCCAACATTTTACTGGCAGCTGCCAAGATTTCGGTTCTTCAGCTCAAAATACAACTGTGCTTTCTGCCAGACAGCTCTTACAAGATTCTGCCAGTTCAAAACAACAAGTAAACCCCAAGTTTCCAGGGAGATTAAGGGATTCAGGTGTTACCAGACTGTTTTCCTGAGTTTACAATAATGGAAAGCTCTGGAATGCTTTAATATGGCAATCCTGAAGGAAAACAGAGCCCATGGAAAGTGCAGGTGAAGAAGCCCAAACCCCAAAGCCACACAGGGAAATTAAGCAGCACAATCCCCCTGAAAACTCTTGGAAGGTATTTGAGAATTGTATCTGGAATTGGAGAAGCTGCTCATGCCCGTGGTTTACAAAATAAAACTGAAATGGGGCTTCTGGGTTCTGAATTTCACTGAAAGAATTCAGCTGGCAGCAAGGAACACCCAGCTGAAATCCATCTGGCGGCAGCAGTGCCTGCTCCAAAGCTTCAGTAGTTTGGTTTTTTTGTTTTTTTTTTTTTCCAAAATTTACATTTCCTGCCCTGAAAATGTCACTTTTCAAGCACATTTACATCCCTAGCAGACAACACTGCACACTACACACAGGCAGCTGACCTGACTGACATTTTTATACCTCTCTGTGTAGGATCAGACCTGAGATTCCAGTTTTAAATCAGGTGAGAGCAGCTAATCCACCAATACCCACACTGCTCATTACAGCTAATTACCGATGTTAATTTAAAATGTCAGGACTCCACCAACCACCACTGGATTCCCAATAAATTAATGAGGTTTTGCAGTAAAATACACTCCTGTCCCCTCAGGAGGTGCCTTTTCTGTAACTCTGAATTCTTGGCCTCTGTCACAATTCACAATTTTCTGTGATCTGAGGACACCCAGGGCTGGGATATGAGGACAAAACCCCTTTTTCCAGCAGTTTTACATAAACCATTGTCCCCCAGGTGACTCAGTGCATCTGCTCTTACCCAAACTCCCAAGTCCTGTCTTCAGAACCAACTCCACAGTTCTAAAATTTGTTCTGCAGCCTCATAACCTATTACACCACCATGAATCACTCCCTCCCTAATTTCCCTCTCATTCTAACACCCACTTGAGCTGAATGAAGCTCTACAACCCCAATGAGATCACAGCAGCTCCCTGCTGCCTCACCAGCTCCAGTTATTAGAGATAAACACGAGTTCAGGGCAGTCACAGATCCCTGTCCTTTGTCCTGGGAGGACAAATCCCTGCTAAAATGCCAGCTGGCACCAGCCCCCAGAGCATCTGGCTGCCCAAATTCCCCCTGAAATGCTCCCACTGCTCTAAAATCCCTCTTTAAGTGACATTTCATCCCAGCTGCTCTGGCAAAACTTATATAGCAGCACCACCTGTTTTGGGACACACTACAATCCCCCCAAAGCTACAAAAGTGGTCAGATTCAGGCACAAAAGAGCAGCACTTCCTCAGAAAATCAGCAACCACAGGTGCAGGAGAGCTTGTTACCTGTCTAACAAGAATAAACCTGCAGCTGTATTGGCGTTTTTAATGATGTTCTTACATCACACAGAGCTTTTCTGTCATGTGCAGAGCCAGGAGTTGGACTTGGATGATCCTCTTGGGTCCCTTCCACCTCAGGATATTCGCTGATTGGATGATTTGATCATTTTAATATAAAATATACTGTCCAGAAATTTGATTTCCAAACTCTCTCGCTCCATTGCCAGGCTGAACTCATACTTCCCTTCCTTCTGCTAAGTTCCCCAATCAAATTATTTCTTTAAAACCCCTCAAAATGGGTTGTTTTTTTTTCCTTTCTCTAAAAGTCAGGATCATTTCACATCTCTCAGTCTGGTCCTGGCATTAACACACTTACTGTAATAAAAGCAAATTAAAAGAGGCTGTAGGGGAAGAAAATCCTCTTCTTTATGTTCTAAACGGCCCAGATGTGGCACCAAATCCCCTAAAACATCTGTCCCAGCGCTCTGCTTACCCTCCTTCACTCTCTCCATCATCTGTGTTGGCATTCCCTGAGCTGGCTGTGAAATAAATGGAGCTGGAGCCTGTGGAGTCACTTCTCTCCCTGGGGAAGGTGAACTTCTTCCGGCGAGTCATGCGCTGAGTTTCTTCCAGGTGGGTCCTGGAGGGAAAGGAAGAAAGAAATAAATATTTGGGAGTGAAATATCTGCTATTCCCCTTCTCCTCTCCAGCAGACTCCACCCAATTCCCTTTATAGCCAAAGAATTCACAAGGTGGTTCACTCCTGTTTATGCAAACTCAAATGGAGCTAATGTTGTATTCTGCAGGTAAAGCAAATCCTCCTCCATGAAGAATCCATGGAGAACCCATCCAGAATCCATAGATGTGATGTGCATCCAGCCTCTGCATCAGGAACTGGAGTGATAGAATGAGTTCAGATTGCAAGAAGGGAAATTTAGGTTGAATATAGGGAATGAACTTTTCCCTGTGAGGGTGGTGCAGCACTGGCATGGATTTCCCAGAGAAGCTGTGGCTGCCCCATCCCTTGGAAGCATTCCAGGACAGGCTGGATGGTGCTTGGAGCAACCTGGGATAGTGACAGGCATCCCTGCCCATGGGTGGGTGGGCTTTGGGGTCCCTCCCAGCCCAGGCATTCCCAGATCCTGGGATCCTGTGGCTGTTTCCCCATGCCGGGAGGGGCAGTACCTGACTTCCCCCACGATCTCCACCGCCAGGTGCTGGAGGCTGTTCCTCAGCTCCTCCACTTCTTTCCTCAGCTCCACCACGTTCCTCACCACGAAGTCCAGGCGCTCCAGCAGCTCCAGCTGCTCATCCTGCCTCAGCAGGAGGCTGGGCACGGCTCCATCGCCCGCATCCACCGGGAGCAGCGCTCCGGGCACGGCCTGGGCTGCACCAGAGCACAAAGAGCCTGTGAGATCCGAGCAGGAAAGGATTCCAGGGGGGAGGGAAATCTCCTGAACTGCCACAGTTCTGTTGGCAGGGGATATGAGGCTTGATCTTGATAGGGACACCAAGGGGATCACAGGGATGGAGCAGCTCTGTTGCAGGGAAAGGCTGGGAGATTTGGGATTGTTCAGCCTGGAAAAGTGAAGGCGCTGGGGTGACCCAAGCGCCCCTTCCAGTGCCTGAAGGAAAAATGGAAAGAGGCTCTTTATAAGAGCCTGGAGTTACAGGAGAAAGGGGAATAATTCCAAATTAGAAAACAGGAGATTTAGATGGGATATTGGGAAGGAATCTTTCCATGTGAGGGTGGTGAGGCCCTGGCACAGGTTGCCCAGAGAAGCTGTGGCTGCCCCATGCCTGGAAGGGTCCAAGGCCAGGCTGGATAGGGCTTGGAGCAACCTGGGATAGTGGAAGGTGTCGTTATCCAAGGCAGGGAGTAGGATTGGATGAGCTTTAAGGTCCCTTCCCACCCAAACCATCCCAGGATTCCATTATTCCATGATCACTATGAAAAACACAGTTCCACTTTCTGTTCCCAAAGTTTTGCACAAACATGGATGAAACCCAGCAAGTTCAGGGTTCTGAATCAGCATTTCTAAAAGTCCAACACCCCATACTCACTTCCCCTATCCTGGCCCCATTCTCCCCTATTCCAGCCCCACTCCCACATTCCATGGCATCTCTCACATTCAATACCTATTCTCCCCTACTCCAGCCCCATTTCCCCCATTCTCCCTTTTCCAACCCCGTTTCCCGCATTACAACTCCACTCCCCCCGTTCCAATCCAATTATTCCTACTCTAATCGCGTTTCCCCCTACTTTTCCTATCCCAACCCATTCATCTTTATTCCAACGCCGTTCCATTCCCTCCATTCCAGCTCCATGCCTCCCTATCTGATTTTGCCCATTGCAGCCCCATTCCCTCTATTCCAACCCCAATCCCAACGCCAACTCCAGCCACATTCCTCTCTATTCCAGCCCCATTCCCCCCATCCCCAGCCGGCTTCCCTGCCGCCCAATCCCGCTCGTACCGTGGCGCGGCGGCCTCTCCGTCTCCTGGGAGCGGCGGCGCATGGCCCAGAGCACCCCGAGGCAGAGGCCG
>VWYP01024567.1:20176-120256 GCA_013400435.1 Pycnonotus jocosus
GGCGCGCGGCACCGCCCGCGGCGCGCCGCGATGACGTCACGGAGAGGCGACAATGGGGAGGGTGGGAGGGGGTGGGGCTATCGGCGTGTGGCGTCATGGCGCACGGGGGGGAACGGGGCCACGCCCACAGCGGCGCGCGTGTGGCGACATCGGGACACGGGAGGGGACACGGACCTGGACATGGGAGGGGACACGGAGCTGTGGAGCTGGCTCTGGAGCTGTGTCACCCCCCGCAGGTGTCACCGCCGCCCCTCAGGCGCTGAATCCGCGGAATGTCCCCGGAAAAACCCACCGAGGCCGCCGGCTCTGCACCTGCTGTCGCCTTGGCGCCTGTCCCGTCATGGTGGCACCTTGGCCACGGTGTGAGGGGACAGGCCGGGTGTCCCTGCACAGCCCGACGCTCTGTGGGTGCTCCCACACATGGGAGGAAACTCCGCTGGGTTTGGTGTTCAGCTTCCAGCAGTCAAGGACAAACGTGCCCCAAACAATGGGAATTTGGGGTGCCCGAGGGAGCTGAGTGGGACAGAGTTATTGTAGTGAGGGAGTTGGGGCTGATGTGGGATTGTGGGCACTGAGCCACCGGTTTCTGGGATGAGAGAATGGATTTTAGGTGGAATAGGCAAAAGAAGACAGGAATGGCCAAACAATCATCCCGAGCATTTGGGGTTGGAGTTCTCCCTTCTACAGGAAATGTGGTGAGCAGTTATATTCCTGGTGGGATCCTCCAGGAAGAACTTCTTTATCCCAGAATCACTGAAACTTGAAAAAGCTTCTTCTAAAAGAGCCAAAGGATTCCTTAGGAAAAGGTGCCAGTAAGGAGAGGGAAAACCAAGCCCACTGTGTGTTCCCTGCTCCTGGGGGTTTGGGTGACAGCAGGATTTGGGCACAGCCAAAGAACCTTCTGCTTCCCTTTATCTGAATTATTGGGAGCAATTCCGAGGCAGTTCCAGTCCAAGGAGAGCTGGGAGCAGCCAGCTCGGAGCCAGAGGGTGATAAGCTGCTTTGGGATGATGGATGAGATCCATCAGCACTCCAGCTGCCTCTCAGATTTTGGTATCTCCTCAAGAAATTCAATATTGAAAATGTTATATATAGCTCTGCTCTTACTTCCCTCTTTTTTCCTTACTATCTTTTTTTCGCCAGGAAAGAGCCATAGAGCCAGGCAGGCTGCCAGAACCCTGGCTAGTTTTCCTTTAGTTTCTGGAAAGGTCTGGATTTCATATCCATGTCATTCCCTGCATAACCACGGACCACAGGTGCCCAGCAGAGGTCCAAAGGGGTCATGGATTATGGGAATTCTGTCAAAATCCAACCCCACTGGGTGAAATGTGCCCTTGGTTCATTGGGCAACAGGTTTGCACTGGGACAGGAGAGCAATGAGCAAACATTCCAGCTGTTCCAGGACTTGGGGGAGAGGCTCTGCCGAGGATGGGGATGATCAAAACAAGCTGATGTTTAACCCGTGGAGGGGGATCCCACAGAGAACTCCAAATGGACATACTGGGATTTGTGGGACATGCTTTAGGAAGAGACCATCAGCCTCTGGGGTTTCTTATATCTCACCACCCCCAACCAACGGGTCAATGACAGTGTCAATAATACCAATTAACAACAATAATAATAACAACAATAACACATTAATAATAATGGATATGCAGCTCCTCTGCCTGTCCCAGTCAATGGGACTTCTCAGATTATGAAGGGATTTAAACCCCCCGTGTTCCCAGATAATAACAGCCAGTAGAAAAACAGATTTTCCCCCAAAAATGTTGGTAATGCTGAACATTCTGCTTCAGGGGAATGTTTGGTCAGACTGTGGGATGGGAGTGGGAATGTTCTGCAGGGCCCATGGCTCCCCACCTGCCTGGCTCCTGCTCCATCATCTCCCAGTCCTCATCTCCCCGCTGTTATTTCCTGGTCCTTTATCTCCCTGCTTTTAATTTCCGTTTTCTTCATCTCCCTTATCCATCATCTCCTTGCTTATTGCCTCCCTGCTCATCATCTCCTGTCCTACCTCTCCCTGTCCTCCACGTCCCTGCATCTCATCTCCTGCTCCTTCCTTTACCTGCTCATCATCTCTTGTCCTTTGTTTCCCAGTCCATCATCTCCTGGTCCATCTTCTCCCTGCTATTCACCTTCTGTCCCCTCCTGGTCCATCACCTTCCAGCCCTTCACCTCCTGTCCATCCCTTGTTGGGACGGCAGCGCCAGGATCCTGAGGGATCCGTCGGAGCCCCTCGGTATCCCCCGACCCCCTTGGGAGCCTTTTCCCCGCCGCTGCCCGGGGGCGGTGGTGGCGGGGCGGGACCGGGGGCGGCCCCGGGCACGATCCCCCTGGAGCGGCGGCGGGAGCGGCGGAGCGGAGATGCCGTACCTGCTCATTAGCACCCAAATCCGCCTGGTGAGTCCCGCCGAGACCCCCGGGGATGGGGAATTCCGGGGGGCGAGCTGGGACCGACCGGGGCGAGCGGTGAGACCCGCTCAGCCCGCGGTGCGACCGTCACCGGTGCCTCCGGTGCCTCGCTGCGATCCCGGGATGGGCTGGCCCTGCTGCTGCTGGAGGGTCGGGGGCTGATGCAGGTTTGGGGGACCCCCAGCACGGCCAGACTGTGCCCAGCGGCCGGTGACCGATGTGGGGTGTCCGGCACCACGCCGTGAGACACCCCGGTGCCCCCGCCCCAGCTCTGCTGCCCCCAAGCCCTCCCGTCCCAAAGAGCGACTCACTTGGGAAACTTGCGGCGGGATCCCGCGAACGCCAAAGGGGCGGCTCCGCTTGTCCTCCCGGTTGGTTTTCCCTGGTCCCCAAACAGCCATTCCGGGGTGGCAAACGCGCCCAAGGGAGTGGGCATGGCTGGGGCTGACAGGAGCCGAGCAGTGGCTGGGATCACCGGCTGGCATCACCGTCCAGGAGCACCGGTGGGATTGCTGGCTGCCACTATCAGATAAAGCCACAAAGCAAACGTTACCCCCCGGCACTGGCAGCACCCACATCCTGCAGGACTCTGTAAGAGCCCACAGCTGTGTGTTTATCGGAGGTTTCCCTTTTCCTGACAATCATCCCTCCCGAAGCCTGGATCTGCCAGTGTGGTTTGGGGCAGGAAGGAGAAAACAGTGAAAACAGCAAATGTGCAAAGGAAGGGAGTTGTGATGGACACTGCTACTGCTGCCACTGGAGATGTCCCAAAGAGAGCAGCAGTAGATTGGGAAAGGGGATGTGTGGGGAACCTGCAGCACCAAAGCATCTGCTGGCAGTGGCATTTGGGATAGCACAAGTTGATTGAGTGATTATGGATGAGGTACAGGAAGGGGCACTGGAGGGAACAGCCTGGAGCAGTAGGGTTCAGACTTTGGAAACTCTGCTCTTTAGCAAAGGGGCAAAGCAAACATTTCCAGCGTGAAACTTGGCACCACTGTGAGGCTGGAAACTTCCCATCCTGGCCTTGCACGTTCCTGGCAGTGGCTGGGACTGAGGGCCCCTCCCAGCATGGGCTGATGGCAATCCCCTTCCTTAAGGGCTCTCACTGGAGCTCTGCTGGGAACGGGGTGGCCGTGTCACCACGTGTCACTCACCACGCTGTGCCTGTCCCACAGGAGGCTGGGCCCACCATAGTGGGCGACGAGCACTCGGATCCCCACCTGATGAGTATTCTGGGGGCCACAAAGAGGACCACGCTGGGGAACAATTTGTAAGTCCTCCTCTCTTTATTTTCCCAAGAAGTGCACAACATTTTCACTCCTGGGATTCCCCACAGCACCTTCCAGCTGTACAGTTATTCCTGGGACCCGCATGTATCCTGTTAATGAGGAAATGCTGCCTGATCTTTCACTTGGTTCTTTATTTTCCCTTGCTCTGACCTGTTTTAGTCCCTGAACCCCCTTTTCCCTCTCTCAGTGCCATCCCTGCCTGTGGTCTTTCTTGGTGCTGAGACACCTGGAATGTTCACCCAGTTCTGTCCATCCTGTCCCTCCCAGCTGCAGTGTCTGTCCATCCCATCCCGCTCTCCAGTGCAGCTCAAGGTTTCACTGAGCCAGCCCTTCCTAACAGCTTCCAAATCTTTTCCCGTTGAGCCCTGGCGTTGGAGCTGCTTCCCACTGTATGCTGCTGGTTCTAACCCCTCCACTGGCTGTTCCCAAGCCGTGGATATTTGACACTTCTCCATGTCCCCACCTCTGCCCATACTGAGTTTGACCCCTACCTTTGGCCACTCAGAGATGTGACCAGCATTTTCCTCATGGTTTGGCTCACTTTTTTTCCTTTTTTTTTCCTCACTTGACATCCCACTTCTTGGTTTTCCCTGGGGAAAAATAAAACAACCCACAATGGCAAAGCAAAACAAACCCCCAAATGCAAAAGAACTTGACAGAGGGGAGCAGCTCGATTCCTGCTGTATCCCGTGTGCCGTGGTGTGGAGTAGGAGAAGGGGGAAAAGGAGGAGGAGGAGAAGGATGAGGCATTAAAACAGAAGGTGCATCTCATCCCAAATGTTCCCAAGCTTCCATCCACGGAGCTAGGAAAACCCTCCTACTCAGCACCAGCCTGGCCAACATAAAAGGGCTGGATCCTTAGCTGCTGCTGCTGCGTTAAAAATCTGAGGGGGGTGGGAAATTTTAATAGTAAGGAGATAAAATATAGGTATCGAGGGCCCCTCACTTCATCCCAGCCGAATTCCTGGGGGGTTTGCCGGGCTGATCCGTCTCCGTGCTGCTATTTCCAAGCCCGTGGGTGGGCAGGGATCGGCAGCGTCGTGCTGCCACCCGCCGTGCGGAGCCCGCAGTTACGCAACGGGATAGAAGACAACAGAGCTGGGAGAAACACAACAGGCTCCAAGAAGGAACTGGATCTGAGAGATTTGGGCAAGGATCCCTGGGATTCAGGTGGAAAAGGAAGGCAGAAACAGATAAAAGCCTCTGTGGTGCCTGCCCCAGCAGCTGGGGGAGCCACAGCACTGTAAGGAACAGAAGAATCAGCTTCTGCTTGTTTTGGGGAAGGAATGTGAGCTTCCTATGGGATCTCCCTGGTGGATTCACCATTTTTCTCCCCTCCCTGTGGCCCGGAGCGATTTGAGCTCCTCTTGCCCCACCTGCTCCTTGGCATGGCCTGTGTCACAGCTGGGAACTCCGCTGTGTCCCCGCGGCACATCCCTGCGGCACAGCACGTCCTGCCCGTGTGTGCCTGAGCAACAGGCACTGGGGAAGGTCCCCTGGATGGAATGTGGCCGCTGGCACCCCCGGGCGCACAGCCACGTGCCAGTGGGGCGAGCCCGCCCCCCGTCCTCCAGAATCCCAGCCAGGGCTGGGAGCTCCAGGATCTGCACTGTGGCCGAGCAGGATTTTCCATTCCCAATTCCTTCATGAGCAGAGCCTGGCTATGGATGCTGCAAAACGCCCTTCCTGTAGCACCTTGAGCCCCAAAACTTTAGCCATGACCTTGTAGGGAGCCTGAAGGAAAAGTCTGAGCAGCACAGACCTGCTGGGAAACTGGGATGTACAGGTGAGGCTGAAATCCCTGTAATGAGGGAGCGCAGGGATCCTGTTCCACAGCTCTGCACAGCCACATGGCAGCCCCTCATTAAGTCCCACAAAGTGTGGGGAGCAGGGATGTGGTCCCTGCCCTCTCACTCAGGGTCAGAGCCCTTGGGGCAGCCATGTGGGGTGGGGTTTACCTGGAAGGAAAGGCTTGCCAGGTATCCCAGCCCCTCCATCCCGACTGGATGCACATGGAGACGGCACCATATCCAATACCCACAGTGTGCAACCTTCATTTCCCTCAACACACAGCTGGGATAAAGCCCTGGGAACTCTTCTCTCCTGATTTTAGCTCAGCTACTCCGTTTTTTTAGGTTCCTTCAAATCCCTGCCTCTGCTATGTCCTCTGAATAATGGGAATAATATTTACCAGCTCCCACTGCAAATCTGAAGGGTATGTGGCAACCCTCCTGGAGAAAGAACAAACTTCAAAGACACTTATAATAATGCACATTATCTTTACACCACATCTATAATTACAGCCAAGTACAGCCTGTCTTGAGAAACTGGAAACTCTCTCACATCTCGGGTTATTTCGTGCTTTAAAGCACTCCCAGCTCCAGCAAAGCTCCGAAATCCAAGCAGGAGCAGCTTTGGAAAGGCTTTTGGATCTTTTTTTCATCATTATTAGCAGGAAAAGCAGGAGAGGCTTTGTTCAGGTGCCCAAACAAGATCCCCAGTGATCCTGCAGCCCATCATTATCTGCTTATCCAGCACTACGAGTCAGCTACAGCTGAGCTGCTCTGGGCCTTGTCCCAAAAGTCATGTCAAAGGAGAGGCTGGCACATCCAGTGCCAAAGGTCCCACTCACCTCAGCTCAGCTGTCTCCACCCAATTCAGCCCAGCCTGGGCCTGATCCCTTCACTGGGGAGCAGTGTCACAGCCCTCCAGCTTCAGGGATTGAGGGGTAGGAATGTGGGACAGCTTCTGCTCCCAGCACAGAGCCAGCACAAACCAACGGGGAATCAGAGCTGGACAAGGATCCCAGTATCAGCTCCCAGGCATTGCTGGAACAGAGGATCCTGGCCTCCACCTCGCCTGGCACTTCCATGCAGGATGGATAACTACTGGCTTTCCAAAGGTTTCCCACCTGGCTGAAAGCAGCACCTTGTTCCAATCCCTGAATTCCAAGTGTCTCTCAAACCCACCCATCTCACAGACATGCTCTGATATAGGCAGAACGTTGGGATTTCATTCCTTAGGAACACCTGAATCATTCCTTTCCTCCTCCATGTATTCCCAGGTATTTTAAAAATGTGCTCACTGTGTTTACCTGTGAACCCTGTGCTGCAGTGTCAGCCCAGTTACCGAGCAGCATGTGGCTCTGCACACCATCCCCCCCAGCCCCATTCCCATTCCACCTGATCCCTCCTGGACAGGATTCCCGTGTTTTGGCACTTTGGGCTGTGCCTTCCCTGGGGTTAACCAAGGCCCTGTGTCACACACTCCTGCGCCAGGTGTGGCCGCTGGTCTTACAGGGATCAGGAGTGAGGCAGGCTCACTTCCACATGGAAATTCCCATCTCTTCCTCCCCCAGCTCACCTTATTCCCATCCTTCCTGGGTGCAGCTCTGAGTACTACGTGAACGACGCTCCACGTGTGGTCCTGGACAAGCTGGAGAGCCTCGGCTACCGCGTGGTCAGCATGACTGGCGTGGGCCAGACCCTGGTCTGGTGCCTCCACAGGGAATAGCCAGGGAGAATCCTGCATTCCACCCGGACAACATCCTGCTGGAGATCATCTTATAGGACTGGCAGCAAATTCTTCCCCCTTAATTCCTTCCTGTCCCGGATTCCAGACACTCGGGCAGGGGGAGCAACGGCACAGAGGCTGGACCCAGTGGAATTTTGCCATCCCTGTTCCATTTCCCAGGAGCAAGGGGAGGAAGGTATGCCCAGAATCAGGCAAAGGCAACAGATGGCCCCAGCTCTGCCTTCAGTGGGATGGCAGTCTGGCAAATTCTAGCTTTTACATTTTCATCATGTATTCAGCATGCCCTGGAGGAAGCTCAGTAACAGCCCTGTCTGCCTCCTCCTCGGGCTGCCCCGGAGAGCTCCATGCCTTCTCCTGGGCCAGGGGCTTAGGGAGGGACACCAAGCATGGACACCATCCCATCTCATCCCTGAAATCCAAGGGGGAACCACTACACCTACTCCCAGTGCTCTGGGAATCCCTTCCCTTGGCAGCAAGGCCAGTTTCCATCTCAGCAGCACCACCAAACTTCCAGATCCCAGACTGCTATCCAAGCCTAGCACGGGATGCCCAAAATTACACAGAAAGGTTGTGTGACTATTCCAGGTGCAGGCTCTAATCGCAACACTGCTGGAATGTTTGAGACTGTGCACGGATCCTACTGTGGGGGTAACACCAATAAAACACTGCTCCAAAGAGACCAACATCCTTCTGTGGGTTGTTTAAAGCTGTTGCCAAATCCCTCTGGATACATGGCTCCCGAACTAGCTTTCAGGAATAAAAAGCTCCAAGGTTTGGTGTTCTCATGGCACCTTTCACATCCTGTCCCATGAGATGGGGCAGCTGCTCTGGGCACACACACTGACAGGGTAACACCTGCACTCTGTGAACCTCAGGCAGCCATTCCTTCCCCAAACCTGGAAAGGGATAAGGGCCACAGCCCCTGGGAGTTTCTATTCCCACAACACCTTTTAAAAAACAGAGGTTTATTGACTTAAATTAAGAAACAGCTCTGGGGGGACAGAGGGGTGAGGAGAATCCATACTCTCGTGCTAAGTGTGGGACTTCTCCTCCTCGTCTTCCCGCTGGAGCTGCTCGATGAGCTGCTGCCTCTCGGCTGCCTGGCGCATCCTCATCATCACCAGGCTCTCGTAGTCCCTCTCTGACACCACTGATGCCTGGGAAGGAGAAGGAAACACACACAACCTGTCAGGGACACCACAGACTCCCAGACCTTCCCCAAATCCCCCCCACAACACCAGTGTTCCAGGCAGGAAGAGGTTTGATCCCACAGAAATTGGGTGAGGTGGGTGAAAGCTGCCTCTGGTTACAGGAAATAACCAGGAATTGTTATTAAAATGATTATTGAAAATAACCAGCAATGAGTGTGGTTGATGAGGAAAGCAGGACAGACATGGAGTCAGCATTCCATGAGGTTGGATGGGGCATTATTTTGGATGAAAAGATCACTCTGCACCTACAACGTTGGTGCCCAAGTCCAGCTTACACTTCACCTGTCATAAAGGTTAATGCCATAAAAAATTGTGGATTAGTCATGGAAGTGACTAACTTCCAACTGTCTGACCATGGTGAGGCCCTGGCACACGTTGCCCAGAGAAGCTGTGGCTGCCCCATCCTTGGAAATGTTCCAGGCCATGTTGGACAGGGCTTGGAGCAACCTGGGATAATGGAAGGTGTCCCTGCCCTGAGGTGGAACTGGATGGGCTTTAAGGTCCCTTCCCATCCAAATCATTCCAGGATCCTAACAGCTGCAATCAACGACTTTAGAGGTCTTTTCCAACACAAACAATTCCATGATTCTAAGTGGCTGCAGTAACAAAACCACCAGGGATGTTCCCAAACCTGACACAGGAATGGAACAGTTTTCCAAAGCTCCCAGAGCCTTCCTACTGCGTGTGGCAGCAACTGTCACATCAAGGCAGTTGATTGCAGACTCTACCTAATGAACGTGGGCAGCAGATGACAGCTGCTCCGGTGCTTTGGCACTGCTTCCAAAGCCATTCCACACTAGTAGGTGGCCGTGCTATTTTGGATGTATGAAAGCACTGCAAGCCTTGGAAACATCCAGCTCGTTCCTTAACAGTTCAGGTGGAATTAAGAGTGTCTTGACAGAAGGTGGATGGGAAAAAAAAACAAACCAAAAAACCTTCATATTATTTTTTCTAGGAAGCAGGTTAAGTGGTGATCACAGAGAATCACGGAATCCCAGAACAGTTTGGGTGGGAAGGGACCTTAAACATCATCTGGTTCCAACACTGTGCCATGGGCAGGGACATATTCCACCAGCCCAGGCTGCTCCAATCTGGTTTTAAACACTTCCAGGGATGGGGCAGCCACAGCTTCTCCAGATACTGAAGGATTGCTTAGGAAGCAGAAGGGATACAAAGGCAATAGAATGCATAAGTAAGTCTCTGCATGGAAACATGGGCAAGTGCAATTCCTTATCCTGTGCCAGCAAAGTAGTTCCTCAGGCTGTGAGGACACAATGAAAGCCCACAACAGATAAGAACATCAAGTGAGAAATTAAGAGTCTAATTGGTGTCTTAGGAGCCACCTGAGCAAAATGACCTTTGGGTACTGGCAGCAGCAGTGTCTGAAAAAGCACCGATGGTATCAGCCCTCAGCTAGGATCCTTCCAAGTCCCATCCACCAACCCCAGGAATTTGCTGGGCTGGATGAAAGAGGCTGCCTGAGACTCATGCATATGAATCACCCACATAAACCTGAAGCCCCACCTCGCACTGGGATTGAAATTTAAAACAGCCAGGAGATTATTTGCAGCCTGGTTTGGGCGCTCTGCTGACATGAGGAGCGCTCAGAGTGGCAGAAGGGAGATCCGGGTGGGCTCCCAGCACGTGCTCCCGGGTGCCTGAGCGTGGGCTGAGGCTCTGCCACTCCACACACCTACTTCCTGCAATCCTGGCAATTACCAATCGAGTAAAACCCAGTTTCTGACGTGGCTGACTCAGCAAGGGCTTGGCTCAAAACAAACACATCCACGCAGGGAGCCGCAGCCCGGGAAGCAGCGACGGGTGGCACATGAAGGGACGGCGGCGGCGGCAGCAGCGCTGGGAAGTTCTGGCATTCTGGGTCCAACCTGGCTGAATTGCTGGACTCCTGGCTGAGCTCTCCCTGGACTTGCTGCTTCATCCTGGTGAGCGTTGCAGGCCCAGTTCTCCAAGTGCTCCAGCGGCTTCTCCTCTCTGCTCCCAGACTCCGGGCTGCTCCGACAGTGCGTAAGTCTCCTTTGCACTCCGTTCTCCCAACCTTGTCTCCCGTGTTGTCGCTTTTTACATTCCCCTTCTCCTGTATTCCCTGGGTTCCTTCGGTGGGACTGAGTCACCGTCTCGTTCCCAGCCACCCACGACGCTTTTCCGGCAGTGCCCCTCCGCAGAAGGTGCCTGGTTACCATGGCACCCGAGTGCCCTTCTGTTCTAGATGCCAGATTAGATCTGTTCTCATGGTGACTGTGCCTCTGCTGTTCCCCACCAGCCCGGAGCTGCAGCACACGTTTGACGAGCTCACTCACACACCGCCGCTCCTCTCCACTCCAGGGGGAGACTCCTTGAGATCCAAGACCAGCCAAGTGCTCCTTGCCACGGCGTGGAGTTTGCATTTCCTGCACTACCAGCCTCTCTGTTTTCCTTGCAGCTCCAGGAACGGGGCAGGAAGAGGTTGTTCCTGTTGCGTGGCTCTCTGCTAATCCATCAGCTCCCATCTGTGAGGAGTCAGCATTCCCGCTCCTCGCTGCCTTTCCTCAGCATGGATACTTGGCGCAGGGGGTCCATCAAGTCCACCACCTTCTTCCGACGCTTCTCCCTCAGGAGGCACAAAAAGCTGGGCAACCAAGTGATCATCCTGAACCAGAACAGCCACACTCTGGACACGGACGGCCAGAAGAGGGAATGCTTGAGGGATCTGAAGGACAAGTCTGAGTACCTGTCCTGTCAGAGCGAGCAGAACCTGGCCAAGGCACAAGCCCCTCCCAAGCCTCCCCGGCTGTACCTGGACAGTTCCAGCTGCCCCAACATCATCGATCGCACAGACTCCCACTCTGACCTCTCCTTTTCCGACGCTGCTCCGCACCACAAAGCCTCTCCGACGCACAAGGACCAGGCTACAGACCACGGCACCTCAGGGGCAGGGCTCCCCAGCAGCACCACTCTTCCTGACCTGGCTGACCCCTTCTTGTCCTTCAAAGTGGATCTGGGGCTATCGCTCCTCGAGGATGTGCTGCAGACCCTCAGGAAACAGAACCCCAGGGATTACGCCATTTGAAGGTATTCACTGTCCATCACATCCCAGTTACTCACTGCTGCTGCCAGTTCCTCCAATCCCGGCGGGAGGAGGGATACTGGAGTGTGCCTGTTGTGTGTGGCCTGTTTTGTTGTCCTCGCCTCACCCAGCACAGACCATCCCTGTCCTTGCCAAGGAATCCTCTGGAGCAGAGCTCATGGGCTCTGTGCTCAGGTGAGAGCACTGTCTGCTGTCTTGTGGGCAACTTTCCACTCTCCACCCCGGGAATTTCCCACTCCGAACTGCGCGTCCCCTCCTCAGGGAAGACTGGCACTTTTGGGGAAAGACTTCTTTTGGGGATGTGACACTGTGGGGCAGGGACACACAGGAATTTGTCATGGATTACTTGTGGAACAGCAGGCAGCCAGCAAGGAGGCAGCAGCACTGCATCCCAAAGCCAAAGCTTTGAGGACTGAGACACGGGAACTGGGGCTTCTCCTCCACCATGTTTGGATGTGAAAGCTCAAAGCTGTTCCTCCATTTTTTCTCCTCCTCCTTGTGGGTTTCTTTTCCCTTAACTCCAGTGCAGGTGGCACTCCCAGCCTGGAAACAGGTAAGCATCCAAGTAGGCTCCTGATACAGCACCAGCAGTGGATTTATCCTCCTGGCAGGAGAAGAGATGTCTCTGACACTGCTGCCTCACGCATGCACTGAGCTCCCAGCTGTACAGACATAGAAGAATAAATGTATCTGTGACTGGAAGTGTCTGGTTGCCTCATTTCATTGGGAACAAGCCACAGAAATCCCAGGCACCAGGAGCACAGGGTATCTGGAGTGGCCCAGGTCCATCCTCCCTGGCAGTGCAGGGTTTTATGATAAGGGGGGAACCAGTGTGGCTCTGAGGGAAGGACAGAGCTGCTGGGAATTGATTTTCCCCTGAGGAGAGTTCACACAGCTCAGGGCAAGACAGGAACAGTCCCCCACCCTGAGCTGAACAGTGGGAAAGGCTCTGCTGGGCTAAGAACATTTTGGGCAGCACCAGGTCAAACTGTTAAAAAAAATGCCAGTACTTACCTTTTTTTACTATTAGGGCTCTTTTAAAAAATAACAATAATAAAACCTCCATGCTCCCAGATAACCAGGAGCTTTGGAAGTGGCCACAGCAAAGTGCAAAGACTTTCCAGGAAAGGCACAGCTGCCTCTTACCCTGTGAGATGCACCTCCCAAAGTCAGATAATAGGAAATAAACCCTGTGAAACCTCTGAAGGAGCTTAGAACAGGTACAAGAACACCAGGCAGGAGGCTTTTCTCAGAGCTGAATGGTTGAGGAGCACTGGCAGGGAGATGCTACTGCAGGAGCAGGGAAAATCTTCCCAAAACTGAGCATTGCACGCTGTTGGAGTGGCAAAACAAGCTCTCTGCAGCCGCTGTGTGCTTTGAACCATCACACAACCACTGCTCTCAATAGCCTGGAGTAACACTGGCCAAGCCACAGCTTTTGAATTCCAAGGGGAACTGGAGCCTGCCTGGCTCCAGCAGCTCTCCAGGAACTGCTGGACAACGTGCACCTGTTGCTGTAGGAGACAGCAAGGCTGTGGAAGAGGAGCAGTCTCCTCACGGCACAGCTTCCACCTGGGAACTGCTTCCAAACCCCCTGGCTGGGGTCTGGCTGTCCTTTCCCTGTGGATTTTGGCACTCAGGTCCTGGCTGGCTCTCCCAGGCAGGGAGTACCTGGCTGCCTGTCCCAGCCAGGGAGCAGAGGATGAGTAGTGAGCGCGTTGCCATGAGAACGCTGCGGGTTTGGGCTGTTTCCTGAAGCGGAGCGGCGAAGAAGCTGTTCCCACAGAGTGGGAACAAAACGGGGGTGGATTCAGACAAAAACAGAGCGGGGAAGTGACTAGGAAGCAAGGGCAGCTTGAATCAGAATGAGGTAAGTGTAGCCTGGAAGCAGGAACGTGGAGCCTGGTGGCTGGGAAGCCAGGCTGGGTGTGAAGGGAAGAGGCAGAGGGAGCAGGGATCTGGGATCTCACTCTGCACAGTCTTGAACTGGAGAGCACAAGCTAAGCCAGATGGAAGCAGATCAGCCAAGAGGAGCTGTAAACACATTACAGGTTTAAGAAGCATCCTAGGGGATGCAGCAGGAGGATTTGGGGAAGGTCTGTTGTAGGAACAAGGAAAAACAGGACGGAGAGCAGCTTGGAGATGCAAGGCTGCAGTGCAATCCCAGGAAGTGCAGCTTCTTACAGCTAAAAGCAACAGGAAGGACAGCAAAGCACCAGCTGTGCAATTCCTGGGAAGGATGCAGGTCCCTGGCAGCAGATCCTGAGCATTCCCAGAGCTAGGTGGGATTGAGGAGGCTGTGCTGGGCAGGGGTGAGTCACCAGCACCGTGTGCTGCTTTCCTGCTCTCCCTGCTGCCCCACCACGCTAATCCTGCACCACAGGCAGACGCTGCACTTCCACACTAACAAGCTCTGGGCATGGAAATAGGCCAAGACAAACTCAGGGATTTGAACCCACAGAGGCTGGAATCCACTACCAAGCTCCAACTGCACCAGCAACCCCCTTTGGTAGCAGTGAGCCAGTTCTCACTCTCTGCTAGTGAGAAATTCTCAAATAACATGCTTTGGATCCTGCTTTTTGCCCCAGTTTCCTTCCTAACATTCTGGTGAATCTCCTGTGGCTGCAGGACTCTCCCTGGTCCTGCACGGACAGGATAACAATCAGGCATTCTGATGCATAATTACAAATGCTATAAATAAAATACTTAATAAAACATCAAGAGAGTGAATGCACTGAACAATCTCACAAGCTTAAAATATTTAGGGAGTGAACACACAAAAGGCTATTTAGTTTGATATTGCTGTCTCCTCCTTCCTGCAGACCCTAAGGATAGAGGTTTGCTTCCAACACTGAAACTTCCTCCTCCTGGGAATGCAGTGAGTAACCAAGACTCTCTAAAGGAACCTTTCAGCAACTCTCACTCAGAGGATTCCAAGAGCCAAGACATATTAAAGAAAATCCCATCAGAATGGGAGGCTTTGGGCTGAGCAAGGGAATGAGTGAAGATCCAGTCATCCAAATAACTCCAGTTCCCAATGTGCTGCTGCCCAGACAAGAGGTCCTTTAGAAAGCCACTGATCCAGCACAGAAAGGCTGCTGGGAAAGCCAGGCCTGGCCCCAGGAGCTTCTATCTGACCACAACCACACAACACACTGAGATTTAGGTTGTTAGAGCACCAGATTTCCACTCCACAGCCCATTCTCCTTACCTGTGAGGCCCTGGGCTGGCTGGTGCTGTTAGGGAGGACGGTGCTGGGGTGGCTCCGGGGCTGGCCCTCCAGCCAGGAGATCTTCAGGGGGTTATTTAGCAGGCCAACTTCATTCTTCACAGCCATCTCCTGGCAGGGAAAACATCCTTCCATGACCACCTGAATTTCAGACCCTGGTCCCTCAAAAGTCACTAAGAATCATGTTCCTATCTCAGAATGGCCTCAAGGCCAAGTAGGGCACAAACAAGACTCATCCCTGGAAGTGTCCGAGGCCAGGCTGGATGGGGCTTGGAACAACCTGGGATAGTGGATGGTGTCTCTGCCCATGGCTGGGGGCTTGAAATGGATGGTCTTTTACCCAAACCATTCTATGATTCCATTCTGTAGGATTTGAAGGATCTTTCCAACCCAAACCATTCCACGACTCTCAGGTTTCACAGCTGCCCGACTTGAGAAGCACCTTTATGGTCCATACCCCTGCCAGTACTTTTGATATACAGGTTGCACACAATTCTGGGAGTTTTTATTATCTGGATATGAGTGAAAGAAAACCTAACAAGGAAGCTCTCATACAGCCCACCTTGAGGGAGCTACTAAAATTTAGGGTAACTGATGATTTCTGCTCCCACAGCCACACGAATTATTGTAATTCACAGTGAGTCAAGACATTTTGGGTTGTTTTTCACTGCAAATGCCTGATACAACCTCCAAAACATGTAAGCCCAACTCCAAGGCATTTCAAGAGCTGAGTAGGTGCTTGGTGCCTGATTTTTAAGGCAGTGCCTCTTCCCTCAGCCTGCTCCATGCACAACCTGTTTATGTGCCTGATCCCTGGGTTTGTGCCTCCAGCTGTGCCACTCCCTCCGTGCTTCTGTGCCTTTAGACTCTCATTACCCTTCTCCACTGCCTTAATGACAGGGCAGTGTCCTGGCTGTCACCTGTCCTGTGCCACCCCCAGCACACCCAGCAGGGGCTCTGCACACTCACAGCCGCCTTCACAGTGGCAAATTCCACCACTGCGCTCCCAGTCTTCCTGCTGGAGATCAACAAATTGAGCACATCACCATACTGTGGAAAGAAAGAAAAGAAAGGAAAGTTAATTACAGAGCCAGGAGAGATGTCAAGTTCATTTATCAAATGAACACAAAGAGAAAACATGTGTTTTCACAGATATGAGGCTTGAGCTGTCACCATTTCTGTCCTCCTTCCACTGATCCCACCATTTCTGTCCCTCCGGGAAATAATCCGGGAAGGCACGGAGCTACACACTTGGCTCCCAGCAAGCCCCAGTGCAAGAGGGCTGCTGAGCTCAGAGGGAAAATAAAGATGCCAGGCTGGGATTGATCATATCAAAGGCTTGTCTGTGCCTGTCTCAGCACTTCCCACAGCAGGGATGTGGAGTGCTTGAAGTGAAGGATGAGTGCACCACAACCACAGAGCCAGACTAAGTGGGCAGGAAGCATCCAGTGGGAAGAGTCTGCAGTTGTTCTGTTTCAGCAGGAGTCCCTGTTGGGAGCCAGGCAGAGCTGTTAGCTGGGAAACAGCTCCCAGCTCAGGGATCAAAGGATCCAACTTGGTTCAAAGGCTGGATTTGATGATTTAAGAGATCTTTTCCAACCTTAATGACTCCACAATCATGCTGAGAAGCTCTGAAAATGGCATGAGAAAGCTGAACAGGGAAGGAAATGAGGCACTCCAGTTTATAGTTTACAAGGGCATGGAGTGACAGGACACAGGGAATGGCTACAAACCAGCTATTTAGATCAGATTACCTGTTTAGATTATATTATTAAGGTAAAATCCCTCCCTGTGAGGGTACTGAGGCCCTGGCACAGGTTTCCCAGAGCAGCTGTGGCTGCCCCATCCCTGGAAATGTCCAAGGCCAGCCTGGATGGGTCTTGGAGCAACTTGGTCTAGTGGAAGGTGTTCCTGCCTGTGCCAAGGTGTGGAATTGAATAATTTTTAAGGTTTCTTCCAACCCAAACCATTCCATGGTTCTGTAGTATGCAGCTTCCCAGAATTCACTGTTCTTACAGCACTGAGAGCAGGGGAAGACTCAGTAATAAACAGGGAAAAGTGTCAGGCAGGACCTTTTGCAGGATCTGCAGCAGCACATCTTTGGAGTATCCTCCTGAAGTCTCATCTTCCTTCCTGCATTTCCACCTGAGCTGGGAAACAAACGCCAGGAGTTAATTTTTCCCGTTTGGATGCGCTGCCTGCTCAAGCAGCTCCCACCCCTCCACACATTCACCACGTCTGCTATTTCCAGCCACACTCCCAGGCCTGCCAAGACAGTGATCTCAGCATGGGAATGAACACAGGGAACAAACTGTTTGGGGAACAGGGAGAAACGGCTGCTCACTGGAATAAAAAAAGATCACACTTGAAAGCATGCTAATGGCTCTGCCGGGGTAATTAGCAGATGTTTCCCTGTGCTTAAAGCACAGACAACTCAATCCCAGGCTCAGAAGTCTAGAGCAGACAAAGAAAAGGTGTGTGAGGAAGGAATTCTAACAGCAAGGACAGGAGCTGTTCACCTGATGATGCACATTCCACAAAGGAATTTCATCACCAGTATAAAAAAGGATGTGCCAGCTCACCAGGGTTGAAATGTCCCTTCTGTTTTCAACCATGTTCTGTCAGTTTTCACCAAAACACAGCTTTTTAAGGATGTCTTACCTTGAGCTTAGGAGTTATTTTGCCTTCTGCTCCATTTCTTTCTTGCTTGCCTAAAGAGAGAAAAAGAATAGAAAAAAAAATATGGAGAGGACATAGGCAAAAATTCCTCAGAATTTTGCACAATTTTTTTTTCCCTGAGAACATACATATGATGAAACACTTTGGGATTTCTACTGGACCATTCCAGTCCCAAAAATCTCGTGCAACAGGAACTGCAGCACAGACTGAATACTCCATGACAGCCTTTTTTCCCTTCCAGGAAGCCCAGACTTGCCACGATCAAGGCTAGAAACGGGTCAGCAAAACTACAAGCAGGAGACATGTTCTGAGGCATTTTTCCCTACAAGAAGGTTGTGCTGGGACAGCTGGAAAAACTGAGGCTGGACAGCTGCCAAAGAGCCCGATGCCACCTGCAGGTGAGGGTTCCCAGTGCTCACCTCGGCTGTGCTGCTCCCTTTCCAGGCGGATCTGCTCCCTGACGAGCCTCTGCTGCTCCTCCAGCTGCCGGGAGCCCTCCTCACGCAGGCGGATTATCTGTGGCACAGGGAACACAGCAAGGGCACCTGAGGCACAGAGCCAGGGCTGCAATGTCACCTGGACACTCCCAAGGACAGCATGGGTCTCACACTCATCTCCTGGGATGCCCCTCTCCTGCCAGTTTCCCTGGGAGAGCTCCAAAAGGAGCAGCATGGTCTGGTGGAAGGGATCCCTGAGCATGGCAGGGGCTGGAACTGGATGGGCTTTAAGGTCCTTTCCAACTCAAACCATTCCAGGATTCTCTGATTCACAGAGCCTTTTAATCCCAAAGGTTTGAGGACTGCTGTCCAGAGACTTTTTGCACCTCATCCCATGGATTTCATCATGAGCAATTTTTCTCAAAAATAGCAGAGAGAACTAAGAATTTATCCTTACTTCTTCTTCTAATGATCTCGTTATCCTGATCTCCTCCTCTTCGTTCTCCTGAGCCTGGGCTTCCCGTTCTCTAGCTTCAAGATCTGCAGAGAAAGAAAGAAAATTAAAACAATCCCAAGAGAATTTGAATTTTCCCTGCTGACCAGAGGAAAATGGATAGATCACAAACTTGGCTACAGCCACACCAATATCCTGATAGCTCTGCTGCCTCTCCTCTGGCCCCACACACCAAAGGGGTCTTAATAGTCCTCAACCCCCTAATTCCTACAGTAGGACCTAATTCCCTCCTTCCCAGAGCAGGACCACCCCAGCTATGGCTGTGGGAGGAGATTCCACGTGGCTCCTGCACTGTACTGGGCACAAAGAAACCAGAGTCATCCCACAGGGATTGATCCCTGGGGAATTCCTGTGGAAGGAGAAATGCAAACAGCCAGTTAAGGGAGACTTGAGGAGAATGTGAGGGATTGATGTTTCTTACCAAGCTTTACTTTCTTCCTCTTCTCATCGAGTTTCTGTGTCCTTGCTGCAGCCTCCTTCTTTGCCCTCCTCACCCTGTCATAGGCTGCCTGCCAAGGAACCAGCACAACAGTGGGAAACTACAGAAATCAGGAGAGAAACTGGAAAACAGGGAATACAACCACATCAGGGATTGAAACCCTGTCAGCAGGGGTGAAGCATCTTCTGCTTCTTGGATTACAAGCTCTGCCAGTACCTGCAAAGAGGAGTTTATGTTTTTAGATTTTATCACCTGGAATCAACACTTTTCTCTCTCCTGAGCCAATCTGGAGAGAGTTCCTTGCTCATTTTTTGGTTTGTTTTTAATTCTTTCCAGGGACATTTCCAAGTTCTTTTAGGCCTTGGGCAGTAGGTTCTCAGCCACTTCCTCACAGCTCCAGAAATATCCAAGCTCTCTTGTGTCCCACAGAAAACAAAGCTTGGAGCCTCAGGAGTTGCATCCAGGTATTGCTCATCTGTCAGCCCCTGACTCAACGGGAATGGCAGATGCACCATTGCCATGGGAATTCAGTGCTCCTGAATCAGGGATGGTTATCACTGCTGTTATTAAATGGGATATGCCCCAATCCAGCACGTTATTAAAGGCAGAATCTCAGGGCAGAGCTGCTCCCAGCTGCAAATCCCAAACATTTCTCCAAGCTTTTACATGGCGCCTGAGATTTGATCTCACGGAAAACCAGGGGGAATAACAGCTGAGATTTGTATTCATGGAGTCTCTGTCGGAGCAGAGAGCAGGACAGGCAGGAATACAGCTCCCAGCAACACCCCAAAATCCCACCCCTCCCAAGGGAGCCTCCTTACCCTGGCTGCTGCATCTGTGAGCACGGCCAAGGCCTGGGACAGCTGGTGGAAAATTTCCGCTGGGAACAAGAAGAAATAAGGGCAAGATGAGGGAAACCAAGTGAGGGACCTGGGGAAGAACCAGGAAAGACAATTCCTGCAGGAAGGTCTCTCCAAGGAAGAAAAATCACCTATCCAAGAAATTTGTAAGCCAACCTGCAGCCAGGGCCACCTCAACTCAAATGTGTCACACAAACTTGAGAGTAAATAAAGAAACAAAAAACTGGGATTGTTTCAACTTAAGAGAAATGTTGGAACACACAAACTTAATTTTTCTTACTGATTCTTTTTATTTTTGGGTTGCAATATCTCCTTCATGCCACATTTAGCTGGAACTCACAATTTCCTTCTCCCTCTCAGTCTTTTTTCCTTCAACCAGAAGTCCTGCTTATGTTGTACTGGAAGTTGTTGCATTACAGCCATCTATCCTTTAAAAGTCTTTCCTCTTGTCCCAATACAAGCATTGGCAAATTGTATTTATTTTTTATAAAGATGAATTCTCAGTCTTGACACACAAACTACAAAGTAACTGCTAATTCTGCAAACCTCCATCCTCAGCAATTGCTCCCTGCAGGCAGATGAAATTCCCCCTTTGCCCTGCCCACAGATAATAGGAATTATGGAGTGCTGGTGAAGTTTGGACTGTGAGGGACACAGATCAAAGCAGTGTCCAAACAGGCAAAGGTTGGGAAGGTTTGGAAGGATGCAGTTGTAATTCCAGGACTGCCTTAATGCTGGTGTTTCTAAACCCAGCAGGGGTTGCTCAGCCTTAAAAAGCAGAGTTAACACCAACAGCAGCAACTCCCAGCCCTGTGTGTACTCCCAGGGACACACACCCAACCATTCCCTTAGGACTTAGGGAAGCAGAGCCACTTCCAGGAGCCTGGAGAAGTGAAAACTCCAGCAGGAAGAGCTGCCCCATCTCACCTGCTCGGGGGTTGTCCGGGTTCTTGTCCGGGTGGCAGGTCAGGGCCTTCTGCCGGAACGCTGTCTTCACCTGCAGGGGCCACACTGGGGGTTACTGGGGGGAAACTGACACAAAAAAAACCAAAATAATCCCTGTGCTCAAGGGGAACCTGCTGGGCCCAGGACATGGCCGTGTCTGGAGGAGTTGGAGCTTTTAAAAGCTGTTTTTTCTTCCTGGTGTCTTGTGTTGCAGCAGTTAAACCTCAGGGGGAAAAAAACGGGAGAGGGGGGAAAAAAANAAAAAGGGGAGTAAAAAAAAAAGGAGAGAGGGGAAAAGGGAGAGAGGAAAAAAATGTGTTGAAAGGAAACTGAAGAGGGGAAAGGAAAGGAAGAAGAAAAAGAGAGGAGGAAAGAATGGAAGAGATGATTAAAAAATGGGGAAAGGGGAAAAACCCAGAAAGGGGACCAAAAAGTGGAAGGAGAAAAAAGAGGGAAAGGAAAACTAATGGGGAAAGGAAAAGAAGTGGAAAAGAAAAATAAGAGGTAAAGAGAATGACAAATGGGGAAATGGCGAAAAACAAAGTGGAAAGGAAAAAAAAAAACAGAAAAAAAAAAAAAAAAGAGGGAAAGGAAAAAAAGGAAGCCATTCTATCCCACTCCCAACCAATTCCCTTTTAAAACAAGTGGAAAAAGTTGTGTCCCGGCCCCACCTGGTGGACAAAGCTGCCGGGATCGGGAATGTGCAGGAAAAGCCCTGCAGATGACCCCACCTCCTGCGTAAGAGGCCAGCTGAGGGAGAGGCGTCTCCTCCATCCTCCAACTTCCCATCTCAGCGAAGAATTCCTTCCCCACATCCCATCCAACCCTGCTCTCTGGCAGTGGGCAGACATTCCCTTTTTATCCTGTTATTCCAGCCCCTTGTCCAGAGCCCCTCTGCAGCTCTCTCAGCGCTTCCTTCCTGTGTTTAGCATTGACTAACCAGCTAAATTCAATTAAAAACTGGAAACATGTAATTCCAACCCCACAAAATTAACTACATGACTTTGGGGCACTCGGACAAACCTGTACCAACTGGATTTTTGGATCAACACGGGAATTTGCCTTCTGGGAGCACATAAACAAAGCGAGAACAACGGTGTCCCAGACCAACCCCGCAGTTCTCTCCAAGCCATCTCCTCCTCCAAGGGCGGGTCTCGCCCCGCAGGATTGAGAACCCACAGCAGTGAACTGGGATATGACAACGCCAACATCAGTAAAATCGGGCTTTTTGGGTTTGACAGCCCTGGTCCCGCAGCAGCGCTTGGAGCAGCCCCTCAGCTCAGCACCGGAGAGCAGCACGCCGCTCCCGAAAACACCGCGACAGGGAGGGAGGGGAGAGGAGAGAATGAGCCCGTCCCGAGCCGCCCGCAGCCCTCACCTCCTTCTCGGACGCCTTCTCGCCGACCCCCAGCAGCCCGTAGAGGTCCCGCTCCAACAGCTCCTTATCCACCGCCATCTTCGCGCTTCCCGGTTCCGCTCCTGGCGCCGCGGCCGCTGGGAAATGTAGTCCCCACACGCCGCCGTGCCACGGGCCGCCAGGGAATGTTGGACTACAAGAACCATAATGCACCGCGCGGCCCCGGAGGAAAAGACTCGTTAGGGTGCGCAGGGCCATGCTGAGGCATGCTGGGTGTTGTAGTTCTTTACCGGCGGCTGCGAGCGGAGAGAAACGAGAGGAAAACTACAAGTCCCATGGGGCTGTGCGCGGGCATGGAGTCCTTAGTGAACACGGCACGTGGGTCCCGGTGTCTCCCAAGGTCACCACTGACTGTGTCCCCAAGCGCCAAGGACGGATGCACGCGCTCCATGGCACTCCACCACCTCCTCGGGACGCCTGTGGCAGTGGGGGTTTGGTACGAGCCCAGCTACACCTTGTTCCCAAAAATATATTTGTTCTGTTTGTTCTCCCCAAAAAGCAGCCATCTCGGCCCAAGGCACAGCTACTTGGGAAATTCTTGTCTTCTTATTGATCTAAGGATACATCCCTTTTCCCCCATTGCTCTAAGAAGGGAGCACTGTAGAAGAAAACTTATCCAATTATTCTCACACACAAGACACGGAAGTTTCCAGCCCTTACTCCTTTATTCTAGTAGGATTTGTGTCCTCGTAGCTGAAGGTTACTTAACTTACCTTTATCAACAATAGCAACAAACCTGAGATCAACATGAGATCACAAAGAAGACCGGATAGCCACGATTGCAGCAAAATGAATTGTTTCAGAGAGCTGTTCTTAGCCAGTAGTGCAATAAGCCAAAAGATTCCTGGTCTGTCTCCATGGAGCTTCACCCAAGCAGAGCCTCAGCTCTCAGGGTGCAGACTAAAGTCATCATCAGTGTTGTTCCAAGCCCTTTTCCACTGCCACCTCCTTCTTGATGAGAATCCTGGTGTAGTTTGTACTCAACCTTAAAGCTCATCCAGTTCTACCCCCTGCCATGGGCAGCTTCCACTATCCCAGGTTGCTCCAAGTCCTGTCCAACCCTGCCTGGAACGCTTCCAGGGATGGGCCAGCCACAGCTTCTCTGGGCAACCTGTGCCAGGGCCTCAGCACCCACACAGGGAAGAATTTCTTCCCAGTATTCCACCTAAATCTCCCCTTTTCCATTTTGGAGCCAATCCCTTTGCCCAAAACCAGCAGTTCCTGATGAGTTGTAGCCCTGGGCTTGCCGAGGCCACCTGTGGCCATTGTGGTGCCATCTTGGGGACCTCCTGTGGCCTCCCCCTGAGGATCACCTCTGGATTCCCCTCCTGTGACAACTTATCACCCTGCAAGAAAACAAAATTTATCTGCCAACGCGTATCCCTAAATCCAAGCACAACACCTCAGCCCTTTGGGACACCTCAACAGTGACCCTTGGTGACAACACAAGCAGTGATGTCACAGCAGCCACAGGACATGGGCCATGTCACAAAAGCAGGACAAGGGGGTACAGAGCTGCAATCCCATGGTGAGACCCGTGGGATGAAAACACCGCTATTCCAGCCCCACCACGGCCCCACTGTTGAGGTGTGGGACAGCCCCAGAGGGACGAGGAGCTGTGGGGTTTTGGGGAGAGGTACCTGCAAACAGCCTTTGTGCCTCTTGCAGGGCGAGATGTCATCGAGGGAGGACACTCCACAGCCGGGCACCTCCGCTGCCAGCACCAGCCAGGCTGCCCCGGCCGCGCCGCAGGACAACAACCGGGATAATGCCGTGTGCCCGGAGTGCCGGGACATCAGCACCACGTGCTCCAGCTCGTGCCGGCACTGCTTCTGCCAGCTGTGCCTGTGGGACTGGAGCCTGGGCGAGGCCGTGTGCCCGCGGTGCCAGCGGCCCACGCGCCACCCCTACCCCCAGCACGTGGCCCTGTACCACGAGGTGCAGGACCGGGTGTACGACAGCAAGCGGAGATGGCGCGGCCACTCCACACGGCGGCCACGGAGCTGCTCCGGACACTTCGGACACCGCCGGCCCTGGGAGAGGAGGCAAAGGAGATCCGTGAGGTGGCCCCGCGGTGGCCGCTGGCAGTCTCAGCACGGCCGAGGCAGCGACTCCCCGAGGAGGAGGTGGTGGCAGCAGCAGAGGAGGGCGTGGGAGGACACACCTGAAGAGGGACGAGCTGCAAGGTTTGAGTGGGGCGTCCCGGCCTCCTCGCGGGGAGATCAATCCCGGCGTGCGTCCCGCAGGTTGTGGAGCCACCAGGAATGGTCACGGGGCCACAGCAGGCGGAGCAGGGGCAGGGAGCGTTCCCATAGCTGGGACGGGCGACAGAACAGGTCCTCCTGGAGGGACCAGGACACCCAGACAGACTCCCATGACCATTCCGCGAGGCAGAGACGCTGGAGGAGCTGGGACGCTGATGACAGACACGCTCCAAGGCCCCAGCACGATGTCCCCTCAGAGAGGAGTGAGACACAGCAGTGGGAAGACTCTGATTCCTCCAGACAACGGCACACAAGAAGGAGGCAAACCCGGGGCACATCCCACAGGAGAGGCCAGAACTTCCAGGCAGGCTCCCAGAGAACGGTGCCCCATAACTTCACAAACCAGAGGCGCTGGAGGAGCTGGAATGCTGACAACAGACACACTCCAAGGCCCCAGCGTGACACCCCCTCAAGGAGGAGCGGGAGACACCAGTGGCAGGACTGGGATTCCTCCAGGCAACAGCGCACAACAAGGAGCCAAACCCGGGGGAGATCCCACAGGAGAGGCCAGAACTCCTGGACAGCCTCCCAGGGAATGGTGCCCCGCAACCACTCCACAAGGCAGAGGCAGTGGAGGAGCTGGAATGCTGACCAGGGACGAGCTCCAAGGTCCCGGCGGGACATCCCGGGCTCCTCAGGGAGGAGCAGGCACCGGCGCAGGAACTGGAGCCATGCCAGGCGCAGGGACACGTAGCCCACCCTCCCAAAATGGGGATTGCCACTCTCAGGCTCAGCCCAGGGTGTCCAGGTGGGCTTTGGTGATCTCCCAGGATGGAGCCACCAGATCCCACCTGGACATCCTGTTCCAGGGCTTGACTCTCTGCAAATAAACTAATGCCACTTGAGGCAGCATTCCCTTACTTATTTTTGTGTCTTTGCCACCTCAGAAGCCTCCACAGATATTTTGGAGCATCCCAGGCCCTTGAATTCCCTCACCAGCTTCATCCTTTCCCTCTGTGAGCTCCCCCCAGCATCATTAAGTGCCTCTGTGGATCAAGGAAGGAGCTGAGGGGCTCTTCCCCTCTCCATGCCCTCACAGCCTGCCCATGGCTGAACCTGACTTGGATTTTGCCTTTGCTTTCCTTTCAGTTTCATCCAGGGAAGCTTTGCTAGGAGAAGTTAGCGCCCCTCAGCACTTTTTCATATTCCTGTACCACAGCTTGGTACAGGAATGTTTTCCCCAAAACCCCAAGGTGTGGCTGATCCAATTCAGCGCTGGAGGTGACCAAGCTCAGCTCCAGGAGCAAAACTTACCCTAAACTTCCCTCCCAGCTGTCATCCAGCCCCTGTCCCCAAATGCCAGCCTTTGGAATCACCCCACTAACCTGCAGTGTCCCATTGATCTCTAATTTGAGGCATCAGCATAGCTGATCATCGCCCTAAATGCATATTCAGCATGTGGGACGTGGACTTTGCCTATGGATACATTCTCTGCTGGACAGAACGAGGCTGGTCACACTGGATGCCTCTTGCACTGCAAGAAATAATTGGAAAAAAAGCCATAAAATTCAATAAATGGTGAAAAGCAGGAGCCTGGGCACACAGGAGGTGGGCAAGGATCCTCGATATCCACATCATGCTGTGATAGAGCCACTCCTCTGCTTGATCAAGTTTATTTTTCTTCCAGAGAAACCTGCTTCAAATACACCTGGAATTCACTCATTTTCCCAAATATACTCAAAAGGTGAGCTCTTGCTAATTGGAACCCACACACAGCCTCAGGTGAGAGAAGCATTGCTCAGCACAGGTGGCCGCCACACACAGCACCAAAATTATCCTGGTAGTTTTCCCCTAGATTTAATTTTTTCCTTAAATACGAAACTTCCCCTCGGGTATAAGCTGATGTTTTTTTTATCTCCTGGAAAATCCTCTCCCTGCCTCTCTGAGCATGGTGCCAGGGGCCTGGAAATGCTGGATATGCCTGCCTGAACACACACACACAGAGACATTTCACCAGGAAAACCCCTGGAAAAAATGCAGCGTTCAGCGTGGATGGATGTGGGTGGCAGAGCCACTATTTTAGGGTAACAAAGAGTAAGAAAATTCAGACAAGTTCTGCTGAAATTTAAAAAAAAAAAACAAAAACCAAACCAAAAAAAACCCAAACAAAACAAAAGGATCTTGGAAAAGTGCAAAGAGGCTGGAAGTCTGAGGGGAGAGGGAGCGCCTGTGGCCAGCGCTGCCCTCGGAGGTCTCTGTCCCAGAGCTGCCCAGCCTGGAATCAGGAGGTCTTTACAAACACGGGCACCTCAGCCAGGCTGGCAGAATAATTCCTGAGGGTGGTGCCACCATCAAACACTCGGGCAGTGTTGGTGTCCAGCCAGAGGTGCCCCTCTCCTGGCAGGTAGATATCCCTCCACGTTTGTCCCTTTTCTGTTATTGGAGCAACCAGGACCTGCAGGGAAAAGAAAAAGAAAGAAAAAGAACTTCAGCAGAGGGAGGGTTAGCCAGAATGTATTTGTGGAGATGAGATGGTCATCAGGGAATCCTGGAATAGTTTGGGTGGGAAGAGACCTTAAAAATCACCCAGTGCCACCTCCTGCCATGGGCAGGGCCACCTTCCACTATCCCAGGTTGTTCCAAGCTGCGTCCAACCTGGCCCTGCACACTTCCAGGGATGGGGCAGCCACAGCTTCTCTGGGCAACCTGTTCCAGGACCTCCCCACCCTCACAGGGAGTTCCTTCCCAATCCCATCTATCCCTGCCTTCTGTCAGTTTAAAAACATAAATGCAGTACAGTAACATTCCTTTGATTGGGTCTGGGATCATCCCTTCCTGTGGCTGCCTCAAGATTCCATCCAGTTTGTATTTTTGAAAACGAGAATGAAAAAACCCCATCAGAAATGTGTGTTTCTTGCAAAACCTCCTCACCAGTGATAGAGCCAATGTAATCCCACCTCCAGGGAGCATTTTTCCCCCTTGTTATATGGGAAATGCAGTTCCCAAAAGCTCTTCCCAACATTCTGAGACTGTTTATTCCTGCTAAATCATTTCACTTCCAAAGCTGATAGAGGGTTTCAGGGCCCTAAATAAGAGTAAAAAATAAGGAAAGCCAAGCTTTTCCAAAAAGCAAAAACCCCAAAACCCACAAGACTCAGCTGCTTTGGCCTGGATTTAAATCTGCTCAGACCCAGTCCCTGGTGTGTGCTCGTCCAGAGCTGGATTGACAGGAATAATGCAGAATTCCCACCTCATCTCCAATGAGGAACTCATCCTCTATGGTGAATGCAACTGGGTCCGTGGGGCTGAGCCACCAGGCAGGACGGAAGATGGGGTATCCCAAATTCTGCCACTCCTCACTGTATTTTAGGAGCAGTGGCACGACAAAGTCCCGGTGCCTCTGGATGCACTGGCGGGTCAGATTCAGGACCTGCAGGTGGGGAACAAATCCATGAGGAGCCCATATCCAGGAAACAGCAAAGCAGGCAGGGAAAAACCAAAAAAATAAATAATTAAAAAAATTAAAAGTAAAATATATGTTCCCTTGGAAAGAGAAATTACTGAATTGGAATGTCCTGATCGAGTTATGGTGCAAATGGGGTTGATATGGGATATTAATTGATTTGGCTATAAATCCTTTGGTAATACATTTAAATCCATTGATCTTGGACATAAATCAATTAGATTTAAATGGCTTTAAATCCATGGGTAATTGTTACAAGTCCACTGGATTTAAATCTATTGACAGCAGATATGAATACACTGGATTTTAATAGATTTAAACCCATTGTTAATTAATTGAAATCCAGTGGATTTGAATGGGTTTAAATACATTGATAATGGATAAAATCCATTGGATTTAAATGATTTAAAATAGATTGATAATGGATATGAATCCATTTGACTTAGATGGATTTAAATCCATTGATAATTAATATAAATCCATTGCATTTTAATCTATCGATAGTGGTTACAAATGCATTGGATCTAAACGGATTTAAATACATTGATAATAGATATGAATCTATTAGACTTAAAGGTATTTACATCTATTTATATTGGACATTAATTTATTGGATATAAATGGATTTAAGTCTATTGATAATGAATATAAACCCACTGGATTTAAATGGGTTTAAATCTATTGATAATGAATATAAACCCACTGGATTTTAATGGATTTACATCCATTGATAAAGTATATAAACCCATTGGATTTAAATAGATTTAAACCTATTGATAATGGATATGAGTCCATTGGATTTAAGTGAATTTAGATCCATTGACAACAAATATGAACCCATGGATTTACATCTACTGATAATGGTTATTAATTAATTGGATTTAAATGGATTCATCAATGGATAAAGGACCTTATTCAATTTGTTTTAAATTCCACTGATAATGCATATGAATCCACTGAATTGAAATATAATTAAATCCATTGATAACGATACAAATGCATTGGATTTAAATCCATTGGTTCTTGAATCTAAACCCATAGATAATGGATATATTCCCACTTCAGTGCAAAGCTGAGGACAGCAGCTGGCAGGAAACCCCTGCCAGGCCTTCCATGACTTTTGGGAGCATTGGCCATGTCAGAATCCGAGTGCCTTCCCATCTGGAATGTGGGATACATACCCAAGTGTCACAGCAGAGCCAGGGTGGGGTCCCAAAGGCCATCACAGGCAGGAATGTCACAATCTGCAGCCACCTCACAAACAGCTCTGTGTCCCCCTGGGTAGCTCCAGCCACACTCCCTCCTGCAGGAACATGGGGCTGGAGTCAGGGCCTCATATGGCATAAAAGTTCCTAAAGTGTCCCTGGGAGCCATCGCTCCGAAAACCTGGCAGAGCTTCCCTGGAAAAATGGCACAAACTCCCCAACACCAAAGGCTCACCCAGCCATTCACAAATTCCTGTTTCCTCCAGAGGCTTTTCCCAACTCTTGCAGCTCCCAGGCCGTTGGAACAAAACCCTGGCAGCAAACTGCCCAGCTCTCTTTTTGCAGGAGGATCTGAGCTCCCATCCATTCAAGCCAAGGGCTCCAGCACCTCTTTGGGAAGCAAACTCCCATGCTGGGATTGTTTCAGCCTCATTTTCTAAGGAAAACAGGCTAAAAATAGAGGCCAAATTGAAATATTGCTCTCAACTCCTATTTCAGAGCTGTTGTTTAGCTCATCTCTCCACGTTTGACACTTCTGCACAGCCCCTGCACACTCAGGGCATGTTTTAACCACCACTAACTCTATCAGCTCCAAGAAAAAGAGAAATGGATCCACTTGGCCCTGATTAAAAATTGTTTCTTGCCCTTTTATAATGCTTTTATTTCAGGATTTCTGCAGCCATTTTGCTTTGGAGCAGAAATGCAGAGTTGGAGCAGAGCTGCTGGAGTTTTAGAAACATCCATTCCCCAGCCAGGAGCCTGGGGATGCAGATCCTGGCTGTGCCAGGTGGGATTTAGCCCAAGCCAAGCCCCACAGGGGTGGGATGTGGTGGAACTCTGGGAAGAGCATCCCCAGAGACCTGGCTGCTGCTGGAGTTGCCTGGCAATATTTACAGCATATTCTTTTGGTTTTAATTCCTCACTTTTTTCCCTAGTAACATTCATCCCAATCAAGCCAGCACAACAGAAAACTGGGGGAGCAAAACACTCCAAGCCTTCCTACAGCACACCTAAGGTGCAAATATACCTCCCGTGCCTGGAAAAAGGCTGCAAAATTCACTGCAGAGAAGCCAGAAATAGGGAGAGGGAATGGAAAATCCTTACCCACTGCATCAGGGATGAAGAAGTTGTAGCCCAGGAGGCTGTAGTGCAGCACGGAGGGGATGAGCCCCTTCAGCCCAGCCTGGCTCCAGTCAGAGCGCAGGGGGCTCATCTGGACAAACAGTGGGAGGTGACTGGATCTGCAGAAACAACACAAACCCTTCAAGGAGCTTAGAGGGCTCGCAGGAGCTGAAATTCCATGATGCCCAGCAGGCTTGGGACTCACTGGAGCCAGATTATAGTCCCAGAATGGTTTGGGTGGGAAGGGACATTAAAGCCTACCCAGTCTCACCCCCTGCCATGGCAGGGACACCTTCCACTATCCCAGGTTTCTCCAAGCCCCGTCCAACCTGGCCTTGGACTCTTCCAGGGATGGGGCAGCCACAGCTTCTCCAGGCACCCCATGCCAGGGCTGCACCACCCTCATATCCCACAAGGATCCCACACTGCCCTAGCTCACTTCCTCACCACTTCCCTGGGTGCCAAGAAACACCTTGGAATACCAAGAACATATTCCAACCATCCTCCAAGCTCTTGTGCCCATCAGCTCCAGCGAATCCTCGCCCTGGTGCCCACCTGGCCCCGGCGCTGATGATGGTGCCATTGCCCAGCGTCGCCAGCGTCGCCGCCAGCACCTCGGTGTATCCATCACCCTCCAGCTCGGGGGGAGCAGGGACATCCTGCTCCAGGAAGGAATTGCCCTCCACTCCCTCAAAGGCCACGTAGGTGGCTCCCAGTGCCTGCCGCAGGCGCCGGGCACGGGCCAGGTACCAGTGCAGCGCTGCCTCGCTGGTGACGTTCAGGCGGGCACAGAGCTGCCCCTTCCAGGTGGTCAGCAGCGGGATCTGCAGAGGAGGAGGAGGAAAATCCCTGTCAGATCCATAGGATCTCCTGCTGATTCTAGGGTGCAAGGCTGGGGGATGCCACGCTATCCCCATGCCACCCTGCGCTGTCATGGTGCAGCGCATTGAGAGGAGTGACAGACTTGTCTTTACAAACAGTGGGTCTGCTGGTAGAAAAAAACTAACACTGAGAGATAAAAGAAACAATGGGAAGGTTCCACTGATTGATGGATGGAAAAGAAGATATTTGCCTTTACAAACAAATTGTAAGGTTTGCTGATAAATGAAATTGGATATTGAAAGATGAAAGAAACAATGGGGAAAACCCACAAAGTCCATAAGAATTGAAAATTAAAAGGGGGGTTATACATTAAAGGGGAATTTTAGGTATTAGGCACTTTAGGAAGTCTGTACCTCTCAAGTACCTCAGCCAATGGGGAAAGAGAGAGGGAAATGCAGCCAGGAAATTGGGATAAATAGGAGGCTGCATCCTCCAAAAACTTGAGACCCCCAGGGGAAATGCCCCATGGCCTCTCCCTTTATTCAAATAAAGTAAAAGGACTCCTCTGTCTCCTTTTTGGACATAAACCTCTGGCGTTCGTGGATTAATTTTCCTAACAGCATCAAGGTGTAAACTCTCCCTCAACCCCCCCAAAAATCCCAGAGCTGGCGGCACAGGGATCATTAAAACGACCACACAAAATGGAGCAGGGGAATCTTCTGAAGACTGGAAGTGGACATTTTAAAGCTGCTTCTGTAGGAACGAGGAGAGGTGCTGCATCCCAGGACAGTGGGATCGGGGTGTGTCCCTTGATAAATAATAAACCTGGGGGGCTTCATTCAGCTTTAATTTTGGTTTGGGGGCTGGGGGGGTCCCATACCGAGCTGCCCCCGGGTCGGGGCTGGCGGCTGAGCCAGTATCCCGCGGCCTCACCGCCAAGCAGGGAGCGCAGGAAGAGCGGGGAGGTGACGCTGGCATACGGGGACAGCGTGATGGAAAGCTCCAGAGGTTCCACCAGCGCCGGGACCTGCCTCTTCCTGAGCCCCGAGGGCACGAGGTCCTGCGGGCGGGAAAGGCACGGATGAGGGGTTTGTGGGACGGGAGCACCACGCTCCCCACGTGCCCGGAGGGTGGCAGGACGGCCGTACCACGGCAGCGAGGACGGCGGTGCCGCGCTCCCCCAGGGCCACGACGCCCTCCTGAAGGCGATGCCTCCTCAACCTCCTGGCCAGCGCCCGCAAGCCTCGCTTGATTTTGGCGGCAGAACCCTCCGGGCCGTGGTACCGCCAGATGGGAGACCTGCAGGGTGGGAAATGCCTCGTGAGGTGCTTGGGGCAGCGAGCTGGACGTCAGGAAGGGTTCCCAGCATGGAGAGAAGAAGGAACGCTCACCGCAGCAGCGCGGTGTCCGGCAGGGTCCGAGCCGCTCCGGCCGGAGCACTGGCCGTGTGCCGGTGGGCGGCCGCCACGTCGGCACTGACACACAGCTGGTAGTGCAGGGGCTCTGCTCGTCCTGCCGGCGTCTCCAGGCAGAACTGCCTGTGGCTCTCCAGGGACAGGAGCAGGGACACGTCGGGAGCCACTGTCACCGTCACTCCTTTGGGGGAAAAGTGGGAAAAAGAAAGCATCCGACCTCACTGGTGCCAAGTCCTCCTGGGTTGATCCCACCACGTATCCAGCCGTGCCAACCATCCCCACCCTGCTCCTGCTACTCCCTTGTAGAGTCCAAAATATCTTTCAAAGGCTGGATTTCTCCCTTTTCTGGCCTTTTTGCTTGGCATTCAGCAGCCTTAGCAGGTTAATTGGATTAATTTGGGATAATACCTGAAGTTTGATGTTCTGCAGAATAATCCAAATATACCCCAGAAAATGACACCAGCAGCTGAACCCGTGCCTGAATCCAGCATCCCACAGCAGCATCAGGGAGCCACGAAGCCACTTGAGTGGAGCTGGGGATGCAGCAATGGGCTCAGATCTGGGCTTAAAGACAAACCAAGCACACCAAGACCAAGGGATGTCCCTGGAGTGACTTGGGCCACCCCATCCTCAGCACTCACTTCAGTATCACAGCCTCTCCCACAGGGATGAGGCAGTGTGGGATCCATCCCGTGTGCCCTGCTGCTGCTACATTTGCAGGATATTTTACTCAAGGACACACCTGCTCTTAAACCAGCTGCTTTAGAGGCAAGGAGAGGGGCAGAGAAGCACAGGGATTGAAGCTGTTGGACACTGGGCAGGGAAGGCAGGTGCTTACCTGTGGATCCCAGGAAATACCTCTCCAGGACAGGCCCAAAGCCATCAGGGTTTGTGCTGAGGTCGCCGCTGACCAGGGGCTGCGCGGGGCTCTCGGCACCATTGAGGGGCCAGCGCTGGGCACGGATGCTCGGCCCTCCATACCAGGAGACATTAGCCATGGAAAAACAATCCTGCAGCCAGGAAAGCATCGTCAAAGAACAAGGAATACTCAGGGGGAGCAGGAAGGCCAGGCTTGAAGCAAACTGTGCCCCTTTCACGGCGTAAAATTATGGTTTCGGTTTGTTTTGTTTTGTTTTTTTTTAAAAAAAGGAAAAGCAAGATGTGCATCCCAAAGCCTGCCAGTTTTTGCTGGAGGAGCACAAATAAAATCAGACTGCTATGACAATCACACTTCTGCAACCCACCACAGCTATCAAACACCTCTGAGTCACAGGTGAAAAGATGCTGCAAAAGTTTGAGCAAAGAGATGCTGAAGGTGTGAGTGGCTGTGGGACAGGACAACAGAGGGGGAAATTGAAGGAAGCAGCTTTAAAATGCACTGAGGGCACTTTCAGAGACCCAGCTGGAAAATCTATGTATTTTGGTTTGTTTGGGATTTTGTTGTTGTTGTTGTTTGGGTTTCTTTGATTTGGTCAGATTTTTTTATTTGGTTAGTATTTTTCATTCGCTGTTTTTTTCTCTGGTGTTTTTTTTCCCTCTGTTTTACTTAAAAAACACTTTAAGCTCTCCAGCTACCTTCCCCAGAGTTTCTGGGGTGAATCTGCAAGTGCAGATGCCCCTACCTGAACCCTCACAGAGAACTTTTAGCCCCATTTTGAGCCCCTACCTTGATGGCACCAGTGTCCTGAGGGCAACACATCCTCCCTCCCAAGGCACAGCCTCCCTCTTTCCCGAGGGCTGATAACAAGAATTTCCCTCAAGAGACTCAGTTTGGAGATCTGGGGCACTTCTCATAGGCCTGACAGGGCCCTGGGATGGGGGACATCCCCATCCTTGACCTGCCTCCTGCCAGAAATCGTCAGTTTTCACTTGAAAGCCTCTCAAACTTTCCCCTTTCTGCCAAACCGAGGGATCAGCAGGACTTAGCGTCCTCGTGACTTCCCAGGCAGGATGGGCTTCCCCGAAAGCTGAGAGATCTGGGGCCATGAAGGGGGCCTGGGATGGCAGAGGGGACCTGGAGACCCCCCACTCAACCCTCCCCATGTTTATTCCCAATCCCAAGGCTTCGGAGCCTCCTGGAGTGCTGAGCTCGGGGGCACAGAGAGGTTAAGTCTCTCCAAGGGGTGGGGAGAGGAGATGTAAATTATTAAAGTGGAAACCCTGGAGGCTCGGAATAGCTGTACCAGGTGTCAGCTGAACTCATTACACCAGCTGGGAAAGAGGGGAAACAGTCTGTTCTTAACTCAGATTTCGCTGGATCATATTTTCCGATGGTTTGGGGTTTTTTTTTTAAAAAAGCGGGGGAAAGCCTGTTCTGTCTCACTCATCCTCCCAAATGCCTCACACCAATGTCAGTGGAGGAGATGCAGGGTTTGTGCTCAGGCAACAACTTCCACCCACCCAAAACAGGTGATTTATGGCTAAAGGGGAACTATCCTCCATCCCAAAGAATCCCATCCCACTCTCCTCCCTGTTCTGAGGGCTCCCCACAACTGGATACCCTGCTCTGACAACACTTCTCCTTCCCCTCCTAAAGCTGCTTCCCAGAGTCTGCTTTTATTTAACTGAGGGAGAAAACAGGGAATGATACCAAAAATTGTTTGCAGCAGCGGACACGGATGATTCCCATCCCGCGGGAGCTGCCCATTGTGTCTGTGTTGGAAGAGACCTTCCCGAGGTTCTCGCCAGCATTGTCATCTCCAGTGGGTATTTACTCCGTCTCCATATAAACACAGCTCTCCTAACCCCGGGGTCACCAACGTGGCACCGCCAGCGGATTTTGGGGCTCAGCTTCCGAGCACGATGCTTCCAAAAGGTTTTCCCCACCCGACGCCGTCCGGCCGTGGAAGACAGGGAGCCACGGTGCGACCCCATAACTGAGCTGCGGGATTATGGTCAGGCCAGACCCTCCCTTGCCGGATCCCAAAGGATTTGGAGCTGGACAGAGGGCTCCCCGTTACCTTCAGGGTCACGTCGGGGCGCAGCGGTGTCCAGCGGACTCCGTAGCACTCGGTCCCGGGGGCTGCGGGCGGCTCCAGGGAGAGCCGGAGCTCGGCGTCCTCCTCCCAGGAATAGCAGAACTGGCCGCCGTCGTGCCAGCAGCGGTCCCGGGGCGGCGGGGGCTCGGTGGCCGGCACGCTGCCCACGGCGATGGCCAGCACGGGCCGGCCGGCCGGCAGCGCCCGCAGCAGCAGCGCCCCGCGGCCGCGCTCCCACAGCATCCCCGCATCCCGGCCCCGCAGCACCCACTCCTCCGGGGACTGCTCCAGCGCCTGCCACGAGATGATGCCGATGGTCATGGCGAAGAAGACGGCCACGCCGAGGCAGCCCACGGCGCCTTTCCAGGGCTCCGTCATCTCCCTGAAGCCCAAGGTCCAGGTGGACTCCGGGATTTGGCCGGTGTGGCGGGAGAGGGGCATGGTGCGAGCGCAGGGATGCCGCGGCTCCGCTGCTCTCCCTTCCTGCAGCAGCACAGCAAAGAAAACCCTCTGGGATAGCTCCAGAAGATCTTCTGGGATAGCTCCAAAAGATCCTCTGGGATAGCTCCAAAAGCGTGCACAAAAAAAAAAACCTAGTTAAATTTTAAAAAAGTAGTTTAAAAGAAGGAAAGCTGCAACTCTCTTCTCTCTGGTCCCTTCCACAGTCTCCTGCACAGCAAATCCCACTCCTGGGCTCCGTGACGGTGGCTCAGCCCCTAAACCCAGGGGCTCAGCCCCTTGGCACAGCCAGCAGCACCCAGTGACACCGAGGAGGAGGAGGAGGACACACGTGGCCCAGAGCCCGGCAGGGAGATGGAGCCACGGACAATGGGAATCGGGGCCGCCCTCCAGCCCCCGCTGCTCCGTGGGGTTTGGCATCGCTCCCCTGCTCGGTTTGGAAGCAGCAGCAAATAGCCAGGGATGCAGGAAAACGTCGCAGGGTGGGTCGAGAAAGGAGGGGATGCAACATCCTCTTTCCATCTCCTCTCCCTCTTCCCTGGAAAAGCTTTTGGATGATGCACAGAGCAAAAGCGCCTGTAAGGCAGGAGCTGGGGGCTGGCTGAGCCCGAGGGAACCGGCCCCTCCTGTTCCTCCAGGTGAGGGGACACCTGTGGTCACAGCTTCATGGGGTGCCACTGGCTTGTCCCTGTATCCCAGGCCCCATCCCGGTGCCCCATGGCAGGTTGGGAATGGTGCCACCTCCCCTGGCACGGCACAGCAACCCCTGCGCCTCCCATCACCCCCTTACCTAAAAGCAGGTTTGGAGATGCTGTCACAGCCCCCGAAGTGTCCTCGATGTTTTTCCCAGTGGTTTTCCCACCAGCAGCAGGTTTTTCCTCCTCTTTCCCAGGGCAGTTTTCCCTCCTGGCCGCGTCTGAGACTCGTGGAGCTGAAGGAACTTGATCCAGACTAACCCAGGAGCGTTACTTAAGCCAAGCTCCCTCCCTCCCTCCCTCCCTGCAGCCCTCACGTAGCCACAGGTGGCTGCATCCCCATAATTAAAAATGTTAATTTTTAAAGGCTTTTATCGACAGGAGAATAATTTTAAAGGTTTGGGGGGTTTTTTTGCCAGTTTGCTGAGGTGGCTCTGGTTGAGTCTTTACTCCCCAGCTGTGAATCCACACACGTGAAACCCTGGGAGTGCTGAGCCTCCTCAGGCTCCTGCTTTGGATTTTGTTGCTGTTATTATTCAGATTTGGGGGATTTTGTCCCTGTTCCTCCTTCGCATGACCCAGTGGACCCTCCCTTAGATTAACTCCAGGGCTGCCAAAATGGGTGATGCAGCTCAGGGTGCTGCCTGTACCCAAAACCACAAGGAAGCCGCTTCCCACAACACTTGCAATCCCCACCAGTGCAAAAGTTCTGTAAATCTGAGATTGCCATTGACTTTTCCATGCTTCGGTCCCCATTCACACTCATCTCACCCTGTCTGCAGGTGATCAGAGAGGATCTGAATTTTCCAAGCTATATTGCAACCTGTTGGCAGCCAGGATATAAAAAACTTGGGATTTAAAAATGTTTCCCCGTCCTGCATCCAGGCAAAACCCCAGAAATCTCAAGGTCAAAGCCCTGCTCACCCCAGACATCAGGAGAGTCCCAGGACAGCCAAATCCACCAGGAAAATTCTCATCTGCGGCTCAAATAAGCCCCTGGATGGGGTTTTTCCTCTCCAGGATTAATTTTTCATTGCAGGTGGGGCAATATCCAGTGTTGGATTGAGGGAAAAATGGTGGATCATGTCAGGATGAAAAAAGAAAGGATGAAAAAAGAAAGGATGAAAAAAGAAAGGATATGAGCTAGGAAACTATGATGTCCATCCCAAAGGGGCTCAGGATCCCCTTGGGACGCAGTCAGGAGAGATTTATTGCAAAACTGTAGGTGATGGATCTATGGGACCCCAAATCTAGGTAAAATAAAGAGAAAAATTTTTAAAAAATTCTTTTAAGGAAGAAGGGGTATTCCTTCCACCAGGGATATTGTGGGCATTTGAGTGCCTAACACTCCCCATGACCTGGAAAAGGGGAACAAATAGAAATGAACAAATCCTATGCTGATTCAGAGCTGTTCACCCAGAGCATCAGCCAGAGCCAATGGAATTACTTGTGAGGCTTTATAGATCCATGTGCCTCAGGGAGAGCTCGGTTTGGCTGCAAAACCTGCAGAAATGGGGCAGAGGAGAGGGAAAAAAGGGATCTTTGGGGTGATCTGGGATCCTGGTACACCGGGAAGGTTTAACCCTGTGTCCAAGGGAGAGAAAGGGACGTGGCAGCAGCACCCAAAAGCCACAAAAGCTGCCCAAGGATTGGCAATTCCCTGTTTCCCATCACAAAATGGGCTGGGAGGGGGGCAGCTGGTGAGGTTGGTTGGCTGCAGCAGCTGAAGGCAAAGCTCTGTCACATGGCACAAGATTAAATCACATCCGTGGAACGGCAGAGGGGCCCCCAAGGTGGGATTAGGGAAACCCCGGGTGCAGCGGGATAAGCAGGGACAGGGGGCCATGCCGAGGTGGGATAGCAGGAAATGGGGATGGTTTTAAAATCCTTTTCTTAAAAAGCAGCTCAAATCCCAGGGAAAAAAAAAAATAATCCTGCTGGAACTTTTAACAGCTCAATATTTGGCTAAGTTTGGGCCTCCCCCCCAATCCTGCACATGGCCTGGGAGTTTGGGCTGAGCTCTCTTCCACCCTCCCAGAACTCCTGGTTTTTGGGAGGAGGAATGGATCTGTGAGTTTTCCTGCCCATCACAAATCTCAGCATGAACTGGCTCCCATAAGCAGAGTGAAACCTCCCTTTATCTTTCTCCCACTGCCAACAAAAACCACTTAGCCTTGACTGGCCACAGGGAAAAAAAATATTTCGGGGTGGCTCCCTGGATTCCAGAAGGGTGTCCTACCCCTCTGCTTCCAGAGGGGTGTTTTTTAAACATTTTAAAATCTCCTCCTATGCAAAATGGAACATCTTTTCCCTCTTTGTGACTTTTCAGAGTTGAAAAGATCTTGAAGTTGCTTTTTTATATCCAATGGGGCTTTCCAAGCTCCAAGATTGCTGAGGGACCTTGATCTGGTGGCAGGTGTCCCTTTCCATGGCAGGGAGTTGGAACTGGATGGGCTTTAAGGTCCCTTCCAACCCAAACCATTCCAGGATTTTGGGATTTGCCAACCCTGGAAAAGACTGGAAACACATTTAACTCACCAGCATCCCTAAGCAGAGTTGGAGAATCTGAGCTTTTTGTGAAACACCCAGAAAACAGGCACCAAGGGTTATTCCCACTGGGATTTAGGATCACTGTCCCCTAAGAGAGGCTTCCATCACTGCACACCCTGTGGATCACACTCCTTTCCAGGGTTCTGTCATCACCTTTCAGGCTGGCTAGGAAAAAGGGAGAGCACAGAGAGCCACAGGGATTTTCCACTTTTGTGGGGTTGCACTTCGGGAGGCCCAGCCCTTTCCATCAATATTTTCCTACAGCCTTTAAGCACCAGCAATTACAGCCACAGCTTCCCAGCCAGACCCTCCTGGGGTTTCTGGTTTGGGGTTTCTTCAATATTATGATTAAAAAAAAAATACAGGAAAGCTGTGTGGGTTGGCCAAGAGCAAAGGAAAACTGGTGGGAGCAGCAAAGTGCCTCCAGGGCTTGGCATTTCTCCTCCATTTTCCCCAGCAGGGAGCAGCCTCATCCCAAAACTCTCCCCTTGGGGATGGATCCCACAGTACCTCAAAAGCCTACACCAAACTCTCCTTTTTATCCTTTTATCCATGATATCTATAAGCTGGGAGACACAAGTGATGAACCAGAGTGGATTCCCTGAAGCTGGCAGCGTGGATGGACATGGATATCCCATCTTCCTGCCCTCCCAGAGTTTATCCAAAGGGAAAAGACACCATGAGAATCCATCCTGGGAATAAACCTGCCAATGTGCCGTGGTGGGCGTTCTCCTTGGATTTTCCTTTCCTCTTGCAGTTCCCAGCCTTGCCTTTCAGGGCCAGCAAAAGCCTTTGGCTGTGCTGGAATTCTCTGTGCCTTGGAGAGTTTTGGGCTCCTTATTGGAGCTGAGCTATTGCTCAGTTTAAAAGGGGAAGGAAAAAAAAAAAAAAAAGGCAACAAGGGTGACATGGTTCCTAAATCCCCAAATCTCAGCCCAGATTTCCTCCTGGAAAGCAATCCCAGATTTCCATGAACTCCACAGCAATTTATAAAGCAAAAGAAATGAATAGCAGGGCTTGCACTGACAACGTGGCTTTATAAACTGGAACAGCCCTTGGAAGTGACCACTGCCCCTTCCCATCCCAACTGTGTCCCCTGAACCAGAATTGCCTGGATTTGGGAGCTCTTTGAGTCCATCCACAGCCCATCCAGGTTTTCAGGAGGGTCTCACATCAAGCAGCAGATTTTGGGGAGAGGGTGGACTGGGGTACAGCCTGGAGCACCTGAAATAATCCATGGATGGATGATTTTCTAGCTGGAAAGTCACCAGCTGCAGGTTTGCCACTTTTGGCTGGTACCAGTGGGATGGAAACAGCTCCTGTGTGCCCCTTACCCCCCTTTTCCCTTCAGGCAAAGCCTGATATTTTTAGGGCACCAAATCCAAGTTCCTAATACACAATGTTCTGTAAAATTTGTAATCTGGGGAGAGAGGAGCCCACTGGGCTGAGGAAATTCCCCTTCATGGGGCACTCACCCCCCTGCACCTCCAAATCCAGTCCAGGTACCTTAAATCCAGGGAATGTTGCAGCAGCTGGACACCCTCAATGCTCCTGCTCCAAGCTCAAATCCCTCAGAGGGGGGTGAGGGTGCTGATTTGGGATCTCTGAAGGCAGAACCTGCTTGGACAGGGCTGTTGGCAATTCCACTCTCCCCACCACTCCCAGGAACAGCGCTGGGGTGAGGCCACATCCAGGTGCTGCTCCTCCAGGAGAAGCCTTCAAAAAGCCCCAAACTTCTATTTTTTAAATTAAAACAAGGCACAACTGTTGATAAAGGCTGTGAAGAGAGAGCAGCTGCACCCCACGATTTTGGTTTTCCAGGAAACCCCTTGGCAGAGGGGACAAAGGGGGATAATCGGGGGGTTTGGCACGCCAGGGAGCTGCTGGGGGTGAGCACAGCGAGGGAGCTCTTGGAAAGGACCTTTCTGCTTCATCTGCCTCTCCCAGGCTTCCCAGAAATCTGGTGAGCAGATTTGCAGCCTGCCTGCTGCCAAATTCAATCCCAGCCCTGGAGATGCTGATTGGATAATGATGAGACCAAAATTCTTCAGCTTCTCTCTGCGAAGCTGAGCCACCACAGGCTGGAGAGGTGCAGGACAACCTTCAGGACACCCACCTGTCCCCAGCTACACACAGGAACATCCACCCAGGAGATCAGCCCTGGATCAGCTCCATCCATCCCTGTTCCCTGGGGGAGTTCCTAGCAGCCCTGATGCTCTCCAAGGACAGTCGTGGTTCTTTTGGGAGGGCTCCAAGACAGACCAAACCCCAGCCCCCATTCCTGGCTTCCATTCCCAAATCCCCCTGAAGTGTTGTTTCAGTGGCATTGCCCTGCAGGCCTCACTTCCCCACGGTGCCTCCAAGGAGGCTCTGGACACCTCCATTCCAGGGGCCTGGAAGCTTGGACTCACCTACCTGGGGCTCTGAAATTCCAGGCTCTGCTCCAAAGAAGGTATAGATCTTCCTCTTCCTCCTCATCTTCTTCCTCTTCTTCTCCTCCTCCTCCTCCTCCCTTGCCCAGCCCCTGCAGACCTCTCACCACAGGAATTTAGGATTTATGCCCCCCAGAATTCCCTCCCACTCCCAAAACCTCTCCCTACCCCCAATGAATGCTGCATCAAGACCTTCCTTTATAAGGGAGAGGAAACTGCCCCTGGAGAGCCATTAGAGGCTTCCACTAATTAGCAATTACCAGTCCTGAAGAGCTGCCTCTGCCTCTCCTAACGAAGTTTGGTGCTAATTATAGCAGGCACGGCCAGGAGCCCTGGTGAGGGGCTGTGGCAGCGACCACACGGAGCCTTCTGGATTCCTTGGGATATACAAAAGGGCTGGGGTTACTCCAGGACAGCGATCCCGGCCATGCCGAGTGCTCCTCCACTGCCAGGAGCGCTGGGGATGCTGTTCCAGAGCTGGCCTGGCTTCCTGCTCATGAGCTGCTCCTGTCTCATCCATCACTTGGAATAATTCCTGCTGAATATTGCGGGATTCCGCCGTGCCCGGCTCCAGCCAGCAGCTAAATCCATCCCCTTGGACAAGCCTTGGGGATATTTGGGGACTGAGCAACGTGGAATGAGAGCACCCAAATCCTGAATTTGACAGGCTCAAGTGTGTGTTCAGTGTCCCAGTGGAGTTCAATCCCTCCTGAGCTCTTCTCTCCCCATCCCAGCGCTTCCCAAACTGGCTCTTCTCCAGCCTGGGCAGCAACATCCACCCCAGCTGCTCGATCACAACCCCCCAACCCAGCTCCCAGTGTTCAGCTCTCTTGGGAATGCCATAAACTCCCTAAAAATAATAAAAAAACCCCTCCCCATGTCCAGGCCCCTGAGGCATTTTAGCCCAATTTGAGCTCTGCCCATACACAGAACCCTGAGCAAAATTTTAACTCACTAAATTAAATTTAATTCAATAGAATTGGGATCTTAATGAAGGTGCTGGGAAGGAGCGGCCCTATTGCTTTCCCAGCCCAGCTCCTTGATGGGGCTCATTTTCCCTCCCACAGGAGAATGTGGGTGTATGAAGAGAGATGGAATAGAATGAATCCCTTTCCTTGAAGGGGAAATCCCTGGGATAGACACAAGCAGCACCAGGAAACACCTCTGGGAGCTGTAGGAGGGAAAAGGGTGCCTGAGTGGGTTCTGGAGCAGGCTGGGGAGGTGGGATAAGTGGCTTCCCAGGCCTCCAGGGAAGCCTTTTAGGGGTGGAGGGAGCCAGGAGGGCACATGGTGCCAGGGCTTGGGGGAAGGACAAGGAGGATGCCCAGCCCTAATTAAAGGGTGATCCCACCCCGTGCACTCCTTTCCTTAAGCTCCCTAAAATAACCTATCCCGGGAGCGCCACAGGCGGTTGGGAACTCGGCTTTTATTGTCACAGGACACGGCAGCAGACAATGGGGTCACAACAGGGGGGACAGGAGAGTCACACCACAGGGTCCCAGCACAGCCACCCCGACCACCACACAGCCCCCGACACTCCGAGGGAGGGACGGAATATGAGCCACGAGCCTGGCTCCTCCCCAGCCTTTCCTGCCCCATCCCTGTGCAGAAGAAGTCCTGAGCCCACGGTGATTTTCCCTTTGGGAACAGGGCAGTGGATGAGCAGACAGAGGGGCACCTGCAAACAGCTTCTGGAATGGGCTCCGTTGTGTCCCTGCTACTGAGCACAGCCAGGAGGGGCTGGGAGGGTTTGAGGGTCCAGGGGGTTTTACTCACCAGGCACGCTGAGGAGGCAGGCTCCATTCCCAGGGAATGGCTGGTGCCAGCCTGGGAGCCAGCATGGCCCTCGGGGTCACCCAGCATGGTGGGTGCTATATTTGGGGTACAGACACACCCAGCCAGCTCAGGGGAGAGGGAAAGCCCCCCCAGACGTGTCTATCCTGGGTCTGAGCCCTACCAAAAGACAGCTGAGCCTCTCTCCAAGGATTGTCCCAACACCACTGGAGTCACCAGGGCCACCTTGGCTACGCTGCAGCCATGCCGGAGCGGGAGGGGGGAACAAAGGGATCAGATGGATGAAGAAAAAACCTTCCCTGCTGGCACAAAGCCCCTTGTAAGAAGAACCCACAGGCTTTTGTACCCCAGTGCCACCCTCTCCACCCCTGATCTTCCCCTCCTGAGAGCCGGCAGCTGCCCCCATCCCGGGCTGGAGCCCGGGCGCTCACTCGGGAATGTAGTCCCTGAAGGAGTTAAAGCTGAGGCTGCGGCCTGTGGAGTTCAGGGTGGAGCTGGCTTGCATCTTGGGAATCTTTTCCATGAGCTTGGACACTGTCCTCCTCTTGAAGGAGCCCGGGGAGAAGTGCCCCTGCCTGAGCAGCTCCTGGTAGAGGCTGCTGAACACCGCCACCGGCTCCTCGTAGCTGTCCCGGGTGGAGATCTCGTAGAAGGGAATCTTGAGGGCTTTGGAGAGGTTCTCCCCATCCTCGGTGGACACCATCCTGTCGAACTGCAGGTCCTTCTTGTTGCCCACGATGACGACGGGGGGCTGCTCGGCAGCGCCGCTGCGCTTGGGGCTGGCGTGCAGGTGGTTGATGAGGAAGCAGAGCCGCATCACCTCGTCGAAGCTGCAGCGGTCGGTCACCGAGTACACCACGGCAAAGCCATCGCCCCACTTGATCTTCTCCTCGATCTGCAGGGAGTCCTCCTCCTGCCAGGGCATACAGGCTACTGTTAGCGCTGCTGGAATGCTGGAATGCCAGCACAGCGCTCGGGAAAACATCCCGAGGATGCGGCGCTGTGTCCATGAAGGGTTTGGGGACAGCAGCGACATCCTGGGGCAGGCTGGGGTGGCTTAGGTGGTGTGGCAGGTGGGGACGGCCATCAGCCCTGTCCTGGTGTGGATATTGGGGGAATCAATGCTCCCTTGAGCTGCCAGGATGCTCCAGTGGCACAGGAAGCAGAGCTATGCCCTGCACGGGAATGGGGGAATACTCACCTGAAGGCACACTGTAACTGAGGTTATATAGACATAAATTCACCATTTAGACATAAATTCACCAAAACACCCTTTTCTCCTGAGGTAACCCCCATGATGTTCCCCACACCGGGAATGAGGGCAGTGGGAGAGCAGGGACTGCCTTCCCTGGCAGGCCGCTCTGCTCCGATGGCGTTTTCCCGGCTGAGCTCACCTGTCCGGCCGTGTCGAGGATCTCGAAGTGCACCATCTCCCCATCGATGACAGCCACGTGCCTGTAGATCATTTCTGGGCAGGACACACAGGGAAGGTGTGTGAGAGAAGCCCCAGGGAGCAGCCACAGCCCAGGTGGCTGAGAGGGCAGCAGTGACCAAAGTGTGGGAGCAACAAGAGTGGGAGAAGGGGATATTTCTGGGACAATCCAGAAGGGACATGGCTCCAGTGCTCAAAAAACAACCCAAATGCAAAAAAAAAACCAACCCCAAAATGCTAGAATTCAGGAGAGCACAGGCTCCAGGGTCTTAGATGCCTCCTGTCCCTTAAAAGCCACCTCCCAGCAGATTGGGAAGGAATTCGAGGAGCTGAGAAGGAACTGCTGGTTTGGTGGTTGGACTCTCAGAGGTCTTTGCCAACCTAAATGATTCTGTGTGATCCTGTGACTCTAAATGATTCCATGATCCCACGACTGAGCCTGCAGCACTTCCCTGTGCAATCCAATGGCTCATCCCAATAGATTTTGCCTAAATAACAACAGAAAGGGAAAAGGGCATGCAGGACCCAGGGAGGTGTCAGGATGTCCACAGGCTGCCTGTCTGGTTGAAGAAGAGGGAATATGGTGAATTTGGGAGCAGAGTTGGCTCTGCCACAGTGACAGCACCAAGGAAAAGGAGTTTTCCTACCTAGGGTTGGGTCATAGTCTCCAATGAATCTCCTGGTGATGAATCGTACGGTCAGCGCTGGAAAAAAAAACCCACAATGAACCCTGTTGGAGTTGTCAGTCCTCTGGATTAATTTTTCCTCCTTGCAAGGGCAAAGGAGCATCAGGAGCAGCCACAGCTCAGGCAATTAAACCCCCTCATCTGATTACACATCTCCCTGCACCAGAGCCCAGCGAGGCAAAGCCCAAATTGCTGCCAAAACCCTCCCTGGGGCCTTTGGCCCTAACATCTTTTCCAGGAAGCTGCTTTGGAAACACAGTGCTGATGCCTGGAGAGGGAATTTCTGGACAAAGCCATGGTTGGGAGGGTGAAGAGGGTGCAGAAGTGGAGGGTGGAAGTGGTGCTTGAGCCCTTCAAGGCGTTAATGATGATAATGGGGATGGGAGTGAAAGGTACTGGAGAGGCTGAGAGCTGGCTTGGAAAGGCAACAGGAGTGGAAAGTGAAATTAGTGGAACAGTGGGAAAAAACAGGGGGAGGAAAAAAAAACCCAAAAGAGCTAGGCAGGAGCACAGAGGAGGGAGAGGAGGAAAGGAAAACAGACCAGGAGTGTGACAGGAGGATAAACCTCACCAGAACCAAGACTGTGATGAAAACCCCTCCAGAAACACAAGGGGAAATGAAAAGCCAACACCAAGGTGGGGCAACACTCGGAACTCCCTTTCCCTTGCAACCCAGGGTCAGTTTGTCCAGCTGCCCAGCAGCAGCTGTTGCTGGTGTCCTGCCCTTCCAGACCCACACTAAGCTGATCAGGATCTGTGTGTTTATCCCAGGAATGTGGCACCCCACATGGGCCAGGCTTAAATAACCACAGAAAGGGTAAGAGGGATGCAGGAACTTCTCCTTGCCTCCCACACCTGCTTGGCTCCTCTTTGGGGGCTTCACCATCCTCTCACCCTCCCTGTCTGTCTCTGGGTTTTAAACCTGCCCAGCAGGGAAGGGATTTGAAGAAAAAAGCAGGTAATTCAGCCAAACTGCTCTGAGGAGATAACCAGGGATCCCGCAGGAGGCACCTACAGGCACCTTCAAAGAGGCAAAGGAATTATCGAGGGGAGCAGGACAAGGCAGGCTCGGTCTCTAGGAAGCACCTGATTGTGTGTCATATGTCAGGCAGCCACCCAAAGCTGGAGCACATGGTGTGGGATGAGGAGAGGAGCCAATTAGATTGATTAAAAATTGGCTGGAGCACAGGAACACGAGGGGAGCTGCTAGTGGGGGAAGCAGCCGCAGGCGGAGCGGCCGCGGCCACCCAGCCTTATAAGGAGCTTTTTCTCCCCATCCCGAACATCAGTCACCTCGGGAAAGGGCTTTCCTTGGAGCTGAAAGGGTTAATTGTGCTTGAAATGTGGGGCAGAGGGATGGCTGCTGGCTCGAGGAGTGATTTACCTGGCAGGGAGTGGATGGCACCGAGTGCCTGCCCACGTGCTGCCCTGTTTGTGCCGCTGCCCAGCGGCTCCAGCGCCGATCCATCTTCACTCCACGTGCTGCAGGCAGAGCTCTGCTCTGGATTATGGCAAAGTTTACGCTGGGCAGAGGCAGCAGAGGATAGCACAAGCCCCAGCTGGGCTGCATTTCCAGCCCCCGCTGCTGATTCACACAGCCCTGATCCTTGAACCACACGGCTGCTGCACCCAAACCCATCCCTGCTCGGAGGGTCTGGGACCTCAGCTCAGCAGATCCTGAAGGTTCCCAAACTGCTCCAAAAAACCCTAAACTCTTGCTGAGAATCAGAGGTTATTTTTCCCTTTTGCAGCTGCCCATGTGGGATTTGGCCTTTGGTTGTTCCCACCCTTCAATTCTCCCGACCTGGCTCTGTATCCCATGGATGCAGCAGCTTGTCCTGGGGATGCTCTGGAGTGGGGCCCCCTCACATCCTGCCAGGATGGGAGCTTGGCAGCTCAGGGATGAAATCCACCTTCAGCCTCCTCTGCTTCACACCCTGGCCAGGAGAGATGTCACCCTTGGGGACACAGCTGCCTACCCTGACCTCCCCACAGGAGCCCAAGCGATGCTGCTGCTGCTCTTGGCTCCTTCCTCACCTCTCCCACACTCAATCCATCCCTGGGATGTCACCAGGGACAGCAGGACAAGTGTCCTCATCTCCAGCACAAGAGCTGGCAGGCAGCAGGACCCGGCAGCTCGGGTAGAGCCCCCAGGGAAGGTGACACGATGTCCCCTGGCAGGGGAGGACGTGCAGAACAGCACTCAGGGGACACAGATGGAGAGGGACTCACTCAGGGGGCGCTGCATGCCTGCCGTTCCTGGGGGCTGCTCCCTGTTCCTGGCACACTCCAGCTCTCCTCTGCACCAGCCACCTATCGATTACCTCCCTGTGCCCCGATTCCATGGCCCGTGTCACTGTCACACTGTCACAAACCCCGCTGCTCTGCAAGGCACACACGCTGACAGCCGAACCCAACCGGAGGAACTTTTACGGACCCTCGGCACCATCCCACCCTGAGGAGGAGCCACAAAACCCCCACACCTGCCCACAGGAGGGGCCCAAAGCTGACAGGAATCTGCTGGGATCTGGTGGGATGCCCAGGAGCAGGGAGACACTCGTGTTTGGGGTGGGGGCGAGCCCAAGGCTTCATACACTCCCTACAACCATCTGCTCCATCGGGGCCAAATGCTGCCAAATCTGCCCCTCCTGGGCCCTGGGTACCCCGGAGCTGAGCCCCATCCCGTGCTCCAGCATTGCTCAGGGAGAGCTGGGAGTTGCTTCCTTCAATTTAATCAAGGGAATTAGGATTTTTCGTTAATGCCGGTTGCTGTACATGGAAACGCAATTCCAATGGCTCTGACAGCCCGGCACAGGTGCCACTGCTGTGGTGCCTTCCCTTCTCCAGAGGGGCAGGACATTCCCTGTCCCCAAGGGCACGGCAGCATGGCTGTGTCCTACCAGGCTTTGCATGGATCATTGTAATGTGAATCCATATGGATCCACAGTTTTCCCTGCCTCTGACCCCAGTCCTGGCACTCCGGGTGCTACAGGGGACACCTTTGGCCCCAAGTGCTCACCGCTCGGGATGGAGGAGTGGAAAGTAGGGAAGGATGATCCCCAGGAAGGAATGGGGTGAAAGAGGGAGCTGAGGTGCTCCCAGCACAGTACCCCAAATCCCCACCTCAGCAGGCACAGACGGAGAACGCTGAACAAGGCACAGGGAAAGGGACTTTTCCTGAAGGAAAACAGCCCAGCGCTGTGCAGGAGGCTCCACAAAGCTGCTGTGGGCACTGGGAGTGAGCAGCGAATTCCTCACACCCGGGAAAACCCAATCCCGACCCGGGCTTTTAGGAAAGCTCTGCCGGTCAGTGATGTCCACCCCGGGCCCCCACGCAGCTGGAGACCCCTCGGGCAAGGGAAACGAGCCCCGGTGCAAAGTGTCCATGTGGGAAACTCGAGGGGAAGGACACTCAATGCCCTTAAACCCCACCGGTTGGGAGGGCACCGGGAGAACGTCCCTCGTCCGGGCTTTCTAAGGGACATGGGAAGGTTGGTCCCTCTGGCCGGGAAGGAGAATATCGGGGGGATGCTGGGGGGAGGCCAGGGCGATTCCAAAGGGGTGCCAGGGCATAGCAGAGGGATGCAGGAAGATGCCAGAGAGGTGCTGGGGGGATGCCAGAGGGATGCGGGGGATACCGAGGCGATACCGGGGAGCCCCGTCCTACCTGTCTTGCCCACGGCGCTCTGTCCCAGCACGACGAGGCGCAGGGTGCGGGCCGGGCTGAGGCTCACGGAGCGGCGCAGGGGCCGCGGGAAGCTCATCCCGGAGCCGGGCCGGGGCTGCCCCGGGATCCGCCGCTCCCCGCTCCGCCGGGTGCTGCTCCGCCGGCTCCGCCCCGGGGGCCGGGCTGGGCTCAGCCCCGGGAGGGCGCGGCTGATGCCCTCCTCCTCCTCCTCCTCCTCTCTGGCCGGCGGAGGCGGTCCTCATCCTGTCCCGGAGGCAGTTCGGGAATTGTGCCTCAGTTTCCCCGCACGCAGCAGCACCTGGCGGTGCTTCCCGGACCGGGAAAGCTGCTCCCCTCAAAGGGGCGAATCCACGGTTGGACGGGGCTCTGGAATGTGTCCCTATGCATGGCAAGGGGTGGCACTGGTTGGGCTGTGAGTTCCCTTCCATCCCAAACCTTCCTGGGATTCCCTGAGTCTATAAAGAGTGAGGAAAGAGGGAGGAGGGGGTGCAGCACCTCCCCAGCCCGAGTCACACAGCCAGAGCGCTGCCTGCCCCCAAACCGCTGCCTGAAATCAGAGTTTTCCCCATGTTTGTGCACCAGACAAGTTAGTAAAGACAAGAGGAGCTGGCTTAGCCCCGGCCTTTCCCCTTGTCCCATCAGCAAGGCGAGGAGTGAATCCTGGCCCCGCACAAACCAGCGACTAAATCCCCATGAATATCCAAGAGCAAGGATATCCAAGAGCATGGATATCCATACCTGGAACCAAACTTTGTGTGTTTTGGTGCAGCAGCACCACCAGGCTGATAAGCAGCAGTGTGAGGGTGTTCCTAGGTGTGCAGGGAACCTGTGACAGCTTGGAACAGTACCTGGAGCTGCCATGGATGTGCCTTGGGCATCCTGGGAAGAAGGGACAAGCCTGGCAACACCTTGAGCAGCATCTTGACTCTCTCCCTCAGACCTCAGAGTGCTTCTGACCTGTGGGACACAGACCCCAGGTGACACCAGTGCTGCCAAAAAAGAACCTGGGAGAAGGCACCTGGCCAAGGGTGTGGAGCCTTCAAACACCCACATCAGGGACTCAGTCCCTTTTCCAAAGGCTGCTCAGGCACAGGGATCTCAGCCTGACCATCTGGGGTGACTTGGCACAGCCCACTCGGTGCTTGAGGGAACATGAACCCACCTGGTATTTATAGCCCCTATCAGGTGTCCAAAGGGAACGTCCTGGTGCCTACAGGGACATCAGCACTCAACCAGCCACAAGGTTATCGGGATCACAGCTGATGCCAGCGGGATCAGTGCTGGAGAGAGGCCTCTGGATAACACAGAGACTTGTTGGGGAGAGCCTGGAGAGCCAGGAGACCTCTCCCAGAAACCCATCTTGCCATCACGTGTGTCTTCCTTGTGCATCAGCCCACGGAAACAGCCCTGCTCCTGCTTCTCCAAAGCCAAAAATCAGGCTCATGGCTACATCTGGGCCCCAGAAAACAACAGCAAGGCAATAAACAGATTTTGGGACAAAAGATGATTCCCAGCTGGGGAAAGGGGGGAGTGGGGGGCAACAAGAAAAAGAAGTCTCCTTTACATTCCTTCCCTATTTTTAGCCCCATTTCCTACGGAAATGAGATGTGTGCAATCAAGTCCTCTTCTTGCCTGATCCTCTCCAAGACCAGTTTTAATGCATTGCCTGATTCCAAGCAAATGAGGGAGAATCCACAGAGAAAACCATTTTCCTGTGAGTTGTGTGACAACAAATGAGCAAATTTCATGGAAAAAAAAATCAACCCTTGCACTTTGGAAGGCAGGAACTGGCTGGGGGAATGCAGAGTAACAATTCCTGCTGCGCCAGGTTCCTCAGGTGCAGCACCTTGGCAGCTGGGCAGTCACACTTGCCTTAATTCCGAGTGTGTTAACAGCACACATGGATTTTTGGGCATGGGGGAACAAAAGGACAACGGGGATGGAGTTAAAATGGAAGCACAGCTGCACTCCTGCCACAGACTTCCAATGTCATCTTGGGAAAACCAGCCCCTTTCCCACCACCTCCATGACCACCACGACCTTCCAATCCAATACCAGCTGCTCCAGAAAAATACACCCCTGGATTCTTTAGGAAAAGGTCAGTGTGAGTCCCAGAGCTGGGCAATTCGAGTCCCTGACAGGACAGCTGGGAGAAACCCCTGCTCCTCACACACAGCTCTCTTTGGCATGGTGGAAGCCACATGCGTGTTCCCACAAGAGCACTCAGCGCCACATCCCACGTTTGCCAGGGAATATTTGGCTGGATGACAGTGGAAACAGGATTTTATCACCCATGATCACTGGATAATCCACCTCTGGCACTCCACAGCACAGCCAGGTGGGAAAGGTGCAGGAGATATTGTGTCCTGGTGAAATATTTGTGGTCAGGCTATTCCATACTTGCTGGTCCTTCAAGACACGGAGTCTGCTCTGGGAACCAAGCCAGAGGCTCCCATGAATCATAGCCCTGCAAACAGAAAATCAGCTGAAACAAAAAGCTGGCCTAAAGCAAAGAGCCAAATCCCCTCAGGCTGTAGCCTTGGATCGGGGTGGGGGATTCTGTTCCATGGTCCAAACCACTTCCCTACTGGATCATCAGCTGTTTTGAGAGCTGCCCAGGAACTGAACTTTGAGGCTTTTGAAACTGGGCAATGGTGTTTCTTTTACTTAGGAAAGGAAGATAAAATAACACCAGTCCCTTTTCTCTCCATGAGATGATCCAAAGGCATGGAATGCCAACAGATCCATGGAGGAGCCAACTCCAGTTCAAAAATGATCGAGGTATCTCAAACTTTGGTTGCCCAAGGTTTAGCTCCTCTCCTGAGCCTCCATTTGAAGGCCTTAAAACCCTCTTCCAGCTCACCCACCACATTTAATTGCCACTCATTAATTACTGCACAGACATTCTCGTGTGCAGCTCCATCAGGGACTGCTCTCCAAGGATATCACCAAAGCCACACTGCTCTGTCCATAAACATATTTTGGGTTGCTGCAGCAAACCCAGCACGCCCAGGAGTCCTCCCAGCCTTCAGCCGCTCACCTTCCTTGATCCACTCTGTTCCTTCTGACACCAATCCTGCTGTGAAACCTCTGCATTCACATCCAGGACAAGGCACAGGGACATAAATCCCAGTTGCTCCTCCATTTGCTATAAATAGGGAGAGGGGAAACAGATGAAAGGCCCCGTGTCCAGGCGTGCCGGCCACAGCCGGGCTTCTCCCTGTGGGATTTGCATCAACGCGGACCCACTGGGAACACGTTCCCTTTCTTTTTTTTTTAATAAAAGGCTGTTTTTTAGGTCACAGGAGATAATAAAACCTCTAGTGCAAGAGAAATCCAACCAACACAGTTTCCTGATGTCCCGTTCCTGTCTGCTGCTGAAGCGGATTCCGACACGCGGCCGGATCATGCTGAGAAAATAAATCTGGCTCCACGTCAGAGCTCCAAGACTCCTTCCCAAAGCTGTGAGGGATAAAAAACACAGGGAAGGGGCAAATTAACAGCATTTCCCTCCCGCCCCAAGGGCTGAACAACATGTCCCAAGAGCTTTCTGAGCTGCTTTGCCACCGGATAAACGCTGGCAGCTCATGGGCTGGCAGAGCGTGTGATCCAAACATCCTGAGGGAGCTGCTAAATCCCTCTGCTGCCCCGTGGGTTCCAAGGAGGGTGTCCTGCACTTTGTTTTCCTGCAGGAGCTGGCTGTTGGGAAGGAGGACACTGCCACAGACCCCGTCTGCCAGGCTCCATCAGATTCCACAAACAGCTCCTCACGGTGGGAAGCTTCCCGCTGCGGGAATGGCTTTGCTTGGGAAGCTGATTTTAGAACATGGTGCACTGTGCTGAGGGAAGGAAGACAAATCCCATCGTGGAAGTAACTTAAACCTCCAGAAACGCTGCAAAAAGCGATCCTGTGGGATGACCAGGATGGGGGTGTTTTACCTTCCATCACAAGAAGGATTTTATGTGAAAGCCCAAGCCCCTCGAATCTGCAACATCCAGAGCATCGGAGGGGTTTGGAACAGCACCAGCCTTTGAAATGATGGAAACCTTGCCCCTAAAAGCAGCTGGAGCTAAGGGGGAGGGGAAAACCTGGAGCCACAAAGGAATTCCAGTGCCATAGGCCACTCTTGAAAGGGCAGAGGACGAGGTCAGGGCTGGGCTCAGTGCATGGCACACAGAAATTAGGGATTCAACCTCTCCCGGAGAGAGGAGGGCAGGGAGGGATCTTGGGGGACACACACCTGGGATAAAGGGAGAAGCAGGGCCAGGAATCTCTGCTTGGTGTTCCTGCCCAAAACAAGGAATGCCGTGGGGAGCAGCACCGGCACCTCCCGAATAATTCCCGCCAGCTCTTCCCGAGCAAACCTTGCAGCTGGCGAGAAAACAACGCTTCCTTCTGATGGGAAATGTCAGCGCTGCGGAGCCAGTTGTCCTGCTGCCGCGGAGCCCTGCCGGCATTCTTGGAAAGCACAGCAGGAGCAGCACAGGCAGCGGCTTTGTGGCCAGCGGGCAGGGATCAGCGCTGGAATTCACTCCCAATTCCCAGCACATGCCCTCTGCTCCCGCTCTCCAGCATCCCTCCCCGGGGGGAGGAGGGGGACAGACGCCACAAGGGTGGCCGGAGCCCAGGCCTGCTTCTTGTCTGATCCACGTGGATCTTCAGCTTTGGGCAAAGCATCTCAAATTCCACACGGATCTGTTTTGTCCTGGCAGATAAATTTCCACCATCAATCAGTGCTTAAGGGAAAAAAAAAAAAAAAAAAAAAAGAATAATAAAAAAAAAAAAAGCCCAAACCTGTTTTGTTGAGAAATTCCTGCTCTTAGATTGTTTCAGTGCTATTTAGCATCAGGAAAGGTGACAAGGATCATCCCCCTGACACATGAAGCCCCGTGGAGACCTGTGACTTCACCCCTGAGAGCTGGGCATTCCTGCTTCCACTTGGAATGACAAAAAGCTTTTTATTTAAATTCTCCTGAAGAAAATATTTAAATAATCCCTTTTTACCTTGGTCTGAATAAATAACTCCAACAAAACCTGCCTATTTTGCATCATAAACTTTTCAAACCAAAAACTTCCTGATACTGGTTGGATTTTCCCTTCCTGAATTTATGTCCCCCTCAAAATGCTGTGAAACCATCCTAACTTTGTGCAGTATCTCACTTGGATCAGAACTACATTCCCAAGGGCTTTTGGGGGGGGAATCAGAGTTACAGAACTTAAGCCCTTTGCTTTTCCTTTGACTCCACAGCAGCCTCTGCCCTCCGTATCGTTGAGCCCTGAATCTCGTGTTATTTCCAAGTGTTTCTTCCTATTTGGGAAGGACAGAACATTCCTGCTACATCCCCTTAAAGCCAAGACATGCTGTTTCTTAGCCCCAGCACTGAAACACAGAGGGACTGAGGGTTTCCAGTCCAACTCCTTCGGCTGGCAACACCGCTTCCGCTGTGGACCAGGAACAGCCTGCATCCGGAGCCTGCAGTCCCTGTGCCAGCCCACAGCACACTCTGCCTGCTGCTGGGATCTGCTGGTCCCAGCATGGAACTGCAACCACCTGTGGGAGAAGGGGAAGAGGTGGGAGATGATTTTTGGAGGGGCCTCCCCATCCTTTCCATTTGGAAGAGGTTGGCAACAAGGATGCAATGATCCACGCTGTCCCTGCCTCCACGTTCCATCAGCTGCTAAAAACTGTGTGTTTAACCTCAGCAGCAGGGAAAGAGCACCATTCCCAAGGGCTGTTTGTGCCAGAGGATCAGTCTACCTCAGCAGATCCAGATGTCTCCAGTGGCTGAAGAACCAGCTTGACCCTGGCACAGCTGGATCCTTCTGCAGCTGAAGGTGAGATGCAGCCACAGCCCCCACAGTGGCACCTGAAGTGATGTCCCAAAGGAATTGTGAGATTGGACAGCCAGGGCCAGCTCCAGATGGAACAAAACTCCCATTTCCCTCAGCACAGGGTTGTGGCAACCTTTGTCCCAGGAGGAGCCATGGTGGGAGTGCAAAGGACACCCAAACGTGGTTTTGCTGCCAGTTTGAAGCAAGGTACTCCCTAGGGAAGTGACAAGGGGAGCAAGGCCCATTGCTGGTTATTAAGAACCCCACAGCACAAGAAACTTCAGGAAACTCCTCCTGGTGGATATCCAGCCTGGAAACACCAGCTGACCTCAGCTGGATCCACCTGGCCTTGTATGTGCTGCTCAGAGAAGGACAGTGCTCAAGGTGCAGCCACAGAAGAGGGAAAAGACCAGGATCTGGACATGGAATACACTCAGCAGGTCAAAACTCAGCTCTGAAACAGGCACAAAATGCCTCCTGAGCCACCAGTGTCTCATTTTGACAGTGTTACACACACAAAGTTTATTGCTGCTCACCTTCAAGAAGGGAAATTTTCAGCTCCACTTCCCAGTGCTAATTGTTAGGAAGGATTTTCACAATCTGGGAGTAGATCTGAGACCCTGCAGTCACCTGGCTTCACTGCTCTCTTCAGTCCCACAGGCTGAGGGCCACGCTCCACCCTGGAGCCACACAATGCCAGGAATTACATGACCAGAATTCCTGAATTCCTAAAGTTCAGAGAAGTGCAGAGGCAAAAAGATCCATTAGGCATGAAAAGGCTGGAGAGCCAGCAATGGATCCTGGGTGGTTTAAAACTCCTGGCAAATAAACACCAGCAAGGCTGAAGCAACAGTTTAAAAAATATTTCATTATTTATAAAGAAAGCACATAGAGATTTCTGTTTCCCACCACAGCAAAAAGTCCAGAACTTCCCAGTGTTGAGGCAGTTTTATTTCCACAATTGGCTGGAGCAACAATGATTCCCAGGCACACTCCCTCCAATCAGGACAAGCAGGGGTAGATTTCGATGGTGTTGATCCGGAGGACGGTCTGGGGGTTTGCAATGACTGAAAAAGAAGGAAAAGAGGAAAAAAAAAAAAAAGGTCAGGTAACAGCATAAACCTGGTGCCTACCTCATGCCAGGGCTCCTGGAGGGCTCTGCTGGCAGGCAGCGGCATTCCATGGGGATGCCAAGGACAGCAGGTCCCAGAGTGGCACTGGGGCAGCCTGGTCAAGGCTTTTCCATCCATCCCATATAAAAACAGCCACAGTTCTTCCCTCTCAGAGAAGAAAGAGTCATTTGGCAACCAAAACCTGTGCAGGATGCTGTTCAGGCTTGCTGGGAGCTGTGATGACACATCCAATGTTTAAGGTTCTGGGAAGAGACTGGGATTGCTTTCCTGCCCAGGAAGTTTGGGGAACACTGAGGGAATATTAAATCCTGGTGCTCTGTGGGCACACCTGGGAGAGGGGCTGGCCCCTGAGGGGCTCAGAACGAGCCCCTTCCTAGGGTCCTTTTGCTGGGATACCTCCCCTCCCACATCCAGCAGGGAAGGAAATGTGTCCTTTCCCTCTTACTTTTCTTCCTCTGGAAGTTGTGCCTCCTCCAGAAGCGCATGTTGACTTTGGGCCACGACTCCGTCTTCTCAATCACCGTGGCCTCCACACGGACCAGGTCCTTCCTTAAAAACGAGTGTTAGAAGCATCAGGTTTTAGTTATTTACATCCTGCTCTTGGGCAGCAGGTTCCTGGGAGAAGAGACAAAGGGGGTAACACGTCCTGCCTGACAGAGCCAGCTCCTGGGAATTACAGATCCTCCGTGGGAGGAGGGCCACCTGCCCAGGCATGGCCAAAAGCCTCCAGGTGCTGTGCCTGGATCAGGAGATGTGACAGGTCACAGCTCCCCTGCCATGTGAGGGATGAGATCATTCCATCAGAGCAGGCAGGAGAGACAGGGACCTGCAGGAACTTGTAGGATTGAGGCAAGATAAATTCCCCCGGCACCTCCAGGTGTTCTCACGTGTCCCGTTTTGGCACAGGATGAGCCCATCCCTGCTCTAGTCACCAAGAAATCCTTCCTCCTCCCATCCTGCTCCCCACACAAGTTCTTCCTCCTCCTCTAAAGCATCACAGACAGCCAGGATTAGATCTCACCTTGTTGGAAATGCTGTAACTTTCCCAATAATTTTCCAATTAATTGTTTTAATGAACCATAAGCAATTTTCCACCGTAGCCAGCATTTAGCAAGGCTTGCCAGAAGCTGCTGCTGTGGGAAGACAATGTTTGGGAAAATTACAGAAACTTAAGTTTTGCTAAAACAACTGTAATCAACCTTGATATGCTTCAAGGGCCTCAGAAGGTGAGAACCCCCAGGCAGGATCCAGACTGGAGCTTTGGATAGAGGGGTTTTAGTCAGCAGCCACAGGGAAGGAGGAGGAGCTGCTCTTCCATGCACAGCACTGCAGAATTCCATTAAAAGCTCATTAAGTTTGCCACAGGAAGACATTTAAAGACCATTTTGCTGACAAACGGCTCTGTCTGCACTTGAGGGGGGCAGAGGGGGAAGCCCATCCAGCTGAAATTGTTCCAGCAAGGTCACTGGGAGGCCAAAGGCTTCAGACAGCCACCATCTCTTAAAATCCACCCTGGGGGTGTGATTGAATCAGAGATTGGATCCTGGAGGAAAAACTGATTTATCTGCAGTTAGTGACCAGCCCGGAAGAAAAGAGATATAAAATAATATAGGTTTTAAGAGACCACTGTGTGACCCCCACCTCCCAGCTCCAGGATTTGCTCCAGATCCAGCACCACTGAACCACACACAAACCCTGCAACCCCGAGGGAGAAAACAGACAGCAAACTGCACTCCAGCCGTGGTTTACCACTAATTTGGGACTAAACTTCCTGGATTCAAGGCCCTGATGAGTTCTCTGTGGGACTCAGCTCTAGGAACTGCTGGCAGGAGGCTGAAGCACAACAGAAACCAACTTGCTGGAGAAGAGCTCGTGGGCAGGACAAGTTCTCAGCAAAACAGAGCCCAAGGAAAAAAAAAATAAAAATCTCTATCAAACGTTTTAGGTATGACTGGAATGTCCATAAAAATAAGAAGGGGGTCACACATTTCCCAGAGCCCGACACAGCTGGGCCTGCTGCCTTCAGCAGCAAAATGTAGATTCCGTGGATTGGATTTTTGCGGGAGGTGAGAAAAACTCAGGCTGGAACCTCATGGATCTGAGCTGGGCTGAAAGGTGCTGTCAAGAGGCAGAGAAAAAGATCCAGGCAAGCTACAAGCCCACAGGATCATAACTCTTGGAGGCCATAACTCCAGCTGCCAAGCTCATTCCCTGCAGGACTGAATCCCAGCCCAGCTGTCTGGGACAAGAACAAGTCCAAAGCCTTTGGCACTTCCACTGCAAAAAGAGGCAGGTAGCAGGAGAAACAGTGAGGTTTCCTAGAGGGAAAGTTCCCATCAGCTCTATTTTGTCTAGAAATAAGCCAAACTTTCCCTGCACTCATGCCTAATGCGGGCTCCAGCCCTTGTGCCAGCCGGGGCTGGCAGTGACTCGGACAAACACGGAGCCCAATGGATTCCAGAGCAGGAGCCAGCCAGAAGCTCCCAGAATAGCTTCCACCATGCAGATGGGGTGCTTTAGGATTTAAAGAAGTGTTTTCCTGGGAGGTATCAGAGGAACAAACCCTGTCCAGCTGTCCCAAACAGGACACATTTGGGAGGCAGCAGGAAGCGGCTCCGGTGAAGGGTCTCAGGCTGCGAGCACTCAGTGGGTGTTTGTTTATGCAACAACAGGAACACAGAACCGCCTCTGTTCTCATCCAGCCTCTTCCCTCCTCCCCAAAATGTCCGTGGGTTAGGGGACTGTGTGAGAGAACTGCAGGGCACTTTGCTGGTGACACCCTTTTCCCTTCTCCTTTTCCTCATCCCCTATCAGAGAGCTGGGATTTGGGTGGTCTCCCTGCAGCTCAGGGGGTGATGGCATCTCCCCCTCAGCCTTCACTCTTCCTGGCCAGCCTCTTCCTCCTCCCACTGATTCCCTTCAGCCAAAGGCCCTTGGAAGCCAGGCCAGATGTGCAGCCTGGTCTGCCTCAAGCAGCTGCCAACACTTCCCACACCCTCAAAGCACCTGCAGGAGCCAACAGCTGGTTTTCTTCCTGTCCTGGAGCTCCAGGCTATCCCTGTGCCAAATCCAGCACAAAGAGCTGCAAAGAACCACCCCAGCATCAGCTGGGGAAGGAAATTGCTCCTCACCTGCCTGACATGGAACATCTCAAAACTAAAAGCCCCTTTCCTAGTCCTAAAAATAAGATTCCCCTTCCTAAAACCTTCCCCAAGGGCAGTATCTGGCAGTAACTCATAGAATCCTGATGATCTATTCCAGATCCACTTCCAGTGCTGTTACAAGGACTGGCAGCTCCCAAAATCCTGTCCAACACAGGGACCCGAGGCAGGTACCACCAGTGCCACTCAAGCCATGTTATCACTGCACAAATAACTCCTAAATATCACCAGCAGTAACACCTGGTCCACACCCCCATTCCTTTTGGGAAGGAAAAGGCTGAGGAACCAGGGGTTCTGTACAGCAAGTCCTACAGCATTGGGATGGAGGCAGTGCCAAGGGATAAACTTTTCCCAAATTCTGTGACTGCTGGATTATGTGATTAAGAGGGAGGGAAAAATTAGGAACATTGAAATTAGGGTTAAGACCTGCTGGGGTGAGACGATGGCAAAAGGAAAGGGGTTAAAAACCCAACTCAAGGGACTAAGGAAAAGGATTTCTGGCTTATTTCAAGATGACCACCACCAAAAACAGGGTAAGAGCATAGAGATGTTGAAGAGCAATATGTCCTGCTAGTTTGTGCAAGGAGGAAAAGATGCAACTGAGGTGAATACCCAAGAGCTACCTCAGAACTGAGACCTGCTGCTCTCCCAGCACTGGGGTGGGGGAGAGTCACCAGAGGCTGATGAGCTGTTTTATTGGTGATCCTTTCAAAAGCCACAGGGCTGGGATCAAAGTTAGTGCTGACAAATCCCAGTTTCAGGGACTGCAGAGCCCTGCAGCCACAATTAAGCACAAAAATGTCATATAATTCCTTTATGAAGCATCTTACCCCAGCAGCGGCCTTCCAACGAGCGTGAAGTCGTCAGCACCAACCAGCAGAACCTGGGGGAAATAAATCAGGCACAAATCACTGCTTATTGTCCTGGCAGAAATGCAAACAAGACCTTTCAAATTCTACAGCCATAAAGGAGTCAAAGTGCTTCAAACCAGGCCTTCCCACATTTCAAGCCTGACACTAACTGGAGGGGTGGTGAGGAAAGCTGCTAACAGGCTGGAGACAGGGCCATTACTCTTCCAGAGAGCTCATCCCACTAAAACAGACTGCAGAAGTATCTTTCTCCATGATCAGAACACACTGAACCTCTCTGTCCTGGCTTACCAGCAGCAGTAAAAAAATATGGAAAGCAATCAGGGAACAAGAATAACCTGCCTTGTGTGGGGTTTGGAAAAATGGCAGCTCCTAAACCACTTTAAACCACTGGGATTTTTACAATTGCTACAAATCCCAGTAGAGAAACAATTCCCTTATTCTCCTCTGTAAGGCCTCAAGGTGGGAAATACAGAAATGAACATCTGGGGGTTCACCAGGGCCTGCTGTTTTGGGGCATTTCAGCCACATCTAAAGGAACAGGCAGGATAAGAGAGGATACAGCAGGAAGAGGCTGCATTTCACTGAAACCATCGAGTTTGGAAGAGACCTTCAAGGTCATGGAGCCCAATCATCAATGCCAGCACTACCATAATCTTCCCTAAACCATGTCCCCCAAGTGCCACATCCAGAGCCACTTCCTCCCAGGACTGCCTCCTCACAAATCCTCTGGCAGCACTTAAAAACCACACAGAGATGGTCATGAGAAGTCCTGGCTTTTGTTTTAGACAGAAAAAAAAATATCCTAACAGGCTCTGGTGTTCAAGCAAATTTTCTCCTTCACTCTCATCTAGACCTTCGCATTCTGAGCTGGCTACCCCACAAAAATCCCTCCTCTCTGCTGGACACAGGGATGTGGGACACAGCTGAGATCATCCCTAAAAAGCTGCTTCAAAATTGGGCTTCAAAGCAACGGACAAGCACAAAACCTCCACAGCTCTCTTTAATTACTTGCTTAGTTGTAACAACCAACATGAAGGTGAAGCCAATAAAATCCCGCCCCATAATATTTCCCTTCAGTCTGGATTAATGAGCCTCTGCAGGTCCCTGCTGGTTGTCCAAGGCTGAGGATAAAGATATTAATTGGCTCTTGGCCATTCTCCCCTCCGTGCCCCATTCCTCTGCCTCCACCCAGCCCAGCATGATAAAGATCTTGCAGAGCCCTGAGGAGTTTACAATCCCTCTGGGAGACCTGCAAGGAATTAAGAGGTTGGACTCAATGATCTTAAGAGGTCTTTTCCAGCCTAAATGATTCTGTGATCCAGAGTGCTGGAGTCTCAAGGCAAACACAGGCTTTCACTGCCGGCTCTGGAAACAACAACTGTCATTTTCTTTTTTTGGAAGGAGTTAGGACAACAAAAATCTGTCTCCCCACAGAGTCTGGCAAGACTCACTCCAGCCCTGTTGAACAGAAATCACAGTAATATCTGAAACTGAATCAAAACCAAGAGAATTGGAACAAAGGCAAGAGCTGGAATGAAGATGGGAGACCCCCAGGAGCGCTTTGGGATGTGGTGTTAAAACCGGTGATGGGTTTTGCCTCCAGGAACGTTTGCAGGGAACCTGCTCTGGTTTTTTTCACCTTTTCCATCCGGATTCGGTCTCCACACTCAGCCTCCAGGACATTGTCCATCATGATGAGGTCCTCGCTGGTGATTTTCCACTGCTTGCTGGCGAAGTGGACGACGGCGAAGAGCCGCCCGTACTGCCCCGCGGCGATCAGCCCGTTCACCTTCCGCACCACTTCTGCTGGCAAACAGCAGGGCAGGGATCAGGGCAGCACACCCAGAGAGCTGGGAAAGGCTGGGAAAACTCACCCAGCCACCCTGCTCGCCCCCCCCCCAGCACTCTTATCTCCTGGGAATCTTTAAGCAAGGATCAAGAGCAGTGTTGCTTCCCAGACGTGTGAGCCTCCCTTTCTTAAAATTAATGATTTATTTGTATTTTAGGTGCTGGCAAAGCCACGCAGAAGTAAACATCTTGTATACACTGTGCAGCTTCTCTACACTGCTGACTCTCAGCCCATTCCTCAGGCATCCCAAAATATACTGTACTGGGATATAAAGCATTCCAGAAAAGAGCTTCTGTCCATGCATCCAGTGTTTGGAGGAAATTGCCTCCATTTCCAAGTCATATGCAGACAGCCCAGGACTCTTGAGTGGTGGGAACAGCTTGGCAAAGTACCAGGGAAGAGGCTTGCAGCACATGGCAAAGCCTGGCCCGAGAACTTGTACCTGCAGCAAGGACAAGAGAGACATGTCCCTCGCTCTTTCCCAGAAAAACCTCTTCCCACGTGCATGCAGTGTGGTGCCAGGAGCAGGACAGATCCCAGAGACCAGGTCCTGCACATGGACAAACTCCATTCCCTGTGATCAGCTTCCTGGGCAGTGACTCCAACCAGTTTTTATGGGAACACTGAAAGGTGTTGCTCCCTGACACCATCCCACTGCCCAACAGCAGCTTCTCACCCTCCTGAGCTGCTCAGAAAAACACATTTTCCTTGTTGTCCTAAAAAGTGGCTGAATCATTTTTGCTTTTTTTTTCTTGGAATGCAAACATCCCTTTGGGACAGACAGGAATCCAGCAGCCAGGCAAACCCAACCCAACCCTTACAGGAACACTCGGAAAAGGTCCAAGCTTCAAGCCCCAGGATACAAACTTAAAGGTAGAGGGAAGAACACAAATTATTTGCAGGGCAGGAGCAGCTGGAGTTCCCACCAGGATAAAGAGCTGTTGATAACTCTTCCAACACCTCCAGTGTCAGGAAACATCAAGCAATTGCTGGCTTGGATCTCAGCACCATGTGGAGAGACCCATCCTAAAATATCCAGGGTTGTTTCCACGGCCAGTAGGAGACAGGAGGCAGAACTAAAATGCTCCCGCTGCTGTTCCCTTTGGATAAGCACAGCCAGAAGATAAGGATGCAATGCTCAGCAGCAGCAGGGGGGAGGGGGATGGGAGCAGGACGAGACCAATCCCTGAGGATGGGACCCTGCTCCCCACAGGGCTGGCACAGAGCAGTTTGTGGTTCACTGCTGGGTTACTCCACACGCAGGGACAGTCCCCATCTGTCACCTGAGCCATTCCAGGGGCAGGGAGCAGATAAAAAGCAGGATGTAAACAGCCCAGGAGGCTCTCTCCAAAGCACATCCCTCAGTTAGGGACACACTCCAGCAATGTGATGGGGGAGATCTGCAGGAAGGTGAGCTCAGCTCTCCTTGTTAACCTTGTCACCCAGCCCAGTGAGACGTCCAGTCATTCCTTGTTGACCTCCCTGGACAGCCCCTTCCAGTGCCTGACAGGCCTTTCCAGGAAGAAATTCCTGCTGATGTCCAACTTGACTCTTCCCTGGCACAGCTCGAGGCCGTTTCCTCTCACCCAGCATTCCCTGCCAAGCTGAGGGGACAGGGACACGACCACCAATGTTCTGTCACGCTGTGTCCCACCTCTGCAGGTCTCTCCTGTGCCCACCATCCAACTGCTCCTGCTGGCTGGATGTTCTGTTTTATGCACCAAAATACACCAGCTCTCTGTGTGCCCACCATCCAACTGCTCCTGCTGGCTTTGATTTAGCCAGTGAATGGAAAATAACTCATTTCTCCTGCCCAAAATGCTTCTCTCATGTTTTAATTTTTTTTCTTAATGTATTGTTTCATGCCACACATCACATCACATCAGGTAAGGTTCCTCTGGGAGTGTGACAAGCTGCTATAAACTAAGGAGAAATCATATTGAACCCAAATCTCTCAAACCTGGAAAGCAGGTGGAGCACAATTCCAGCAACACTAAAACACGTGAAAAATAATTTTAAAAAATTACAAAAAAACCCCAAAACCAACAACAACAAAAAAAAACCCACAAACATCCAACTGAAGGCATTTATGCTCAATCAAACCTCGAGGCAATGCTGGGAGACCAGATTTGAGACTTTTACCTGCATGGTACTTGGCTTCTTCCACTGGATCTGGAAGTTTCACTTCAGGCCATGGGGGTGAAGTCAGGGAAGTTTTGGCAACAAGTCTGTGAAGGACAAGGTAAAATTCACTGCAGCAAACAGATACTGCCAAGAGATGGAAAACAGGGAAGAAGGACAAAGGAGATGGAGCAGAAATGGATATTACTCACAAACACCAAACCAAAAGGCATCAGATTACATTCAACAAATAAGGAAGAACCTACAATAGCACAAAACCAATCTTAGATATAAAGAGGAGGGAGATTTGCCTCGGAAAACTCCAGGAGATGAACACAAGGGTTGTGGTTTCTGAAATCTGAAAATTTAGTAGATTTTGTAAATACCATTCCAAAATAAAAAGCAAATACTATCCCCTCAGGAGTGGGCAGTTCAGATTTTCCTGTATGCAGAAATCCACACTTTGCCTAAGCAACACAGGATGCACCAAATGCATAAAATACTCAGGAATAAATATGAGATGTAGGGGAAAAAAACAAAAATTGACTCAAAATCCTTTCCAATAAAGGACTGCAACTCCTGTAACCCTGAGCCAAACATCCCAAAGGGCTTTAATTTAACAGGAACTGCAAGTACCTGTGAGTATTTCACCACAGGCTCCAAGATCTCACAGGGTTTAGTAAGGATTTGGGGTGCTGCATCACCCAGGCAGAGATCCAAGGATCTCTGATCCTTGAGGATGAGCAGGAAGAGAGAGCAGTACATCCTGCCATTCTCCCCGGCAGGAATTCTCTGCTCCTGCAGTGTCCCCTCCTGGTCACAGCCAGCAGCAGCTCAATCCTGCAGGATATCCCAGCACAGGGAATGGAATAAAGGCACAACAAAGGGGTTCTAAAATGCTGGGAAAAGCAAATGCTGAAGGTCCCATTGGAAGGATTCCTGAATGGTTTGCCTTGGAAGGGATGTTAAAGCTCATCTAGTCGCAACCCAAGGCAGGGACACCTTCCACCAGACCAGGCAGCTCCAAGCCATGTTCAACCAGGCCCTGAACATTTCCAGGGATGGGACAAAAAAAAAAAAAAATTAAAAAAAGGGTAAGTGTCCTTCTGGGAGAGGTAACTGAAGGCAGGCACAGTCCAAAACATTGGGAAGCAACAGAGTGACCAAGGGGCAGCCAAGTTTCCTTCCCAGAGGAAAACCAGCTGCCCTCCCCACCAAGCCAGCATTCCAGGGGGAAGAGGCTCAGTGATGTGTGACATTACCTTGGCTGTGGGGATGAGCTCTGGGAACTCTGGTGCCGGACTGCAGCCGAAAGCAGGGAGGCTGAAAGGGAGGAAAAAGAGAATTAAACACAGGCGGCAGCTGCTGGGCTTTTGCAGAATTCCAGAATCATTCAGGCTGGAAAAGTTCTCCCAGACCATTGAGTCCAAACTGTGATGGGTCATCACACTGTCACCCAGCCCAGAGCACTGAGTGCCATATTCAGGCATTCCAGGGACACCTCCAGAGATGGGAACTCCACCACCTCCCAGGGCAGCCCCTTCCCAGCCCAGGAAGGAGGAAATTGATGAAGGCCCTACTCTCTCCCATCCCATGGATTTTGCTGAAGTGTTTATGCCAAGGTGGAAAGAACTTGATATAAAGCTGATTCTCCTTTTTGTTAACATTCCCTGGCTTTCGGGCTGTTCCGAGGCTGATGCTGTGGGAAAGACCCAAATCCCTTCTGCTTCTGCCCAGGGAAGAGCTCCAGGGCTGATCCTGCAGGTGCAGGGATACAGAGGGGCCAGGAGACAGCAGCGGAGACCCTGACCTACTGAGAGCCTCCTTCCATCCCAGCAGCTGGCAGAGCACAGCCCTTCCATCCTTCCTTTCTTCCTTCATTCCTTCTTTCCTTCCCAGCAGCAGGCAGAGCTCCTTCCCCTCCTTCCTTCCCTCCATCCCAGCAGGACACAGAGCATTTTCCTTCCCTTCCCAGCAGCCGTCAGCGCTCCCGCCTTTTCTTTCTTCCCCCTTCCCAGCAGCAGGGGCAGAGATTGTTCCTCCCTGTCCCCGTTCCCTGTCCCCNGCGGCCGAGGCGGCGGAGCGGCAGCTGGAGCTGCTACGGGACGAGCGGGAGGCCGAGGTGGCACAGAGCAGGTGCGACACACGGGACAGACACCGGACGCTGCCGGGGACACGGCACCGGCCGCCAGGGACAGGACACCGGCCGCCGCAGGGGGCGCGGCACCGACCACTGAGGGGTTACGGGGCGGTGACAGCCGGGGACACGTGCGGCGGGGGGGACGCGGGATCGCTGTCACCCGTGGGGAACACTGAGGGACCCTCCCCTAGGACCCCCTGTGGAAACCGTGAGAGATCCTCCCCTGGGAGCCCCTGTCACCTCAAGGAAACACTCCTGTCACCTGTGGGAATGCTGCTGGAATCCCACCTTCCTAGCCAGCCCACCCCACTGGGAAACCCTCCCCACAGGGCTCTGATCCATGGGGAATCCTTCCGGACTTGCCCCTGTAGGATCAAGTCACTCTCTTAGATGCCCTTGGTGGGGGTACAGATGCTTACTCAGCCATGGGGATGGAAGTGGCAGGGTAAGGGCATTCCGCTCTGTCCCCTGGAGCTGTGACCCTCAGCCTCACCTCATGGTGTTCCCACTTCCCAGGGCATGGCAGGAAAGCGTCTCCCTGAAGGAATTGCAGCGGAGAGGCGTCTGCTTGCTCAAGCTCCAGGTCGCCAGCCAGAGAACCGGCCTCTACGGGCGTCTCCTCGTGACATTCCAGCCCAGGAAGCGGGATTCGGACACCGAGCTGCCCTCCAACAGCTTTGGGCCTGGTCAGTGACACTCCTGTCTTTCCAAAGAAAGATCATACAGTTCTAGAATGGTCTGAGTTGGAAAGGACCTTAAAGCTCGTCCAGTCCCACCCTCTGCCATGGGCAGGGACACCTTCCACTATCCCAGGTTGCTCCAAGCCTCATCCAGCCTGGTCTTGGACACTTCCAGGGATGGGGCAGCCACAGCTTCCCTGGACGGTGACACATTTGCCCCACCTCACTCTCTCCCTCCCAACCTTTGCAGGGGACATCGTGGGGCTCTATGAGTCAGCTGGGCAGGGGGACCCTCTGTGCACGGGCGTGGTGACACGTGTCACCCCCAAGGCGGTGACGGTGGCCCTGGAGGAGCCCCGGGATGGGGAGCTGGCCATGGACCACGAGCGCTCCTTCCGCCTGCTCAAGCTGGCCAACGACGTCACCTACAACAGGCTCAAAAGGTGAGGGCTCACCCAGGCTCACTCTGCCCAGCGGGATGAGGAGGGCCAAGTTTAGTCTGGAAAGGTCTTCCCAGACCTTTCCCAGTTTGGATTTGTCATTCTAGAGCCTTACAGCAGCCTCAGTTTACCCACCTGCTGCCTGGTCCTGCTCTTCCCTTTCCCTGTCCCAGCTGTGTTTTGGTCTCTGTGTGACCCCTGGGTTGTGTGTAGGTTCTTTTACATCCTGGCAGGAGAAGTGAACAGCTCCTTGCTGGGTAAACATCCTGGAAAAGCACATTTGGCTGTACCAAGCAGGGACAATGGGAAGCAAAAGCCTGACCAGCACAGGGATGTGTGTGCAAGGGTTGGGAGAGGCAGGAATTGTGTGGGATTAGTCTTGTGGAGTAGCATTGTTCAGCTTTAGAAGAGTTCAGTCCTTGCTCAGAGCCTGTCTCTGGGCACTTGGGAGTCTCCAAGGAATTCCTGCTGTGCCTATAACCTGGATATTCCCTCCTTTGGCAGAGCTTTAACTGCACTCAAGCAGTACCGTGGTGGCCCAGCCTCTGACCTGATCGACGTCCTCTTCTTTGCCTCTGCTCCCAGGGCATTCCCTGAAACAAGTAAGGATCCTTTTTTTTTTTATCAGGCTTGATGGGCATCCTTGGGAATTGCCCATGAGAACACAAATAGCTCTCACCCCTATTTTTATCCATACCTGCAGCCACTTTGCTCCAGAAAAGGCCCCAGTGTTCAACACAAGTCATCAGTGGTGCTGCAACTGGAGGCATTGTGTTCATTCTGGTTTATACTGGGCACACTTTCCTCTTGGGAATAACCTTGACAAAAACTTGGGTATAAGTAGCATTCACTCTGTTGTGCTTCTTTGGGAAAAAAACAAAGATGAAATCACACAGAAGCCACGGAGAGAGCAAAGCCTCTGATCAGCAGCTGTGTCAGGTATCAACAACTGCTAATGGATATTATCCCTTGACAGAAGGGAGGGATGCAAAAACCAGGGAATGAGAGCTGAGGGTGGGCTGTGTCTAAGGCATGTACAGAGCTCAGATCTGCTCTCCCCACTCGTGCCATCCATCCCTGCCAGGGTTCTGCCCCTTTTCCTCCTCTCCACAGCTCCCTGCACTATTTGTCTTCCTTAGATTCCTGGGTTTGGCTGCCCACCATGGTTTGCCTCTCTCCGATCCCCTCCAGCCAGGCTTGACTTCTGATAGGATGTGCCAGGGACAAAAAATGGGTGTTAATGAGTCCCATCCCCATCTCTCTAAGCTCTGATCCCAGTCTGAGTCAAACCTTTTAGCCCTTTGGCTGCCTGGGGACCTTGGTGCACTTAAGGTTTTAATATTAAATAGAAGAATTAAATTTTAATCAACCAACTTTCCTCAACAGTGCTTTTACCCCTGAGGCAGCAGAACTGCCTCTAATGAAGGAAAACTCCTTTTCACCACATCACTCAGCTGAGCCAGGCTGAGCAGAGATGAATTTTCCATCTCCTCAGCACTGGGAATATTGATGGATAGATTGAGCCACATTAGACAGACAGAGGAGGTGTAATAGGAACAGAGAGGCCTTGCAGTTACCTCCTCCCTTCAGAGTTGCTTTCTCCCCAGCTAGGAAGATGCTGTACCAGCCAGGAATTAAGGGATAATAATTAGAAATAAGCCTGCCCTGAGCTGAAGGGCTCTGCCAGACAAACCTCACAGCACTCAGGCAGCTTTTCCATGTCACAGCCTCTCCTTCCATGACAAAGCACCCATTAGCCTGGTTTCTTTGGGGGTCTGTCTCATCCCGTGCATTACCTGGTTTCAAACAAACCCATCAGCAGCAGGCTGTGTCAATAAGCCCTGGACAGCTCATGAAATTGGCTGTCTAGACACACATCTGTGTCAACAGCGTTCCGGGATGCGGGAGGAGCTCGCTTCCGTCAGAAACCAGGGAGCCACAGGTGGGAGAGGGGGCAAAATCCACTCCAGCTGGTGAAATGTGCAGCAGCAGAAGCCTGAATCTGATTTTTTATAATTTTTTTTAAGTGTGGAGGACAAGATGAGAATCCTAATTTTTCAATCAGGGAATCTTGTAGGTGGGTTCTGACACCGCTGCGCATCTCAGTAATTAATTACCAGACAGCAGCAGCCCAACACAGCACATCAAAGCCTTTCAAAACACTTAAATATGCAACAATAAATACCCTTGGCATAACACAAAAACATGGGACAGGCTGTGGGAAGAGTAACCTAAGGAATAGTCAAAAGGAGAGGAAGAGATGTCCAGTGGGTAGCTGGGGTCTGCAGCAAAGATTGGGACTGACACAGAGCCCTTCCACACCTCACCTTGCTGCTTCCAGGAAGGTTCCAAGTGGGAGGATAATTTTTCCAAAAAGGGCAGAGTCTGAACTGAGCAGGAATTTTGCCCATATCAGACTCCCTGGGAAGCAGAATCCAGGTATTCATCCATCAAAAATGCTCTCTTTGTCTCCCTTCCACTTTGACCTGCACTCGTGGCTCTGCTGGAGCTTCCACACCTGGAATCTGCTCCAAACAATCCTCCCCTGCTCCCAGCATCCACGTGGGATCCCTGCACCCCTACATTTTGGCAATGGAGGAGGAGTGGAGAGGCTTTGCTAGCCAGCAGAGGCCAGCAGTGCTCTGCTTGCTGTGCTCCTCTTAGCCATCTAAGAGGGACGTGTCCCTTTTCCCTTTGGAAAGCAGGTTCTGCTTCACCTGTACAGGTCACTGATAGCTGCCAGCTCTCTCCTGTGCTCCTGGACTGGAGAAAGTCAGGAATGCTCATTTTTTTTCCTGGATCCAGAAGGCCTGGCTTGTGTCCAACTCTCCCCATGGCTGTCAAAACATTTGAAAAGAAGCAATAAAAATCCCTGGTGAAAGGGCAGGAATGTCCTCAGAAAAAGCCAACCTGTTAGCAGAGCACTGAGGAGGCACCAGGGATTTCCAGCAAGGCTTTTTTGGCAGAAGTCACTTGCAAAAAAACTGAGATGCTCCTCATCCCTCTACCCTGTGACACCTCTTGTCATCACAGGGGCCATGGAGAGGCCTCTGAGATTCTTGGGGAAATCTAAGCAGTCCAGAAAACTCAGCTGCCAGGTATTTCCTCTGGAGAACAGGGAAAGTTCTGATCCAGGCTGAAGTACCCACCTGGATTTTGTCCAGCAGGGTTGGCTGCAGTGAGGTTGTACCAGGGAGGAGCTGCAGGTGGGCCTGGATTGCTCTTGGTCAGAAATACACCTTGGAAAGGGCTTCCAGGTGTGGAAGACCTGGGCTTTTCCTCCCAGGAAGGGCTGTTCCCATCCATTTCTGGTGCAAAGACCCCTTTCCTGGGCTTGGATATCACTGCCTCACCAGAGCTGCTGGAACTCTACAGAAAAGCATCTCAGTTCCTGGGAATGCTGGGGCACCAACCTGGCCAAGGTGATTTGGTTTTTAACAGTAATAAATGGAGTTGTGCATCAAGGCACAGTTACCTGGCCACCAGCCAGACACATTCCAGGGATTTCTTCAGGTGAGGATACCTGGAGCCCAGCTGCTGCAGGGAGAAGAGTTTGGAGGAGCCACAGCATCCCATAAGAGGCTCTTCCCTCCTCCCCACCACTGTGGCCAGCCCAGGAGAGGCACATTCCCAGCCTTCCCACACAGCAGCTCCTGGCAGCGTGTGGTTAGGAGGGATGAGGGTGGGCACAAGCCTGGAGAAGTTCCTGAGCTCATCCTTGAGCAAGGAAGCATCAATGACTCCCACATCCCGGCTGTTCCTGACTATGGGAAAAGCCTCTCAGGTTGGAAGCTATTCTTGCTTTTCCCCCAGCCCATGGGATGCTTCCTGGTCTTGTCTTAGTCATTAACACACTCACCCAAAATTTACATATAAACCAAGAGGCAGAGTGACAGCAAAGAGCGCCTTTAGCCCCATTTCCCTCTTCATCATCACCCCTTCAATGAGTGTCTTTTGTTTGAGCTCATTCAGTGGTGCTGCTTCAAAAGCCACAGGCCACACACAGGTTCACCTGCTTAAAACCAGAAGAAACTTCCATGTTTTTAATCCAGCCTTTAATGCAAAGAGAGGGATGAAGCACATGATGCCCAGCAGGGAAGGATGCCCAGAGACATGTCTTATGTAAGCTTTTGTGGGAACGTTATTTTCAGGAAACCTCGGTGTAATGAGTCATCATCCCTGCTGTAATTAACTCCCATAATGAACAAGGAGATTAGCATTAGGATTAGAGGGGTGGGGGGATGAGAATAAATTTGGGCCTAAATGAGATAAATCTGAGAGGTTAAAAAGCAGCTTTTGAGAATTCAGTCTCTGCGGCGAAACCAATTCTCTTCTAATGCGATTTCCATATTCTTTTCTCTTTTTTCTGCCTCTCTTATTGAAGCAGATGCTAGTTTTAGTTTTATCATTTAAATTGCTCTTTGTATCTTTTCCTGCCTTCATTCCCAGTCTTGGCTGACCACCGCAGGGCTGCTCTGTTCTGCTCACAGACTGTAGGTTTTTCTGCTTTTTCACTGGTGCTGCATTGGGTTTGTTCACTGGCAGGGAGTTGTTTGCCAGATCTGCTACTTTCTCCCCAATCTTCGTTGAAGATTTCACTAAAGATGCTGGTTCTCCTGCAGAACAAACCCAGAGCTCCCTCCAGAGCCAGGAAAACTTACCTGGTTGATGCTGGAGCAGCTAAATGCCTCTTAAATTCTGAGAATTCCACCACTGACTGGCTGAAGGCCAAGTATCAGGGCTGTGGAGGGGATGGGGAAGCATGGATGCAGGATGGGGAGGAAGCCTGTTTGTTTTGGAAGCATAAAAATCTTATTTTTACCTTCTGGGGTCTTCCAGCCCCCTCAGTGCTTTCTTCCCAAGGTTCTCCTCATTATCAAATGGATTTGGGCCAGCTGCATGGAGCTCCATGTATTTCTGGATTTGTGCTTCTCAGCCTCTTCCTAGTTGAGGCTGTCATCCCAGTGACTCTCCTGCTGTCTCCCCAGAGCCTCTGGTGTTCCTCAATGCCTCCCTGGACGAGTCTCAGAGGGAAGCTGTGTCCTTCTCCCTGGCCCAGAGGGAGCTCGCCATCATCCACGGGCCTCCTGGCACAGGGAAAACCACGACCCTGGTGGAGATCATCCTGCAGGCTGTGCAGCAGGGCCTGAAGGTGAGGCTCAGTGCCAGGGCTCTGGTGACAGGGACCACCTCAGGTGGCCACCAGTGACCACCTGGCCTTGTGTGGAGACCTCAGAGCAGCCTTCCAGTCTCTGGAAGGGGCCTACAGAGAAGCTTTGCAGGAATTCTTCATCAGGAACTCGGGTGATGCCACAAGGGGAAACGGCTTCAAACGAGAAGAAGGAAATTTAGGTTGGATATTGGGAAGAAATCCTTCCCTGTGAGGGAGGTGGGCCCTTGGCACCCAGGTTGCCCAGAGAAGCTGTGGCTGCCCCATCCCTGCAAGTGTCCAAGGCTTGGAACAGCCTGGGAGAGTGGAATATGTCCTTGCTAATGGCGGGGGCGGTGCAGGATGGGCTTTAAGGTCCCACCCAGACCATTCCAGGTTTCTACGATTGTTTTGCACATTCCTTTGAGATTTGTGGCAGCTGGAGCAGCTCCCATTGGATCTGTGCTAATCCAGAGCCTGGCTTGGCTTGCAGGGACCAGGGACTGTCCCCAGCAGCTGCCAGGAGGTGCTGGCGTTCCCTGGGGACCCTACAGAAGTGCTGCAAAGCAAGGGGGGAATTACCTGTGGTTTATTCCCAACAGAAGCACGCTGCTCTCCCTCTCTCTGCTTCCTCCTGCTCGGACACCTCAGCCCCAGCCTCTGGGTGCCCTCAGAGGTGCCAAGGCCGTGTCTGTGCCCCGGCAGGTGCTGTGCTGTGCCCCGTCCAACGTGGCCGTGGATAACCTGGTGGAGCGGCTGGCGGGCAGCAGGGCGCGGCTGCTGCGCCTGGGACACCCGGCCCGCCTGCTCCAGCCCATCCAGCAGCACTGCCTGGACGCCGTGCTGGCCCGAGGGGACAACGCCCAGGTGGTGGCTGACATCAGGAGGGACATGGACCAGGCCTGGGTGAGTGGCCCTGCAGCGCCATCCCGCGGGGGTGGGGCTGTGCGCGGCCTGGAGTGATCAATCCCCTTGGAAGGTCAGGTATTTTAGGGAGAAGTTCTTCCCTGTGAGGGTGGGGAGGCCCTGGAGTGGATGTCTCAGAGAAGCTGTGGCTGCCCCATCCCTGGAAGTGTCCAAGGCCAGGCTGGATGGGGCTTGGAGCAACTTGGGATAGTGGGATAGTCTCTGCCCATGGCAGGGGGTGGAATGAGATTATGAGGTCCCTTCAACCCAAACCATTTTGGGATTCTCTGATCTTCACGGAGGGCAGAACTCCTTCTGCCTGAATCCCTCATGGAAGTGGAAAAAATCCAGTCCTTGCTGCCCCTCACATCACCTGTCTGGCCTGATCTGTGCCCTCCTCTTTACCAGAGAAACATTCCCATCATTAATTCACTTCCTAACAAGCTGTCTGCCTGTCCTGATACTCCCTCCCACTCTCAGCCACCTCAAGTAGAAAGCAGAGCACATTTAAAAACACATCCTTAATTTCTTCTTTCTCAACCTAATTTTCCTAACATTCTCTTACTACACATCTCTGGTACTTGGGGTGAGGATTTGATGCTAATTGGGTTATTTTCCTTCCCTTTTCTGGTGGCAGCAGTATCCAAAAGCCTTTTTTTTTTAACTTCTTAATTTATTTTCCATCTTTCTCACTGGCGATTAATTTTCTCTTTCATCTCCTTGGGAGGAATCTGTCACAGAAGCTGCCCTTGGCTGCAGAGACCTCATCTCCAAGGTCCTGACCCATCTTTTCTTCCTCCTGCCTCTCTTTCTCCACTGCCACATTCCCTGGAACAATTTCTCCCTTTGCAGCTCCACGTTTTGACTCTTCTCTCTCCTTCCCTTCACCCCAGCCCACAAAAGGAGCAGTAACAGAAATGAGAACCTGTATCCTCTTGAGGCATTTCCTATTCCTGCATGCCTCCTCCCCTCACCTGGCTTTGAGATTCCCAGGATCTCAGCTTCTGGATACTCCTTGCCCCAACAGTGTTTCAGCCCCACAGTACCTGAGAAAGAAATGCAGCACAGGCCCAGGGCCAGTCCAGCTCCAGGGATGCTGAGCAGGATCAGGGAACACTCCAGGAGGATGAAGGAGGGAATCCAGGAAAGAAACCAGGCTCACTCCATGAGCTGGCCTTAAATAGGCTCCCAGAGCAGTGAGTGGCTGAGAGAGCCCATATGAGGCAGGTGAGGATGATCAGAGCTGATATTCCTAATTCCTAACTAGGAATGGGTGACATCCAGACTGAGCACATCCTCAGGGCCTGTGATCCCACCCCTGGAGTTCCTGAGCCCATTTTGACAGACACATGGAAGTGTCACAGTTTTAAATACCTGTGAGTTCAGTCAAAACAGGGGGCTGAGCTGATCCATTTAGACCCTGGAAAATCTATCTATCTATCTATCCATCCATGAGCCCTAGGAACCAGCAGGTCTTACTGTTTTGGCTGCATATAAGAGCTTCTGTCTGCAGCCTTTTCATCCTTCTCAAGTCATCAGCCTTACCTCCAGGGACATAATCCCAATTTCCATCTGGGATTGCTCAGTGAGCTGTAGCTGACCTGTGGTCCCATGGCTGCTGCTCTGGCAGTGCTGGTGCCCTGTGCTGGTAGACACATTTAATACCTGCTAAAAAAAGCCGTGGGCCTGTCCAGGTCCTGCTCTGGATCCTTTCCAGCAGCTCAGAGAGGCCAGTTTGAGGTGGCAGAGCTGCTGCTGGGGCCTGGGGGCCCCTCCTGCTTCCAGAAGGGCTCTGCTTCCTCAGAACAAGATAGGAAATCCCAGTTCCTGCCCCAGCAGAGGAACAAGACCCCTCTTCCCAAACATTCCTCCCTGCTCCATGCCCAGATGCTTTGGCTGGTCATAGACACAGCCAGAACTGAGTAGCAGCAGTTGGCTCTATCCCAATTTTTTTCTTTTTTCTAGGCAAAAACCAAAAAGGCCCACGACAAGGGAGAGCGAAGCCATTTTCTGGGTGAGATCAAGACCCTGAGGAAGGAGCTGAAGGAGCGAGAAGAGGCTGCCATGGCTGCAGCCCTCAGCCAGGCCAGCGTTGTCCTTGCCACCAACACAGGTGGGAGATCCTCCAGCTCGGTGTTTTCCCTCCCTTTGCCAGGTAAACCACGTGCTCTGCAAGGCAGCATCCTGCTGGGATGCTCCCAGCTCCCAGCTCCTGGGAACTCAGCAAAGTCTCCCAAACCCCTCTCCAGCAGGATTCTCCCAGCTTCCACTGTGGCACAGGATGTTGAGCACAGAATGTGGATCTGGAAGGGCCCCTGATAGCTCTGAGTAGGAGCTGGGAGTGCAGGGAGTAAACAACTGCTGCTGGAGGTGTGCAGTCTGCTCCTGATTGCATCGATCACATGGGATTGCTTCCCTGCCTGGACCCTTTCCAGGACTGATGGGATCCAGCACGTGTTTCCAGAGCCTGCTCCCAGGCTGCACGTGGCTGGATCTGCACTCACCCAAAAGATGTGACACGGGATTTTAGGGAGTCCCAGCAGGCATCTGCAGCTGGAGGTGGGAAGGTTTGGCACGTGTGGAAAGGGCTTTACTGGCTCAGGATTTTCATGCTCCAGGGCCCACTTCCAGTCTTCAGATCTGGTTGCTCAAGGGTCATTTGCTGAAAGGAAACATCAATAATTTCAGGTCATAAAAAAGCAAGTTACTGGAATGAAGGTTAGCAGAAAGATAAATCCCTCCGTGTCTTAGTCCCTGAGAGTTGGCCTCTCACTTCTTTTTACTTGCCTGAAAGAAAAGGGGAGATTTCTTTCTCCCAGTAAAACTGGTATTTTTGTTACCAGCTGTGATTCTCCCTGGAACTGGAGCTTCCCAGCCAGCTGGGTGTCTGTGCAAGTGGCAGAAGTCGAGTTATAACTGTACAACTCACCAGAGCAGATTCACACAGGCTGGAAAGCAGTTTTGGAAGGAGAACAGTGTCTTTGATAGCAAACTGGAATGTCTGAAGTGATGCAGAGCTGTAGAGGCAGGAGGATTTACAGTGGCAAAGCCAAATCCCCACTCTCAGAGCTGCAATAGCACAGGAGCTTTGGGAAAAAAAAAACATTTCTGTGAATAAAAACCCCCTGGGCTGGGAGAGTGGCTTCTCAACCATGGCTTCCTCCTTTTGCATCCTCCTTCTTTGTGACCTGCAGGGAGATTTGGATGCCCCTGGAATTCAGATTTCTGATCAATGTATGGATCAGTATCAGTAAGTCTGGGTTAGAGCAGGATGTCTATAAGGAGACAAATGGACTTCTGGTGTTAAAAATTAACCCTTGCTGTGGCTGTCAGGTTCCAGTCCCTTTTCCCTCTTCCCAGTGCCACGAGGAGGAGCAGAGGCACAGGGATCTCAGCCCATCCCCCCCCTCAGGGCATCCCTTTGTTACCAGACAGGTGGATGCCCAGTCAGTCCCTCAGTTGGGGATGAGGAGTTTTGTTGGCACTGGGGAGCAGCAGGAAAGTGGGTGTTCCTTGCTGTGCTCCAGATGAAGCACTGAAACATATTGCTCTCTTTGGCATCTGGGCTTCACTGCTGTTCCCAAAGACACTTGGAAGCTTCTAGGCCCAGATGCCAGGGGAAAAAAAGGACAAATAGGAACTGGCAAAAACAATCCCGACTTACACGTATCAATGGATACGTGTTTGGCAAGGCTGAATTCCCAAATCTCTGCAAAGAAACATGGTTTCACTTGCCTCAATCACTGTTACAGCTTGTGAGGTTTGTTTCCAGAGCAGATTCCTTGCTCTTCCTTGCTTCCCTGTTCACTTGGGAACCTTCTCCTTCCACCAGGTGCTTCCTCGGACGGCCCCCTGAAGCTGCTGCCTGAAACTCACTTTGACCTGGTGGTGATTGATGAGTGTGCCCAGGCTCTGGAAGCCAGCTGCTGGATCCCTCTGCTGAAGGCTCCCAAGTGCATCCTGGCTGGGGATCACAAGCAGCTGCCCCCCACCATCATCTCCCACAGGTAAAAATCCTGGATCCTCCTGCTGCTTGTGCAGCTTCTGAATCCTGGCGATTGGAGGCATTTCGTGGTGGAGATCTGTGCTGCCTGCAGGCTCTGTGGAAGGCATTTGGGCTCATCCTCAGGCTAATCCAAGTCTTTCCTTTAATTCTGCTTCTGTAGTTCCCACATTTATTTATTTAATGTATTAATATGTGAATTGGCCCAGTGAGATGCTGCATTATCACACACCTCAGAGATTATAAAACCTCCCAGTGCCTACAATGTGGATAATAAGAACAGTTAGTTTGTGGAAAAGATCTGTGGATAGTGCAAATTGCCTGTGCTTCCAGGGGGATGCTGCAAAGAGTACTGAGGAATCTGAGTAATTTAAAACATAAATGTGCTCATGTTTATCTGGTTTAGGCAGCTCCAGATCTGGAATTACTGAACCACAGAAGCAGAGAAATAGGGCTGACTTCATAAACATCCTCTCCTGCTTCCAGAAAATAATGAACAAGACGTATCTGCCATCTCACTTGAATTTTGAACACAGGAAATGAAAAATCCAAGGCAGGCAGCAGCTCCCAGCACATGGCTGAGAGATAGTGAGAACAACATTCAGGGGCTGCAGCATCCTCTCATTTTACCTCTCTCAGTTGCCCAAAAGCTTGCTGTTCTGCAGATCTTGGCAGGTGATAAACACATGCTCAACTGCCTGGAAGTGTCCAGGCTGGTGAGCTCCAAAAGCCTCTCCAGAGCCCTCCACTCTTGGTGTCCTGCTCTTTATTCCCTGTGAATTTGCAGGCCGGCTCTCCATGCCCAGATTTTCCAAGCAAGGCACTTCTTGGAGTAGTATCTTGTTGGTAGCAAGAAGAAATTTGCCATTTGGTCCTTCTAATTTCAGGGTTATCATTATTTGCTGTAAGTGGTGCATCAAGTTCCTCTTCTCCTCCAGAAAAACTGCATGACAGCTCCATAAGACTCCACAGCTCCATAGTGCCCATCCAGCTGGATCCACCTCAGTAGCCTCAGCCTGGTTTTTTTTTTTCCCCAGATTGTCAGATTAAGGGCAAAACACGGTAAAAATCCCAGCTCTGTTACTCTGGAACAGGGCTGGCGCTCAGCTGGTGTCACTTTTGGCTCCCTCTTTGGAGACAAAAGCAGTTTTTCTTCATTCCAGAAACATTATAGCAGCTGCCTTTTTCTGCTCTGTCACGGTGGCTGCTGCCAGGAGCCTTGGCTGGAGCTGGCAGCAAAAAGCTCCTCACGTCCTGCAGAGCTCCTGGATCTCCTCCTGCTCCTGCCTCAGGAGTTGTGCTTTTCTCTCCATCAGCTTTTGACTTGGTGGCCTCAGCACTGCTAGGGGAACATCAGACTCCATGATCCTAAAGATCTTTTCCAGCCTGAACAACTGTGATGCAAATCAATGGGGTGCTGGAGAGCCCTGTTTTGGGCTTTCCACCTTCCCTGCAGGCCCGGGAGGCAGCGCAGAGGCAGATCCCTTCCACCTCCTTCCATGGGTATTTCCAGAGCTCCCACGAAGGCCCCGAGCCACCTGCCACCTCCTCTGTGGTTCAGGGGAAGCAAGGAGCTATTTCCAGGGATGATTCATGCGGAGGACTCCAACCCTTCCACCCACCTTCCCCTTCTCCATTGATGACAGCGAGCCTGGAGTGGGTGGGCTCCTATTTTTGGGGCCACGGGGAAGGGTCTGAAGTTATCCGGGATGAATCCAGGCTGGCAGGAGGCTCGGCTGTTACTACAGCAAGGGAAGTCTCAGCTCTGCTCAGGCAGGAAGATTCTGTCCAAGCAGGAAGATTCTGTCCAAGCAGGAATGCTGTGGGACTCTGTCCACCTTGCTGTTACCTGCTTTTTCCTCCATGGAATCAGCATTTCCCTGTTCCTATCAGCAGTGACCCCGTGAGGCCTAGGGAATGTCTGACAGAGGGTCTGCTCCTCTTCCCTGCTTTCTGAGACACCTGGAGCTGTCCCAGGATGCAGAGGGCATCCCCACACACACCTTCCAGTCCATGCTGGCAAATTCCAGCCCCCTCTGATTCCCCCTTGGCAGTTCCAGCTGAGGCCCACAGGCAGCAGCTTCCATCCTGGAGCTGCTCCTCCTCCATTTTGTCCTTGTCCCTGTGGGCATCTCCATGCCAAGGCACTTCTTCAGTCTGACAGGAACATCTGTTTGCCTTGTTGGAGCCCTCATTCCATCCTTTTCCCAATGAATTTGTCTCCACATCAGGGCTCTGATGTATTAATTTGGTTTTACTCCCCTCAGACACCAGCAGGTGCTTATCAAACCTCTTGCTCTCAGTTTCCTTCTTGCTCTCAGCCCGTTTCCTGGACAAACACGGGGATATTTTGCCATTTTGTTTGTCAGTGGTCAGTCAGGATGTCTGCACCATCCCAAATCCCATCTGCTGGTTCCTATGGCAGATCTGAATGGACTTCTTTCACTTTGTCACTGAAGTGCCAGACCTTGGGTTTCTCTGGTAGCCTCCACAGCTGGAGTGTCCTGATGCACATCCATGAATTAACTCCATTAATATGGAGTTCCTGAAGGTGGGAAAACACAGTGACCTCCTTCTCCAGCCAAATCCAGTGTGTACTGCAGGGATCAGTCACATCAGCATCTCCTGTCTGAGGCATGAATAAGAAAAAATAGGCCATGACTGTGGACACAGCTCCAGCCTTCCATGGGAAACAATTCCTATTTTTCTCCTAGTACTGATCATTCTGGACACGTACAGGGCAGGCTGGCAAAGCACAGCATTTCCTGCAGGCAAAACAAGGTGAAACCATGTTAGCAACAAATCCTGCTTGCTGTGGGCTGGGTTTGGGAATTCTGCCTTTCCCAGCTGTACTTTAGGTACTTTAAAGTAGATATTCCCAAGCATCCCATGCATGGTTCTGTCTGCTCAACATCTTATCCCAATTTTATTTCTCTAAAGCAATCATTAGGTAAAAAACATCTGCTCAGGGCACTCAGGATTTCGTTGGCAGAGAAATCAACCACCATAGGAATTAATTGACTGGTAAAATAACAGAAAATTATTAACAGGTGAAATATTCCAGAGCAGATTAATTCCTCATTATTAATTCAGCATATAACCTCCTGTGGTGGGAATGGTGCTGGAAGGGTAGGGAAGAGCATCATTCCTGAGGCTTGCTGTGAGGTTTAATGGCTGTTTTAGGCATGTGCTTGCACCTGAGTGCCAACAGCTCTCCCTGCTAAATTTCCTTCCTGTCCAGGAGATCCAGGCTCCGTGGGCAAAGCGGAGCTGGGAGAATCAAGTTAATTCCTGATAACTGGAATGCATCCTCCAACCCCACATCTTGCTATGTCCCCTCATCCCATCTACCCCAGCCCACCTCTGGCAAACTGCTGCCTCCCACGTCCTGCAGCCCTGTCCATCCACAGCTTATTCCCGTTTTGTTTTTTGCCTGTGCTGCATCCTATGATTCAGCGAGGAGGAGAGCTAATGAGGCCTGGCTTCTTGGAAAGATTTGTCCTTAATTGTCCCTTCTGCAGGTTTAATGACTTGGCAGTCTCTTGTCACATTTCCCAAGTGCCTGTGGTGAGCGTGGCAGGGCTGGCTGGTGCCACAACAATCCGCTCGCTGTGGGGCCGTGTAGCGCTGGAATTCCCCCGGCAGGGATTGGATGCGTGCTGTGCCCCGGAGCTTGATGGAAAACATTTTCCTGAGCTGTTCCCTGTCATCATTCCCTCATATTCCTGCTGCTTCGTTGTGCCTGGCAGCCCCAGCACCCCTCAGTGTCAGCCTCAGTATGAAAAATCTCCATACGCTCACAACATCCCAGCGCGGCGACTTCCATCCTTCTTCCTCAGACAGTGCCTCCCAACAAATCCTCCTTGAGGCCAGGAGAAAGCAAACAGGCTCCTGAAAGGCTGAATTCAGTAGGAATTTGATTCATTGGTACCACATATACGAACAGGAGGTGCTACTGGATGTGATGGGGATTTAATGGGTGAAAAAGCAACGTGTGTGGTGGGTCCGTGTGTTAGTCCAGGGTGAGTGGCCAGGGAAGGATGGAAATGCTGGAGCAGCAGGGGTCTTGATGAAACCAGCAAGGGCTGGCTCTGTGAGCACCAGGCATTCCAGAATTTGGGGTGGAGCTCTGATCCTAATGTGCTGGGTGATGCTGGTGCTGTGGCTGAGCTTGCAGTGACACCAGTGTAGCCTTACACTGATGGATCATGGAATCACTGAGGTTGGGAAAGACCTCCAAGACCACTGAGTCCACCCTGTGACCCATCCCCACCTTGTCAACCACACCAGAGCACTGAGTTCCACATCCAGTTGTACCTTGAACACTTCCAGGGGTGGTGACTGCACAGGCTGTACCATTGGCATTGCTTGAACTCCTGGGGCAGGATCCGTGTTCAGGCTTCTCTGATCTCATGGCACAAGTCTGTCCCTGAGGGAGTGACAGACAGCTCTGCTGGCACCCAGGTGGAGCAGGGGTGACAGTGCCACCCCAGGGGAGCCACACAAAGGTGCTGAGCAGGGCTGGAGTGCAGTTGTTCCCAAGGCATTCCCACTGACACCCTGGGCACCGTGTGTGTCGGGAAGGGCGGGGTGGGGCTCAGCCAGCCCTGGGGGATGGACATTCCCACTCTGAGGTGCTTCCCCTCCGTGCAGGGCAGCGGCCGAGGGGCTGTCCCTGAGCCTGATGGAGCGGCTGGCGGGGCACTACGGGGAGCGGGCGGTGCGGATGCTGACGGTGCAGTACCGCATGCACCGGGACATCATGGAATGGGCGTCCTCGGAGCTCTACGGCGGCCGGCTCAGCGCGCACCCCTCCGTGGCACAGCACCTGCTCAGGTGGGTCACCTGCCCTCCGCTGGTACAGGAGCTGAAATGGCCTTTTCATCCCGGTTTGTCCCTTCCCTGCGGAGTCTCTGCTCCTCCTGTGGCTGGGGCAGTGTTTTTGTTTCAGCCATTGTTTCATCGAGGAGGCATTTGCTGGGGGAATTTGTCTTTTTTGCTCTGTAACCAGAAGTGATGCAGAGTTGTCTTCTGTGTCCTGCTTTGCTGTGACAATCGTGGAATCCCAGAATGGCTTGGGTTGGAAGGTTGGAAGCTCACCCAGTCCTGTGCCATGTGCAGGGACACCTCCCACTAGACCAGATTGCTCCATGTTCCATCCAGCCTGGCTCTTCCAGGGATGGGGCAGCCACAGCTTGTGTGGATATTGCTGTAACATCAGCGTTGGTAACTGGCCCTTTCCCAAATACCTTGTGCAGGGACCTGCCAGGCGTCTCCTCCACGGAAGAGACCAGCACTCCCTTGTTGCTCATAGACACCGCTGGCTGTGGCCTGTTTGAGCTGGAAGTGGAGGATGAACAGTCCAAGGGGAATCCAGGTACCAGAATGGATGGACTGAGGTGCTCAGCCCACCACAGGCTTGGCCACATCCCAGAGATGTCTCCCTGGGGAAGGTGGGGTCCCAGAGAGCCTTGCTTAGCTGAGAGATCATTCCCTCCATAAATCCTCAACCTCCAGGGACTCCAAGCCGTGTTGGAGCTCTGGTGACAGTGTCCAGCTTGTGGGTGGCCTCTCCAGCTGCCGTGTCCCCTTGCAGGGACATTTCTCCATGCTGAGGACTGGGAGAGGGGGGAGAATGCCTGTGGCAGGTGCTTTACACCAAGGAAGAGCAAATAGCAGCAGGCAGAGCACAGGCCTGTTAGGGGAAGGCTATGGATAAAGCTGAGAATTACCTCCCAGTCCTCTGCTCCTTCCATGAAATCCTGTCTGGCTCTTCTCCATGGGTTTTCCTAAGACAACGAATTCTGCTGCTTTTCACCTGAAAAAAGAGGTTTCATTAACGGAGCTTGAGTGCCAAATCAAGCTGGAAAATACAAGGGCAGTTTTTACCAGTTTAAATGCCTTTTCCCTTCTGTTTGACCCCCACCATCATTTGAGTGCCTCATTTTTCCATGCACAATTCCCGGGGCCCTGCTGAACACAACAGGCTCTTGTTCTTTCACACAGAGCCAAAAAGCCTGGTCTGAGAGAACTCAGGGATTTGGAGCAGGGGATTAGAAGCACATCTCCCCAAATTTGGGAAGCAGCCTTTTGGCACAGCTCACTGCACAGTCTTGATGTTTATCACTGTGTTTTGCTGCAAAGCAGAAGCCCAGCCAATAAACCATGAAATAATTCATATAGGATTTAATTTTTCCCCTTGGATCCCTCTGAACCAGGCACCATCTTGGATAACCAGTTCATGGCAGCCTTTCCTGCTGTTTTGGGGGAGAGGGGCACATTTCTCCAACCTCTATCCCCTGTCACACTCTGTTCCTGTCCCAGGGGAGGTCCAGCTGGTGGGGATGCACGTCCAGGCCTTGGTGGATGCTGGTGTGAAGGCCAAGGACATCGCTGTGGTGGCCCCCTACAACCTCCAGGTGAGCTGTCCCTCCCCTGGCATCCCCCCTCTCCCTGCACACAGAGCACCACAAGATCCCAGAGACCTGCAGAGCCAAATTTAACCAGCATTTGGGACCAACTCCTGCAGCTCTGAGCAGCTTGAAGCCATGGAGGGAAGAGCTGTTAGCGAGGTGTTCCACTGGCAGCCTCAGGAGAGGCCAGTGCTCATCTTTGTGGGTTTGGGAGGGAGGGATTTTCCCCCAGACCTTTCCATTTTAATCCTTTTCACCCATGTATTTCCTTTAAAAGCTCCCCTTGGCCTGTTTCTCAGGTGGACATGCTCCGACAGCACCTGTGCCACAGCCACCCTGAGCTAGAAATCAAATCAGTGGATGGTTTCCAAGGAAGGGAGAAGGAGGCAGTGATCCTGTCCTTTGTCAGATCCAACAGGAAAGGTGAGATGTCACTGCTGGAGCGTTGCTCCCCAGGGAACAGGGAGGAAGTCGTGTAGCCAAGTGCTGTGGTTTAATTGCAGTGCTCTAACACTTGGCTCTGGATGGATTTACTGGCAAACCCTCCCTTTTCAGCCTTTTTTTGTTTAATTGATGAATGTGTGTGCTGGCAGGGCTGCAGAGGAGGCTCCCGTGGTACAGCAGGTCCAGGACTGCTCGGTTTGAAGGTTTCCTGGCCCTTGAGGCCTCAGAAATGATTTAAACCAGGGCCCTAAGAATGTCACATCTCATTAGCCCCACATTTAGGGGAGTTGGGGGGTAATTTCTGGGGTTTTGAGCCCATTTTGGGTCAGTTCCCTGCAGAAAGCTAGCAGGAGCTCACATCCCAAGCCACGCACAGAAAATGCTGCTTTTGGGAGCAAAATCTAGAGCGGAAAATCAAGTTCTTTGCTATCAGCAGCTGCAGTGAAAGTTAATAGCTGGAAAAAAAGCTGCTGCCCTGGGGGCACAAGGCTCCTGTGCAGGGAACTGAAAGGTTTTGTGGAAGTGGCTGAGCAGGATCGCTCTGTGATCACCTCTGCTCCATGCTGGGATCAATTCCCTTTCCAAACCCACAGCCCTGCAGCCCTACCTGTGCTGCTGGAGGTGAAATGCTGAGTGCTGAGGGCTGCAAGGGGGAAAAAATGCGTGGAAGGAGGAGGTGCCACTCTTTCCAAGCCTAGAGGAGGAGAAGCAGCCTTGTGGGGAGAATGGAGGTGGGGACAGCACTAAGAATAGTCCTGATCCGGGAGTGACTCACCCCTGTGCTGGTGGGAGCTGGTGGCCCTGGCAGGGTGAGTGTCCCACAGCCCCTTCTCCTGCACAGGGAGAGGCCAAAGCTCAGGTGTGGGGCAGGATTTGTTTTCCTGGGGGCACAGGGAGGCTTCTCCTTGACCTGTCCCTCCTTATCCAGCAGGAAGCCACCTTCTTTTAAGAGGAAATTTTTCCCTGTGAGGGTGGGGGGGGCCTTGGCACAGGATGCCCAGAGAAGCTGTGGCTGCTCCATCCCTGGAAGTGTCCAAGGCCAGGTTAGATGGGGCTCGGAGCAACCTGGGATAATGGAAGGTATCCCTGGAAGGGGATGGAACTGGATGGGCCTTAAGATCCTTCCCCACCCAAATCATTCCAGGATTCAAAGGAGTTGGATTTGCCCCTGCAGCAGGGTTAAGCCTCATCAGAGAGACTGGGAGTTGTTCTCCGAGCTGCAGAGAGGAGGGAGAGGGGCTCCCCCTCACCCTGCCCCTCGAAGGCAGCAGCACAAGTGAGGCTGCTGAGGCAGAGCCAGGCTGGGCACTGCTCCGGCAGCGGCATTCATCTCCTCCCGACTGGCCCCCTCGCTGTTCCCTGGAGCTGGGAGCTCGGCAGCCTCCCACGCTCCGCTCTCGCTGCCTGATCCTGCCTGAGTCATCCCGGCACTGCCGGCTCTGCTGCTGTCTGTGAGCAGAGCAAATCCTCCCCGAGTTCCCAAACAGCTGTTCCTACAGACCCTCAGAGAATTTGGGAGCAGGGGGGAGCTCTGTAGGACAGGGGAGAGTTCTTTACCTGCAGTCCCTCCTCTGTCACACAGTGAGCCTGTTCCACGCTGCTCCATCTTGTGTTTGCTCCCAGCTCCAAGCTGGGCTTGTGTTGTGGGCAGGCAGGGAGATATTTCCCCTTTCCATGTGCCTTCCATCCTCTTCCCAACCCCAGGAGCTCAGTGTGGAGCCTGTGGAACACAGGTACCAAGAGCAAACAGGTGCAAGCAGGGACCAGAGCCCCATAAATCCCAACTCCCACCCTGTAGCCAAGAAACCCTTGGATCACTTGGACCAAACCCCTACTTGGAGGCAGCCCTATCGCCTCTGGCATGCCTTCCCTCCTCTCTTGCAGGTGAGGTGGGCTTCCTGGCCGAGGAGCGGCGCATCAACGTGGCGGTGACGCGGGCGCGGCGCCAGGTGGCCGTGGTGTGTGACAGCCATACCGTGGGCAGCCGCCCCTTCCTGCGCCGCCTCCTGGACCACCTGTCCCAGCACGGCCTCCTGCGCTCCGCCTTCGAGTACCTGGATGACCTCGTGCCCCAAAACTACCCCGGGGAGGGCCGTGCCCAGCACCAGCAGGGCCCCAAAGCTCAGGGCCCCAAAGCTCAGGGCCCCAAAGCTCAGGGCCCCAAAGCTCAGGGCCCCAAAGCTCAGGGCCCCAAAGCACGGCCGGCTCCAGCTGGGAAGCTCAAGGCTGCAGCAGCAGGAACAGGGAGCCAGAAATCGGGAGCACGGAGCTCCCCCAGCACTGCCGGAGCTGGGAGAGACGGCTCAGGGTCAAAGGAGGGTGGGGACAGGTTTAGGGCCACACTGGTGGCCTTCCTGGGGAGCAGCGAGGCGCAGCTGGATTTCCCAGCATCCCTGAATTCCCACGAGCGGATGCTGGTTCACGTGCTGGCAGAGGAGCTGGGGCTGCAGCACCTGAGCTCCGGNCCTGACCCTATGGAGCCGAGGGAAAGCAGCAAGGGCTCGGGGAAAGTGGACCTGAAAGCCCTACACCTGGAGAGAGTCCAGAGGGAGAAAGCCAGGCGGGAAGAGGCGGCGAGGAAGGTGCAGGAGCCCAGCCGAGGCAGCAGGAAAAAGGACAAGAGCGAAGCCAAAGGTGGGTCAAGCTTTTTCTAACTGGCACAATTAATGCTCTTCCTTGACTGGATCTTAATCCCAGTGGGTTTGCTCCAGATCTTGGGATCTGGGCACAGAGCATGTGGTTCTTGGAAAGCTGCAGGGAGGTGGGAATTGGCTGCAGCATCCACAGAGAGGGGTTTGGATACCTGGAGTTCCTTAAGTCAGAGGAAAAACACTGGGACCCTTTCCCAGGAGAGTCTCAGGAATCACATGAGTAGGGAGAGGAGCCGAGGGGAGTACCTGGCCCACACTGAAGGATGTAAAGGCAGAGGCTGCCCTGTGGCTGCAGGAGGGTGGGTTTCTTCCCAGGCCCCGATCCAGGTGTGTGCGCACCCTTCCCAGGAAAACCAGCAATCGGGAGCACGGCTGAAGAGGATTTTGATGCTCTGATCTCCGCTGCCATCGAAGCTGACAGGACCTGTGGCTTCCCCCGCTGCAAGGCCTCTGTCACCACCCTGGGCCAGCTCTGCCACCACTGCCAGCGCCTCTTCTGCCTCAGCCACCACATCCCCGAGGTAAGGAGGGGCAGGACGGGCTTAGCCTGGGAATTTTTCCCTGTGGAGCTCCCCTGACAGGGTTTCCTTGCAGGGAGTTTGAGCAGAGCCCTCCTTGTCAGAGCCTGTACTGAGCTCAGCTACACAGGGCTGGCAGGTGCTGACACCTGGGCTGTGCTCACCTCTCCCTGAGGGCTTCTCTGTTTTCCTCTCATCTTGTGCCTTTTTTTACCATTTTCTGGCACTTACACTCTGAGGCCACGTGGATAAAGTGAGGCAGGGACCAGGAATGGAGAAGCACAAGGGAGCCTGGACTCAATTCCCAGATCTTTGCACATTCTCCCTGCATTCTGAGGATGATCCCAGCCCTTTACAGATTCCCTCTACATCCTGGGGACAGGTTGGGCATGGTGCAGTGCTGCCTGGCCAGCAGTTCAGAATTCCCTGTGTCCTTGTTCCTCATCCCACCGCTTGCACGCCCTGTGGAGCTTCCTGCAGCTCAGCAGCCCTATAAATCCTGGGCAAGCTTTTCCCTCTGTCGAGAGCTATCTGTTTCCATGGCAAGGAATAGTTGTATTTATGGTCACTCACCATCCAGGGGGATGGAGATTTATTCCCTGCAGAATGGCCTCTCCCTGCTGAATTGTAACGAGGCTCCAACAATTGCAGGGATTCAAATCCATGTCAGCCACAGGAAAGGCTGTCAGAGCTCTGAGGGAACAGGCTGGGAACATGGAAACATAAATGGCTTTAGGATGGGCCAAGAAATGGAGCAGATTTTAAGATCTCACCTGTGGGAAATAATTCCAGTGTTGGACTTGGCTCACTAAAGCAGCAGATTCCTGGCTAAAAAAAGGTCTCATATTCCCCAAAACACCTTTCCCAGTTCACTGGAAAGGAGGTGGAAGGAGCCACTTGAACCATCCCAAAGGATGATTTACCTGCTGTTCAGAGCCCAGGACTCTTATATTTCATTCTGTGTGAGAGGAGCTATAAATGATGGTTTAATAAAATACAGAATAATAAATATTAATTCTGAATTTTAAAGAGTAAGTATAAGAATAAACCTATAAAAATACACAATCTAAATATAAAATGAAATTAAATGCAAATAAAATTAAAATAAATAGAATAAAGAGTAAACGATGATAAATAAAATAATTGGAATTATAAAAAAATATGTAAGCATATAAAGCTATATAACAGCACAATAATATGATAATGGATAAAGTAATGCTAATGATGGCTGTAAATGATGGGAGATGACTTCAGGGGGATGCAAAGCAGGCAAAAAAGGAATTCCAGGCTGAAGGAGCGGTTCCCACATGGGTGATCCCTGCCCCACTTCCCAGTGTCTGTTGTCTCTCCAGGTCCATGGCTGTGGGGACAAGGCCAAGGCCCACGCCCGGCAGCGCATCAGCCGGGAAGGGATCCTGTATCCCGGGAGCGGCTCCAAGGACAAAGCCCTGGATCCCGCCAAGAGAGCCCACCTCCAGCGGCGCCTGGACAAGAAACTCAGCGAGCTGACAAGTCAGAGGAAGGGCAAAAAGAAAGACAAGGAGAAATGAGGGACCTGAATCCTGCTTTTTTAACCTCAAAGCCGCAGTTCATCCGACCCTCTAGGGCAAAGCTGCTGTGCTGGGCCTGGGTGGAATGGGGGGCTCCAGTCTGGGGGAAAACCTGGAGCTGGGAGCCTTCCCAAGCTGCAGGGCTGAGGCAGGGGAGGGAGAGCTGCTGTATTGTCCTGGTTATCCATATGGACACGGTGATGGATGCACTCAGGGGCCAGAGCACGCTGGTAAAGTGGGCATTAAACACCCAAAGCTGTCACTGTCACTGTCACATTGAAATGATGGATGCCCAGGAGCAGGAATGTGGGAGGCACTGAAAACCCTGGGTGACCCTGTGCTCCAGGGAGGATGACTCAGGGACTGGATGTGTCCCAGCCCAGCAATCCTCCAGCACTGCTCAGAGCTGGAGGGACCCAGCCTGTGCACACTGCAGCCATTCCCTCCCCACCTGGGCCAGGGGCTCAGGACGGGGCTCAGCCCTGCTCCAGGTGTGCCTGGGGATGGAAATGGGGATGGGGAAGGGGATGCCTCAAGCCCAGACTCTGCTGGCACCATGAGGAGCCGCCTCAATGGAACCATGGAACCATTTCCCTGGGAGAGGCCATCCTGTGCCACTGGGAGGTCTCTCCCTCCTCACTGCTGCCTGTCCTTCCCTGACACTTCCCAGACCTGTCCTGCCCTTCCCACAGAGTTCCTTGGAGGCTGATTCCCACTGGGAAAGCCCATAGTGATAGCAGGTACAGCCATGTGAGCTTTTCAGGTGGCAGGGAGCCTGCTGTCCATCCTGGATCTTTTCCTAATCCTTCACAGAGGGTGCATCCACCCCACCCCCAAAATAGCCCCAGCAGCATTTTTTTGTCCCCAGGATAAAGGAGAAGGTGCAGAGGTGCCTCCAAATAGGAATGGCTGAGAGGAGCACTGTAAAAATGCCTAACCCACACATTCCCCATCATTTTGGGGCTAAACATCACAGATTCCAGCACCTGTGGAAGTCACTCACTTCATCCCAAGTAATGAGGAGAGGAGGATGATGGAACAGGGACATCACAGCCATGTCCCAAAGGGAAGGTCAGGCAGGACAGATGGGAAGGGAAAAGTGCCACCAGCTCAGGGGATAACTCACCTTGGAGTTACTTTTTAATCAGGGAAAAGCAGATCAATGGCTCATTCACACCTTTTTCCCTGCTTAGATCATCCAAGCAGCCACATCCCAGCCCATGCCCATCCCATGGTGCCAAATTCATGGCACAGGGCCCCAGACACCCCCAAATTTCCCAGCCTGGCTTCCCAGCAGCATCCTGCTGGCAGGGAAAAGCCAAGGCTCCAGGCAAGGAGGAATGTGGCCCCAGTGCACCCTCTGGTCTCCAGCCTGTGCTGTGAGGGGCTCAATCTCTACAAACACTCTTCTACAAACCAGAATTAGCTCCCCAAAAATCCCAAACCTGGCTTGGGCCAGGATCCACACAGGCTTTTCCTCTCCCTTCTTCCTGAAACAGGAGTTGGGCCTAAAAATTCTGAAATCAGGGACCTTTCCCGTCTGCCTTGGGTCACAAGGCCAACATGTTCCTCTCTGTGCCCAAATCTTGGATAAATGAGTTATAGGGTAAGTCACAGCCCAAGCCCAGGATTAAGGGCTGGAAAAAGCAACCCCCAGTTGTGAGAGCTGTGTTAAGGAGCAGGAATTTGCAGGGCTGTGCTGAGCACTCTGATGGTGAGTTTGGGTTGGAAAAGTATCTGCAGTGGGAAAAGCTGCCCCTGATCCTACTGGACCTTTAGGGGATGATTCCCGGTGTGGGTCTGACCTCAAGCCCAAGAGGTTGGAAACCAATCCCTGCCTGTGCAGCCAGTGGAGATGGGCAGGGATTTACTGTGTGGGGGGGAACAGATGGGAGGAGAAGCCGTATGAAACAATCGATTTTCTGCTGTTATTGCTCCCTTTTTCCATTCTCATTTCTCTGGAAACCTTCCAACCCTGGCACAGCACACCGAAGTCAGTACAAAAAGATCCACTCAGGATCACCACCCACGCCAGGCTGGCTTTTATCACCCCCCTCACCATTCCCACCCAAAAACCACCTTCCAAAGGAACCCGCCCCCTTCTTCGCTCAGAGTCCACAGTTTGAGGATTCCACGGATTTTGAGGCCGTTGGGAGCACGTGGCACGCTCAGGAGCCGCGGTTTGGGGAGATTCCTGCTGGTTTTGGTCCATTTGGGCTCCTTTCCGGCAGGTCTGGCCCAACACATGCGGGGCTGACCTGGAACGTGCCCGCGGAGCCGCTCCGTCCCTGCTCCCGCTACTTTGGGCCCCTCAGTGCCGGCAGCTCGGCCTCGTGGGGTGCCACCAAGTCCCCCCTCCGTGCCCATTGTCCCCAGGATCCAGCCTAATTCCTGCGGAGCGGGTGCCACATGGAGACGGGCTTGCGGAGCGTGGCCAGCATCTGGTTCCAGTGCGTGGTGCCCATGCCGCTGGCCGCCGGCCCGATCAGCACGTGCCCCGTGTTGTCACCGCGCCCGTCCTCGCCGCTCTCGGCCACTGTCACCCGCAGGGACAGCTCCTGGGGGGCACGGGGATGTCACCACACGCAGACCTCCCACTCCAGACACGTGTCCCTGTGCTCTCTCCATGGGGACATGCGTCCAGAGTGCGTCACCACCCAACCTGCCATACCCCACATACACATGGTCCTCTGTGCCCCCACCCTGTTTAAACCCATCCCCTGTTCCTGAAACCCCCCCCCAAATCCCTATATACCCACCCTCGTGTGCCCCCCACACTTACACTTCCCCCTCTTTCCCCCACATCCCCTAAATCCACCTTTGTCCCTGTCCACGTACCAAACCACCCCTGTGCACCCTGCTGTATCCAAGCTCACACATCCATATCCTCCCCGAGAGTNTATACCCCATAACAGCCCCCACACATCCATATACCCCATAACAGCCCCCACACATCCACCCCAAACCAGACCCACACACCCTACAGCTCCCAGGATCACCCCACCCCTAGAACCCCACACCCCCAGGGGCTCCCCACTAGTGGGTCTGGGGAGCCTGAGGAGCACTGGGATGTGTCCCCTCGTGGGCCAGACCTGGAGCACGATGGCCGGCACGGAGAAGATCATGGCCTCGTTGAACACAGGGTTGGTGTCTCCCCTCTTCACTGCTGTCTTCTTCTTGCTGATCTTCCTCCCGTCCTGCAGCAGGTACACCTTGACGAAGGGATCTGCTCGGAGGGCAGGAGAGGGATCAGCCATGTGGAGAAACCGGAGGGACCCTTTCTGGTGGCCTTTCCCAGCAGGTCTCTCCTCACAGGGAGGCATTCCCGTGTAGGAAACGGGATAAATCAGGACAAACCCCGCCACGGAGCCCCCCTCACCTGCAGTCACCTTCCCATTGCTCCACACGAGGTTCTTGGCTTTGACCACCACCACGGTGAGCCGCTCGGCCGTGGGCAGGTAGCTCAGGGAGAGCAGGATCTCCCCCACCGTGTCCACCGCCTGCGGGACACAACATCCAGGACACAACGCCCAGGGCATGACAACAACATCCCAAAATCCGGCTGGGAGACACTGGGACGCTCCTGGCTCACCTTGTTGGTGTCCTGCAGGTAGAGCCAGGCGTTGAAGGGGCGCGTGGCCAGGTCCAGGTCGGAGAGCTTGAGCTCGGCCACGCCGGTGCTGACGCTGCGCTCGTCCTCGTCCACGCCGAAGACGGAGAAGCGCAGGCTGTTCTCCTCCAGCGCCGCCGGATCCAGCGGCACCGAGAAGCGCTCGTCGAAGGCCACGGAGTAGGAGCTCCTCTGGATCTGCCGCGGGAAGCGGGGATAGCCCTGGCACCCGTGGGGCTGCATCCCTGCTCTACCCCATCTGGTGGGAATTGCGAGGAGTGCAGGGAGGGTATCCCCAGGGCACGCCCCTTCCCATCGGGATGATTTATTCCCGACCTGTCCACAGCAACTGCTCGGTCATTGGGGTGGAAGTCAATGACCTGCCCCAGGGGCTGTTAATTCTTTTAATTAGAGAATCAGTGTTGGCCCAATGCTCTCAGATACATCCCAGCCCCCTGGGAGTGTGGATACACATCCAGCTTGGCCACATCAGGCAACGAGATTTATGGCTACAAGGTGTAACTCCCAGCCCTTCTCCAAGCAGAACCAACCCTGAATGTGTCCAGAGGGAATGGCTCTGTTTAGCTGACGTTGTCCTGTCTCATGTCATTCCCTGGGAGCAGAGGCAGCAGCAGCTCCCACAGCTCATCCTGTGGGTGCTGATCCCAAAGAACTGGCCAAGGGGAAATGCTCTGAAATCATGAATTTAGGGATGGCTTTTTCTCCCACTCCAGCCTTGTTTCAGCGTCCAAGATGTCACGGGCAAATCAGGGTTTTGTCCCATGGGATGCAAAGCTGCAGCCTTGGATAGCAGGGAGGAAAGTGGAACCACCAGCTCCCCAAAGCCACCCAAATTTGGGTGGAGAAGGGGCTATGGGGCTGTGTCACCCTCAAAGCCCTCCAGGAGAGAGTTCATCTCTCCCAAGGAGTCTCTCCTGTCTCCCTCTGCTCCTAACCCTGCTCCATCCCTGGGATGAAGGCCACAAAGGCAGCACCTGCCCTTCCTGCCTTCTTAGTCCATGCTCTCCCACTGGATACCACCAACCTCCAGAGCTCCCAGGGGACTGAAGTTCCTCTGCGTGAAGAGCAGATTTTAAAGCCCTACAGATTTTACAGACTGTCTGTCTGCAGCCCACGCTGTATTTTGGGAGCTCTGGATCAAGTACAACCAAACAGGAGCTGCTATTTAAAATCCCTCCAGAAGCACTGGGGGAAAAAAAAAAAAACCGCAGCTGGGCCTTTATCCATGGCCTTGGGGCAGCCAAGGAGGTAAATTGTGCTGGTAAATTATAAATAATGACACTAAATAATAAATATCTCCAGAGCATAAATAAAGAGCCAGAGATCTGGATGGGAAAATGGTCTTAAAAGGGCACTGTGGAAATATTTTGGAGGCAGCAGCCAGTTTGTATGGATGGAGCAGCACCTCCACGCCAGTGGAGAGGTGCCTTAATGGGATGCAAATTCCCTCTCCTTGCTCAAATATCCTGATTAAATGAAACTGACTCTGAATAAAGGAGCTGCTGGGAGAAAACAGAGGCTCTTGCTTTCCAAAAGCGGCTTTTGAGGCATTTAAAAAAGGAGGTTTAGCCCCAGATCCAACCCTGGTTGTGGCTGTCAGTGCTGCCATATGGATTTTCCACTTTGTGGGGAGCCAAAAGCAGTGGGGCTGCTGTGGGAAGGAGAGGGAGTGTGGGGCCATGGCAAGACACCAATAGCACTCGCCCAAACTGCCACTGCCACCCAAATCCCAACCCAGGCCACTTCCTCCGTGTGTCCTTTCCACAGCAGGGACAGCCAAGCAGGAAAACTTGCCTCCAGCCATGCTCAAAGTCAGCCCAAATCCCAGCCAAGGGGGAGACATTCCTGCCTCTGCCGGGTTTCTGATGTGCAAACCCTCCTGGGACACAACTCAAAATCCTGTGCCAATCCAGAGCTCTCTGCTCCAAATCCCATCACTGTTGTGGAGAGCTGAGACCCACACCAAAATCCCGTATCAACCACATCCAGCCTTGAACTCCATGCTCCCAAACCCCACCTTGGGGAGCTGATATCCCCCAAAATCCTCTACCAACCATTTCTGATCCTGCCTCCCAAACCCCGCCACTTCCTTGGGGAGGAAATATCCCCCAAAATCCTGTGCCAACCACTTCTGATCCTGACATGTCTGGAGCTCCCTGCTCCCAAACCCCACCACTGCCTTGGGGAGCTGATATCCCCCAAAATCCTGTGCCAGCCATTTCTGATCCTGGCATCCCTGGAGCTCCCTGCTCCCAAGCCCCGCCACTTCCTCGGGGAATGTGGCCAAGGGACGCTGCCACCCCAAACCCCAGGGCCACCCACGCGTGCACAGGGCTCTGTGGGGGGGTCAGGGTGGGGATGAGGGGCTCACCCGGGAGATGCCGACGATCTGCTCGGCCGGGAGGAGGCTGACCCGCATGAAGCAGGACTCGAAGCGCGCGTCCTCCTTCTCCAGCAGGTCCTTGCCCTGCAGCAGCGTCACATGCAGGGCGGCCGCCCTCCCGTCGTACTCCATGGACACCTCCACCTGCCCCACCGTGAAATCCTGCCCGAAGTTATTCCCGATGGACGAGATGGAGTTGAGGGAGTCGGCCGAGATGGATTTCCGCAGGGGGCCGTAGTGGGCCAGCCCCAGGTCTCTGCCCATCAGCTCCAGGCTGCCCAGCTCCTGGATGCTCTCCAAGGTGTCCTCTGCCCTCAGGCTGCTCTTGCGGGACGAAGAGCTCCGACCTGGCGCCCGCTGCGAGCCCGGGGCCAGCCCTCGCTGCCGGGGAAAGGAAAGCAGGCGCTGCCATCCATCCCATCCCTCCGGACAGCTGGGCTTCTCCGGCTCCTCCTTGGATGCATCCCGGCCCCTGCCTGGCCTCAAGCTGCCGCGGCAGCGAGCCCGGAGCTTCCCGCAGCTCCCAGCGATCCCCCCAAAAGCTCCAGCAGCACCAGGTTGCTGCCTGTGGCTGTTCCCCTCCGCCAGGGGATCCAGGAGATATTCCCACCCCTCCAGCATCCCGCGTACCGCGAAGGGAAGGAGACAAACGCAGCTTCCCCCCTTACCTTGCTCCTGATGTCCGGGCACGCCGCTCCGTATTTCTGCTCCAGGTACCGGTAGTCATAGTTGGGGAAGGGGGACGGGGCCGGGTAGCTCCCGGAGCGCCAGAGCTTCCACAGGTTGATGGCTGCGATTCCCAGCAGCGCCAAGGCGCCGGCGGCGTAGAGCCCGATCTCCCACCGCGGCGGGCTGGAGGCCACTGCGGGGGACAGGGGGCTTCATGAGCTGTCACAATCCCGGGAATGAGCCTCCAGCCTCGGCCGCTTCCCCGCCGGGAACTCGGCTCCAAGCTCCGAGGATGGGATGGGGAGAGGAGGGGATGAACCGCAGCTCCCGCCTGGGGGGCTGCAAACGGGTCAGGCAGAGGCTCTGCCAGCCAAAAAAATCACAGCTCTGCCTTGGCTTTCCCGGGAGATGAAGTTCTCCCGTGTCCCAGCCCAGCTTCCCAGAGAGTGACTGTGTCATTCCCGAGGTGCCGGGGGTCCCTTTGCCAGCTGCGGCTCTGTCCCGCTGACAGATGTGCCCAGCGCACATCTGCATCGCCCTCGGCCCGGCTGCTGCCTGGGGATGCCAGGAAAAGCCGGGACCAAGGGAAAAACCGAAGGAAAAGCTGCTGGAAACGGGCAGATCCCCGCGGGTGCCGCCGGAGCGAGCGGGGAGGGAGCGCCGGGCTCGGCTGCGAGCGGCTCCTGCTGCATTGCACCAGCCTCCATCACTCCGGCACCAAGCGCCCCGTGCGACACAGGGAAAGGCGGAAAGAGAGGATTTCTCATCCCAGAGCGCTGCCGGGGAGTCCTCCGGTATCACCACGCCGCAGCGCTCCCTCCTTCGGAGCCGGAAAAAGCCCAAAGCCAGGCTGAACTCCCACATCGCATCCGAGCACAGGGACAACCTGCTGCTCCCCTCAGCCCTTCTCCAGCGGGAACAGCAGAGGGAACTGAGTATTCCCATCCAAAGCACCCGCTTTGGATCTCAGGAGCAGCCCACAGGGATCTCCGAGGTTAAACATTGGGATGGGACCTGTGTCCTGCTTCACCCACCCCGACCCAAACCCCTAAAGGGCTCTGCTTTATCCCTGCATCCTGGCTGAGGATGCTGTGGGAAGCAGTTGGGGGCTTCCCATGCCAGAGCTCCCAGGCTCCTGCTATGGCAGAAGGGCAAAATTGGGAATAAAATTGGGAATGAAAATAAAAATAGCAGAATAATCTTTTACTGAGAGGCTCCTACCTCTGAGGAACTCCAAGTGCCAATCCCAGCTGAACTGGGACCTGCTTCCCCCTCATTCCTGTCCGTTTCCGAGGGCTGAGCACTCATGTTGGAAAACTTAGATGTTTTAAGGGTTTTACCCTTGTTTTAGGAAACAAAACCCAACGGGCACACGGAGCAGAGGGTTCTCCCCATGGAAAGCAAATCCTTTCCCGAAAAAACCTCAGTGTGAGCGGCAGCAGCTCTCCCCAAACCCTTCCCGGGCTCCCTGGGGAGGGAGGACTCACCACTGAAGCGCGATCTGCTTACGTGCCCAGTGTCCATGGCAAACGCTCCCTGCGAGCGGGACAGCCTGGAATGCGCAAGACACAGCGTTAGGATGGAGGGGAAGAACTCAAAAATTGAATGCCTTGTGATTTTCCACCAGGGATGCTCCATCACTGCTCCCCCTCCATCGCTCCCGGCCTTGGCTCCTCTTCCAGGCGCTGAGCAAACGCGCTGAAGCCTCTCAGCCACCGGCAGGCGCTGAAGGAGGGACAGGAACCCTCGGGAAGGGGCAGAGCTGCTTGATTTACCTCGGGAGCCTTTAAACAGGCGACATTCCCAACCTCTCTGTGTGTGGACATCCCCCCTCCAGGAGCCCTCAAGGCCTTTTGCTGCTTTTCCAGCTGAAATCTTCCTTCGCCTCCTGCAGTTTCCCAGCCTCTCACAGGGCTTTGCCCTGGCCCCAGCCGAGGGGGGCAGCCCCATTCCCCCATTTTGGGGTCACTGCAGGGTTTAGGGGGTGTTGTTCCCCAAGAATCAGCTCCTGCAGTGGGAAAGCTCCATCACCTTCCTCCCTAAAAAATGGGTTTTCCCAGTCAAGTGGAAAGGAGGCTGGTCTCCTAGGCAGATCCTAGCACAGGCACCATGGATGCTGAGGGTGATTTATCCAAGGCAGCTACTCCTGAAAAGCAGGGTTTGGAATCCCCAAAAACAACCAACAAGCAAATCCAATGGGAACTGACCAGCACCCCCTGTTCCCTGGCATCTGTGCCAGGAAACCACAGACCATGGAGAGCTGGTGGGATCCCAAATAACCCCACGGGGACATAACCTCAGCACTGCACCTAAACCCCCCAACACCTCCCTCAAGGCCCCCCAGCCCTTCTCCAGAATTCCCAAAGCCCACTCATGGAGCTGGATTGGCCTCAGACAGATGGTTCTGCAATATTTGGGCCCCACCTTCCAGGTCCCCTTGGGTGCTCACAGCCTCAGGCACTGGTTGGGTGATCAACTCCCCCCCAAAACCATCCAGGCTTGGATTTTACCAGGCAAAAGCGGGAATTTCATGGCATGGAATATCAGCTGTGCTGGCACCCTCTGCAGGGGCACATGGCCCATCCTTGGGATAAGAGGAGGAAGGAGGGCCCTAAATGTAACCCAAAGTGACAGCAGTGCTGGGATGGGGCTGGGAGATGCCCAGTTCCTCCCCACCGTCCTCCCTCTGGCACAAATCTCCCTGTGGAATGGATGAAACAGTCCTGTCCTGGCTGAGAACATGCTGAGCTCAGGTTATGGGCTGAGCTCAGCTCAAGGCCCACTTTGCTGTTTAGTGCTGAAAATTGACATCTTAACAGAGCAATGTAATGGAGATTTACCCTAAACTGCCTCTTTTTATGCCTTGAAAATCCCCCATGCCCAAGCAAGGCACTCTGTTCCCTTCCCTGCTTCCCAATTATTTTTAATGTGAAAATAACAAAGTTTTCAGGACTGACTTTACCTGGATAAACATCCCCTTTAAACCGCCTCCATCTCTTCCCAATTTCTTCTGGAAACTAGAAGGAATTTCTAATTTTTCTTTCCTTTCAGAGCTTCTCTCCTCCAAACCTCCCTCTCTAATGAGCTGTAAGCAGCAAGTTAAGTAGATTTCCAAGGCATCACCTGGAAAGAGACTGCAGTGCTCAGCACTGGGATGAAACCCAGAGGTATTTTCCTATTAGGAAAACAGCATCAATCTCTCCTGAGTGAGGAAATGGGGGTGGAGGTGCTTGGGGAAGGATTTATGGCTTTTTTTTGTTAACTAAGCTCTTCCCTGGAGCATTGCACCGAGCTGCTCTGACATCCCCCTGACCTGCTGCTCAAATCCCTGGGAAATCAAGCCTGAGGCATTGGGAAGGGAAGAGGCACTGCTCTCCCACTGCTGGCAGCACAGGGATTGATGGATTTTTCACCCACAGACCTCAAGACCAGGCTGCAGAGTCCCGGGTTTGGGGTGCAGAGCCCTCTCCATCCATCCCAACAACCCAATGCCAGGGCAGCTTCATTTTCCTTGGGAGCTACTGCAGAGCTCAGGTCCCTTCTCCTGCTTGGGGGGACAATAAAACAGCTCAACGAGGGAGAGAAAAACACCATCAAAGCCACCTGGAAAACGGGGTCCCTCAGCTTTCATGGGGCTGTCACCTCGCTGCTGCCAATGCCACAGACACGGAAACCCCAATTCCTGGTCCCAAAGCACCTGGACCAACCTGGCTGTGAGCCCCCCGAGCACGCTGCAGTCCACAAAGGTCCCAATCCAGGCTCCAGCGATCTCCCTGCTCATCCTCCCTCCCTGTCCTGCCCCAGACACCCGTGGCCGGTGTGCTGAGTCCGGGCTAACCTCAGCCCAGCGGCGGTGCCGGTCCTGCAGCGCTGCTCTGCCAGCCCCTTCCACCCCTCTCCTGCCCCCTCCAGCCCTTCCCGGCCTCCATCCGCAGGGCACAGAAGCGGGATGGAGTTTGCTCCTGGCACCAATAAAGACGCGTCCCAAACTTGCCAAAACGGGAGGATTTGGGCTCTGCTCTCACCCATCGCACCCCCCACCCNGACCGGGCAGAGCCCCCCGCGCCGCCCGGGGGTCCCCGAGCTCAGCCCCGGGATCCACGGGGCTCCCCAACCCCCGGGATGCTTCCCGGCCGCGGGGACCGGGCAGAGCCCCCCACCGCTGCCCGGGGGTCCCTGCGGGTCCAGAGCCCAGCCCCGGGATCAGGGATATCTCCCCCCCACAGCCGGGATGCTTCCCGGCGGTGCGGGACCGGGAGCGGCTCCGCTCCTCGCCCAGCCCAGCCCGGGGCGGAGCCGCCGCTCATCCGTGCCATGAGCTGGGCGGTCTCTGCGCTCGCCAGACCCTCCCCGGGGCTTGGCTCAGCCCAGCCCGAAGAGCCTGGCGATCCCGGGGGTCTCTCGCTCTGGTTTGCCTGCCAGGTACCCAGCTTTCCTGAGGAAGTTGACATTAAAAAAACAAAAAACAACAAACAAACAAACAAACAAACAACAACAACAAACCAACAAAAAAAACCCACACACCAATAAAATTC
>VWYP01024567.1:120355-153221 GCA_013400435.1 Pycnonotus jocosus
CTGGATAGCTACAAATCCTCAGGGATCTGCGGGGAGCGCGGGGACCCCCGGGCGGCCCCGGCATCCGCCGAGCTGTGTCGGCTCCCACGGGGGAGGGGGGGACCCTGCGACCCCCGGGGCCCGCCCGGCCGGCGGTGGGGACCGGGCAGAGCCCCCCGCGCCGCCCGGGGGTCCCCGAGCTCAGCCCCGGGATCCACGGGGCTCCCCAACCCCCGGGATGCTTCCCGNCCCGGGGCTTGGCTCAGCCCAGCCCGAAGAGCCTGGCGATCCCGGGGGTCTCTCGCTCTGGTTTGCCTGCCAGGTACACAGATTTCCTGAGGAAGTTGACATTAAAAAAACAAAAAACAACAAACAAACAAACAAACAAACAACAACAACAAACCAACAAAAAAAACCCACACACCAATAAAATTCACCCCACCTCTGCAAACACACCCCAAATGCCAGCCGGGAGTGAGAAGGGACAATGCCAGATCCCTCATCCCATACCAGAGACCCTCTGCTGTGTGCTTGGCCATACCAGGCTTCTCCAGTTCCCACTTCTCAGGGACTCCGTGGTCCATCCCACTGCATCTCTGCATCTCCAGCTGCTCCTCCCCATGGATCACAATGAGTGTTTCTCTCCACGAGGTCCCATGTCCCCTCCCCTTGTCCCTCAAAGGGTGCAGAGCCCCTTGGGGTTTCTGGATCACCATCCCAAAGCCAAATCCTTGGGTTCCCCCTTGTCTCAAACAGCTTCCAGCTGTGTGTCCCTGCTGGCAATGGGGACACCTGGAGCTTTCCAAGATCTTGGCTTTGGATGTTCCTAAGAAAAAACATCAGATCCTCCCTCCCTGCAGCAGAAAGTGGAACCTTTTGGGATCTGGCCCCAAAAGCCCCTCGGACAGTTTGGCTCCATGCCCACCACAACCATTAGAAAGACTCTGCCTTCACACCCTCCTGTGGGATCTTCCCTTTCCCTGCCTTCATATCCATGGTTTCAGCCACCTCACCTGGATGTCAGGCGACTTCCAGGGCAGCAAGGAACAATTCCAGACAGCAGGAGAAATATTTTGCTAGGAGAAAATGGAGTAATTGCTATTTTGTGGGGAATAAACACCCACACAACCTGAGAAAAGGTGGGGTCAGAGGCCACGGAGCAGCATGACATTCCAAGGACTTGCAATTCCCAGAAACACCCACATCCAGCCACAGTGCTGGCTGCAGGCTCCCTGCTCTGGCAAGATCCAGGGAAGGCAGCACTGGGAGATGCTCTCATGATCTTCCTGGTAGGAAGTTAATTTTCAGGGAGAAAACACTCCAAGTTTTGACTGTATCAAAAACGCTGCCTGGGTAGGAGAGCTGCCTCCTCCTGCAGCCAAGGCTCCTTTCCATGAGGCTTCCTGGCTCTTCCTCTGGGTACAGCTGGAAAAGAGCAGGCCTTGGTCCTTCCCAAAGCTCCTCTGCATCCCCAGGGATGTGGCAGGATGTCCCTCTACAGGACAGCCCGGGACCTGGCACCCTCCTGCAGGGCACCTCAGGGCTCACCACTCCAGACTTTGGGCAAAAGCAACCCCCAGAGCTATTCCAGATGGGATTGGATCAGGCTGAGGTTTGGAAATCTCCAAGCTGGGCACCTGGATTCACCCAGCCTCACACAGACACCAACTCACCTATTAAAAACCCCTCCTTTTTAAAGCCAACACTTACCTTTGGCCAAGCTCTCCATGAAATTGGTGTGACCACAGGTGGGAGACCTGTTCCAGGTGAGCTGGACACTCCTGTGTGTGGAAGCAGGAGCCAGCCACCTCTGCCCTCTCCACAGGGAGGGTCCCATTTTAGGCACACCAAATGTTATTCCCATGAGGACTCTTGGCTACCTTCCATCTCCTCCCTATGAGGCTGCTTTGAGCACCACTCTGAGGATCACAAAAGGATTCCTAAATCCAGGCAAGTTTGCAATGACCAGAGCCCACCTTTTTCCCTGAAAACCTGGATACATTCCTTACCTCAAGACCTAGCATCCATCCACCCATCCTGTGTGCTGGAGGAGACTCAGCCCAAGCCCCCTCAGCCCCCTGGCTCCGTGTGAGAGGGGTCAAGAGAGGACCCACAGACATTGTCCCGAAGGACAAACCAGCACACAGAACTACGTGGACAGGATCCAGACTATCCCTGGGATCCCCTGGATGCAGACAGATGAGCCAGTGGTCCATGTATGAGGTCAAAGCTTCTGGATCTTTCTGGATATTCCTCACCAGGTGCTGCCAGTGCAGGTAAGTGGCCCTTTGGTGGGAAGGGGGTGCAGTGACAAGTCCCCCCAGGTCACCTGGCCACCTCCCCAACTGGAGATTCCTGACTTCCAGACTGCCCATTGCCCACTTTTTACAGGTGGAAAGCACTTGAGACACTAAAGTTGGGAATGTTGGCTGTCATTCCCACACAAGACCAAACCAGATTAAAAACCCCGATGTGTGCTGGGCAGCAGCTCTGCAAGCTCCTGCCACTTCAAAACTTTGGGGTTGTACTCTTGAAATTGCACTGTGGTGTCTGTGTCATTTCCTTCTGGATAAACACTTCCCTGAGAAACAGGCAGATTGGATTAAGCAGTGACAGGGTGATGTCAGTGCCGGGGACAGTGACGCAAGGGCTCGAGCAGAGGGTACAGAATCCACGCATTAGTGGAGCTCTCACATTTTGGAATAATGACCTGGGGAAATAAAGCAACCCAGGCTTCCAGTTCCCTTTCCAGGATGCTGAGTCACCAGTACAAACACTGCCTGGCTCAGGATGCTCCCTGGCTGGGCTGTGCCAGGGATGTGCCTGGCCTGGGCCTGCTGCTGGCATAGGGGACAGGGATGGGGGCTGTGACACTGCAGGCATCAGCTTTCCCAGAAACCCCTCACTCTGGAGCTATCCTGGAAGGAATGGGGCAATGACAAAGGGTGGCAGAGCCCAGAGCAAACCCTCTGTGGTGAGGACACAAATGCAGCTGAGGATAAAGCAAAGAACTCCAGAATGATGGGACACTCCCAGTTTCTGCTTGTGACACATTTTACTCCGCAGAGCGAAGGCAGGTTGATCTTTCTCACTTCACCTTCCCTTACATTTAAGAGATGACCGAGACTAAAAGAGAAATTAAAAATAAGAGCTAAGGAGAAGTTGTCTGTCTCCCCAGAGCTGGGACACACCACCCACGTGCTGCTGGCCGCTCCAGGATGTTGGAAGTCAGCAGGATGCCCTGTGGAAGGGCTGGAACAGCAGTGTAGCGTGGTACATCCTGTGCAAGGAACGCAGCTTGGCCACATGTCCCCGTGTACCCACGGTCACCTCGCTGAACACGTCACCCAATCCTCCTCCACAGCTCCAGGTAGTTCCAGCAGGAAGAATAGAATTCTTTTCCTGTGCCTGGTCTCTGTACACTCCAAAACAAGTGTTCCTAATGCCCATATGCCCCACGGAGCTCCCAGTTCCCTGGGAATGGAGCAGCAGATAGATCCCTGTGTGCTGTGCTCTGAGCCCCCCCGTAAGACACACAGCACCCGGTGAAGGCCCCACCCCATGTGTGGGGTCAGCACTGACCTCCCTGCACACAGCCTTCCTCCCCCGGTGACACAAGGACAGAGGGGGGCTGTGTCAGTGCCATCCTCCCCCCCAGAGAGGATTCCCACACGCTGGAACGCTAACAATGACAATTAGGAGTTAGGTAGGATAAGGGTGGGACTGTGCACCAGGCCCGTCGGGCACCACGAGTTCCTGTCAGCCCCGTGTCCGCGCTCAGAGCTTCCTCTCGCGGAGTTTGCTCCCGCTGGGCTCATCCAGCAGGGCTGAGTGTCCGTCCCCGTTGCTCAGGCACTTGTCCCTCTCGTGCCTGTGCTCCTGCTTCTGCCGCCGGATCTCCTTGTACCGCAGGGTGATGTCCCTGCAACACACACACAGCACGCAATGCCAGACTGCAGGAAGAACGGCAAGGGAACCTCTCTGCACGGAGCTTCCTGGGGATAACAACTCACTGGAGCCTCTGGCTGGGCATTTCTACAATTGCTGATGGCACTGATTCACTGGCAGTCTGTGTTTCTGGCTCTTCCCACCTCTGCCAGAGCACAGCAGTCAATCCTGCAGGAGCAGCCTCTGCTGCCCCCTCCACACAGTGCTGCACTTCAAACAGTCGTGGAATGGTTTGGGTTGAAAGGGATCCTAAAGCCCGTCCCATTCCACCCCCTGCCATGGGCAGGGATACTTTCCACAATCCCGGGCTGCTCCATCCAACCTGGCCTCGGACACTTCCAGGGATGGGGCAGCCACAGCTTCTCTGGGCACCCTGTGCCAGGGCCTCACCACCCTCATTTCTCCCCACACCACATCTAACACCCTGCTTTCCTTAGGCCCTGTGCTGCTGCTTTCCATGATCCAGACAGGAAACTGCCAGGACCAGGCCCAGAGAACTCCCAGTTTATTTCAGAACTTGAACTCACCCAGGAGTGCTCTCTCCCCAGGCAATGCCAGGGGGCACATTTGAGGATGGGGCTTGAACAAATCCTCCCAAAAGCCTGGCCAGCCCCAAATGCAGCCCCACTCACCGAATGAAGAAGCGCCAGGCTGTCCAGGTGAGCACCAGGATAATCCCCAGGATCCAGCACTGGGTGATGTAGAAGGGCAGGGAGAGGGTGAGCGTGTAGGGATCGTACTTGACGACGATCAGGAACTCCGTGGCAGTAATAGCAGCAACCAGCCAGGCCTGCTGGCCCAGCTTCTTGTGGAACTTCCTGCAGGAGAAACACAGACAAAAACATTTAACTGCTGTAAAATTAGGGATGTGGAGAAATCTGCACAAAAAGACAGCTGGGGTAGTGATTTCATTCAGCTTTGCACAGTCCTGTGAGTCTAGTTCAGATCACACATGCACTAAAGCTCTGCAGTGTGACACTTTCACGTTGGTGTTACTCCAGTTTCCTCTCAGAGGCTCCAAAAGCAAGGCAAGTTAAACTCCATCACCACACAATGCAGGAAAGTGTCCCCATTCCCAGGTAAATCCACATGAAACGATTCTCTGACTTGTCTGAGACCAGCTGATGTTCAGGGTATGGTTCCAAACAGGAGCTTCTCACACATGAGGTCCAGAGCCATAAATGACACCAACGTGTAGTTCAAGCTACACCAAACCATCCAAACACACTGTGAAAAACCATGGAATAAATCAAGAGTAGGTGACTGATGATGCAGAGGGGATGAGTGCATTCCTTCTTAAAAGGTATCCTGCCTGGATCAGCTTGGATGAAAGGGCTGCAGAAATTGCTCCAGGTGGTGACAGATTAAATGGGCAGAGACCAGCCCTAACCCACATGCAGAGAGATGAAAGGAAGCAGATCTCTCACAGGGAATTCCAGCTGCTGGGATGATGAGGGCAGCTTTCTGCTCTGCTGGGCTGCTTCCTCCTCTGACATCCTTTCCCTGACAACAGAATCAAAGATAGCCCCAACACGAGCTGGGCAGCCCCTAAGGCTGCTGAGAAAGAGTTGGCTTCCTGTCTTAATAATGAGGCAAGACGCAAAAGATTTCTCTTGTGATGAAGGAGATAAAAATTCATGGCCTTGATGCAGGCTCCTTGGAGGTGACAGGAAGACTCCAATCAGGAATGTGTGACAACTTCAGATGCTACAAATGCATCAAGACACTCCTGGTCAGGAACATTTCACACATCCAGTCCTCGGGAACGTGGAGGCAGCATGTGGTGTGTGAAGGCTGGAGAAAGCTTCACCCCTCTTCTGGGACTATCACAATTCCAGGCACTACACTGTCACCACGCTCAGCCCAAGGTCCTGCAAGCAAAGCCCCAGAACTGCCTGTGGATACTCAGAACGCTGAATGGGAAAAAGAATTCTTCATGTTGGAATTTCACTGCTTTCTAGACCCAACATGGCAGGGCTGGCTGAAGAGAACTCATCAGTTCATCCCAGACAACCCCATCACCATCAGACAAGGCAGTGAGCCATGTTTCTGTCAAGGAAGGGCAATGGAATATTCCAATCTTTCAGCATTAACAGTTTCCAAAAGGAAAAGGTCAGCAAGGTTTCCCATGTGATGTAAGCTGGGAGCCTCTGGTACAGCCTGCTCTTCCCAGCAGGAATAATGCACTGACTTTTGTAAATACAACCATGGAGCAAATCATGTTTCCCCTGCTCTTCCCCTACAACACCATGGAAAGAATCCTGAAGAATCCCTGGCTTGAAATGATGTGCAAGCGAAGCTGGTAAATGGGGGCAGATCCTCTCTGCCTGGATGGCCTGGAATGCAGGAAGGAATTACAAAACCCTCCGCAGAGAAGGTACCAGGTAAGAGCCCTTCCACAGGAGCAGCCTGATGTCAGCTCTGGGGGGCATCAAGCAGAGCCAGGAACCCCAGGATGTGGGGGCAGTCACCTCCCCCAGCAGGGAGCACGGCAGGAGGTGGTGGCAGTGACGAGGACATACAGCTCAGGATGAGCTACTCTGGCTCATGGAAAGAACGGCAACAATCAGAACCAGGGATGAGGCACTGGCGAGGGATGGCTCTCCCAAATTCCAGTGTTATGCCACGTGGTTGAACAGAGGGCAAAGGAGCTTTTCCAACCCCAACACAAGAAGATGAATGGTGCTAAGGAGAGGAGCTCAGCAGCAAGGCAGAGACCCTTCTTACCTGTGAGTTGGAGGCACGTCCCAAACCAGTAGGTCCAACACCAAGGGCAGGGCATCCTGCCCCTGCGGAATGTCCTGAATTCCGACTAAGCAATGTGGGCTGGCCCTTCTTCCCACTTCTAGGAGTCAAAGCCTTGCAAGGGAAACTGATCTTCAGACCATGTTGGAACCCTAAATTCTGAACACAGACACTTTTTTGCGTTGGTCAGCGACAGACAATGAACACCTCTGGAAGCCAGGCAGTGCCTCAGGCTGAAGATGTGGGCTCAGGCAGGTTGTGACATTAAAAGAAAAGGTGATTTTGAGAACAAAGCTTTCTCAGTTCTCACATGGTCTGCAGAAACAAAAGCAGCAAGGACAAATATGATGCTGAGGTGGGAACAGTCTCAAGTACATGCACTGCTGTGTGTGGTGCCTCACCTGCAGCACATCCTGCTAACTGAGGGCCTCTGACCTACAAGAGGGATGCCAGGAGAGCTCCAGAGGGCCAGGGGGAAAACAGCTCAAGGAAAGAAGTGCCTTTAAGAATCACATTTTTTTAGTCTGGGCCCCGATGTCCCCAGAGGGCACATCCAAGGACTGCAGTTCCTGGCTCTCAGTCTGGAATCAGAGTGCAGCGCTCCTCTGCCCACGAGCCAGGGGCATTCCAGCTCATTTCCACATTCCCTTCTCCAGAGAGAGATCATTTACCAGACACTGAGGTTAACACAGTGCACACACAATGCCCTTAACAACAGCTGCTCTCTGACCGGGGGAGTGAGAGTGGTACCTCCAAACAAAGGAACACGAAGCAGATGCTTTGGGATTAGGCCTTTTCTGTCCCTGACAAGCTGAACTGGTGCCCGAGATGGATGCCAGCAAGCTGGAGCAAGTTCAAAACAAAGCACGTGGAGCTCGACATGGGAAGTACAGAGAGGTGGGGCTTACGGGTCATCCATGAAGTCATAGATCTCCCTCATGGCCACTCCTCCCACGTTGACAAAAAACACGAGGCGTAGCAGCACCAAGTAGTGTTCGGGGGGCATCCACAGCACAAACTTCAGGTAAAACGTGTTCAGCTCTGCCAATAAAAACTGGGAGAAAGGGACACTGGAATTACATTTGGAAAATACCACTGGATGAAGCCTGGAACGCCCCTCTTTCTCTGAATGGCTCTCCCTGTGCATTTCTCAGCCCTGCTCAGTACCACTGAGTGAACCATCAGCAGCAATCCAAAACCAAATGGGTTTTTAAACATTCCCTCTACATTGGAAGAGGCACTAAAAATCACAACAGAAAGCTGGGCAAGCAGTACCCTCAAATTTCAAGCAAGTTTTTGAACTTCAAACAAAGAGCCCAAAATATCTGCATAAACATTGAGGACAAACCCCCACAGCACAGCTTTTCCTTTCCCTATCCTTTAAAACCCAGCTGAGGGAGCCCCACCATAACAAGAGGCACAAGCTGCACATCCTGGAGGGCTGGGCTGAGTTGTTTTCTCTCAGTTATGCAAACTCACCCTCAAAGCCAATTTGGGAAAGTTGATTATAAATTAAGAGCAAAATGTTCTCTCGAGCAGCTGCCCTGGCAATGTGCTTAAGGCAGCAGAGACACATCAGACTGTCACTTCAAAAGAAGTGATAACAAAGGGCATTAAGCATTGCTGAAGCCCAAGCAGTGAGCCAGAATCTGAAGCTACTTAGAAACTGTCAACTGAAGCTGGGATGTGCTAAAAGGAACATAATCCCACAGCCCAGTATAAATTCACTAGGATCTCTGTTGCAGCAGCACCTAAGCCCCAATTTTTTCAGGGTTGCAACCAGCAACCTTTTGGGGAAACACCTATTTTATTTATACTCTCTTAGTCCTCCCACAAAGCAGGCCTGGTGTGACAAGTGAGCTTGGCCAATGTGTCCTGCAGCAGGAATCAGGTGCTGGGAGCTTGTTCTGGCAAAACACAGAGTTCTGCCCTGTGCCACTGAACCTGGTTCATGCCCAGTGCCACTGGATCACCGCAAGTGTCACGGGGATGGATTTAGTTAAATTTCACAGCTGCTGGGTTGAGATAAGTTTGAGTTGCTCAGAGCAGAGCCCAGTGACATCCCATGGATGGCACAAAGGCCAAAGTCCCCTGGCTGGAAAAGGGGCAGAAGTGGGAAAAAGGCATTTAAACTGCCCAGTTTACCCTCCGTATCAGTGTCACGTGGGTGACAGTTTCACAGGCACACGTATGAATTTCAGATGCTGCATTCCCAGCACAAAACAATTCCACCCACTCAGGTGCTGTGTGTGCAGTGAAATGTTAAAAAAAAAAAAAAAAAAAAAATCTAGGAGAATTGAATGATTTAAGCAGATCTGTGCTTCAGGAGTAAGCTCAGAGGAGCCTGAGGCCTTGGATACAACCTTTCCAGCTGCAATGTGACCTGTACCTGCATAAAATCAAGGGATTTAAGCTACTTTCACCCACAGCCAGTGCTTTGGGAAGCAGCAACTTGCTGAAAGCCCGAAGATCCCAGTTTATATTGCTGCCATTGCCAGCAACAGTGGTCAGCAAACAAGGAAAACCCTTTCTGCAGTGCATCTGTCACCCGTCCCAGTGACATGGACACAGCCCCCTGTTCTGCAGGATTGGGAAGGGATCCCTCCTGGCCTCAGCTCCAGGAACATCCCCAGAGCTGCAGCCTGAGTTGCAGCCCCTGGAAGCAGGGGACAGAAGGGCCAGAGAGGTGTCCTCACCACGAAGATGATGCCACAGACGGCGAGCCACCGGCGCAGGCTGGAGGCCGGCTTCCACTCGAACTTCACCCAGCTGTATGGGGTGAACTGGAACACGATTCTCTTCATCTTGCCTCTGGAAAAAAGCAAAACAACCACTGCAGCTGGAAGGAAAAGCAGGCAAGAGGCATCTGCCAGCATTCCCATCTGAGACACCAGTTCAGATATGCAAAATGCCTCCGTTTACTCCATTAAAATCACAACTTAATGAGATTAGCTCTGAGCTTGTTATTTTAATTATCAATTTAAGCTTTCATATACTACACTCACTGTTGTAAGCAGTTCTGCTCTGCTCAGCAAAGACACTACAGAGCACGATGGGTCATTACTGGTGCACGACTACAAGGGATTTATTAAATTTTAATTCCCAGTGTCCCAGTTCCTGTGAAGTTCTGGTTACTAGGGAATGCAAAAAGACCAAACAGATCCTTGCTGTGAATGGGAGCATGACGCCAACTTGGATTCCTGCACCTCCTTAAACCATTTCATCAAGCAATCTCACTTCCACAGGATGCCCTCACTCCCAGCCATCAGGGAATGTCTGGGACACACAGGTGTATTTCCAACAATCCTATTCACAAGGTGAATAAAACTCTCCAACAAATTTCACCTGCAGCAAGAAGTCACTGGATCCTGGAGTCACCTGAACACCCAGGAATTCTTTAATCCACATTAACCCAAACAGAACAACCAAACTCTTGAACAGGGGCTCAACCTTTGTGCTGTGCCTGTGGAGTTCCCCTCCTCCCCAACTTACTTGTAGGTTGGAATGTTCCAGAGTCCTTGCCACTTGTAGGTTTTCAAGGAAAGCCAGGACAGGGTCTTCATCCCGCAGTAAATTCCTAACCCGTTACATAAGATCACATCCATTATCCACTGGAAGGAGAAACACAGGAATGATGCTGGGGAAGGAACACTAGAGCTTGGGAAAGGGAATGACTACAGGGAGACCTCTGCATTCCAAGGAGTGAGACAAAGTGTTAATTCAATAGGTTTTCTGAAGGCTAAATAGTTTGGCTTGATGTCTCTAATACTGCACTAACTTTTGGAAATACAACCATGGAGCAAGTCATTCCAAGCTTGGGTCTTTCCCAAAATCCATCCAAACACAGACCCAGAGCTGTGTGCCCTGATTGCAGGGAATTCTGATCGCTCTGGCACCAACTTACACCTCACAGGAAAATAAAACAACTTTAAAAGGGTGTCCCTTTAAGTTCACACCAAGTTTTGCCTTTCTCTGAATTTCAAGACTTTACTGCTTTACACCATCAGCAAATGTTTGAAAATGTTCAGGTACAGCTTTAGATCCTCCCTCCGGTGTGAAACGAACCCCAACAAATATTTAACCACATCCAAGTGTTTGTAACACACAAAATTACAGAAAGAGTGAGGTTACAAACTCAACAGGGAGCAGTCACATATGTGATACAATTCAGCTCTCATCACTTCCCAGCCCTCCCTGTAAAATCTGTATTCCCAAATAAACCCTGATCCCTGCAGTACGTACGTGATCCCACCAGCATTCACTGAAGTTTGGGAGCTGGTGCTCCAGGCTGTACTCCAGGAACTCAAACATGACACTGATGATCATGCACATCCACCAGTCCCGAATCATCAGAGTCTGAAGGGAGAAAAAAGTCTTTTCAACAGCTGCTAAAAAACATCTACAGTTGTAGATCTTGTCTCCAGTAACCAGAAAAGGACCAGGAAACTCAGGGCAATTCTATTTTCATGAAGTGATGGTCCAAATGCTCACAGGCCTCTCAACTTATCAACATTACCAGCACAAGACTCAAGAATGACACTGAAGAAAATCACCTCCACCCCAGACAAAAACAGCACAGGAATACAGATGATGAAAAATTCTGGTAAAATGGGATTCAGCAGGAGGGAAACGAGTTAAATGCATGGAATTACTGGGTGCTCAACCACCACAGGCAGCATTGTTCTAACAGTGCTCAGAAAAGATTTTTCAGAGCCTTTTATGGGCTCTAAATGACTCTAAAGCCATAATAATTTCTGATGAATGAGGCCCATTCATTCTCAATATTGCCATCCTGGTGCTTTGAGATTTGGGGGAAAAAATCCAAACACAAGCCCATCTCTGTTTATGGAGACAACACACTCAACCTCCAGCTTTTAATAGAGAAATATGTTAATATTTAACATATTTAAGAGAAAAATATGTTATGGCCAAGAGGAAATCCAGCAGCCACTCTCCCTCCAGCTGGGCAGCCCAGTTTCTAATGCAATTCTATTGGAAGAAAAGGATCCAAGTTTTCCAAATTTAGAATTCATTTCATTAGCTGAACAAGCTGAAGTCCAGGCCTCTCCATGCCCAGCAAATTCACCTCTGGTTCTGAGGGATCCCAAAACCATTCACAGAACACATCTGCACTTTTAAATGAAAATACAAACCAACAGCTCCAGCTTGTTTTTAAAACAGCTGAGCTCTGTCAGTTTGTCATTTAAATACAAACCCAAACAAGGTCTGCAGGGGGCCAAATCTCCTGCGTCAGCCAGCCTGCTTAGGTTAAAAAAGTTAATATTTAGACCTAAGTAATCAGCAAAACACTGTTGAATGTTCTGCCAGAGATGGGCACAGCTGGAATTCTATCCACAGCTGATTGATACCAACTAAAAAGTAACAAGAATTAAACCACTGAACATTAAATGGTTTAAAACCCTGATCTGATGCCACTGGGAAAGCAGCAGCAGCAGCAACATCTGTGTTTGGGGATATCACTGTCACTGCCAGTCCCACACTCCACTTCCAAAGGTTGTTCCAGCATTCCTGCTGCTACAGGAATTAAATTCTTTATTGATCTGATCCCAGGATAAATCCCTGTGGAGGATGGAAGGAGCCTGTTTATGTAACAAACCTCTGGCAAGAAATGGGCAGGAGACAGAAAAAAAAAAAGGGGGGGAAAAAGGCTTTTCACATATTGACAAGTATTTTCATGTATTACAAGCAGCCTGGTTCAAGTTACCAAGGCCTGGCACCAGAAAAGCAGCAGCAGTGTGGCTTTGGGAACAGAGAAGCAGAGTCCCCAAGGCAAAATGAGCCATTCTTACCTTCAGGTACCACCCAAAAAAGTGAGCAGGAACAAATCCATCCAGTTTGTCCTGAAAACCAAGAAGAGAGCAAAGAACTTTTTAAAAGAGTAAAAGAAGAGCCTTTTTTTTTTTTTCCCTCTCCAAGAAAAATGCAGCAATAAACTTCTGGTTTTTTCCACACATGAATACTTGCATTCCTTCATCAGGAAGGAATTTAGCAGAGCTTCTTAAATCTTACCAGCTCTGCCAATCCCTGGGCACAGTGCCTTTCCTTCTACTTTTATAAGATCCCAGTTATTCCAGTTTTTGATGCACTGAAGATTTACAGGGCAGACCCAAAGGATTTGGGTGTTCCTCACTCCATGCAATCAGGGAGCTGTAAACAACCATCATTTCTCTGCCCTGGAATTTCTGCCAGTGAGAAATCTGACAGTTTTTAGGACTCAGAGAAGTGCTGCTGGAGCAACCTGCACTAGTGGAAGGTGCCCTTGCCCATGGCAGGGGGTGGGGATACATCATCTTTCCAAGCCAAACCATTCTGGGATTCTGTGGTGCAGTTTTGGGGCTTTGTGCCTCAGGGTGACTGAGGAGAAGACTCCTCAAGCTCACGAAGAAATCCAAACTCTGAGAGGAAAATCTGACACCAATGACCTGAGAAAGAAGAGCTGTTGAACAGTTCAGCCCTGGCAATCAGGTAATTGGGATCCAGACAGACACACCCCCACCTGATGGACAGGAAAGGTCAAGGGAAGAGAAATAAAGAGGCTGAAGAGTCAGTGACAGGCTGTGCTCTGATTCAGCACTCAGCCAGACTCACAACTGCACTTTGAAGAGTTCAATTAAGCAGCTTTTTACCCAAAATTAGCCTCATTAGCGAGCTTGTTCCTTACCCAGATGTTGTGGAAGGGATCAGTTCCATTGCCAGGGTCATAAATCAGGCAGTTGCCCCCATAGTCTCTCTCTGGCAGAGGAACCCCGAGATGGGGGTCAATGTACTTCATGAACTGCCTCCCATCCTGCACAGTCTGCAAGGGAACACAGAAACCTGGGATCCCCTGAAGGATTCACACACAGAAGAATTCCCAGAGAGAATTAAGGCCAATATTGATCTTCAAATCCACCCTTTTTCAAACTTGTTGTGGAACAATTCTTGAAATAAAGCCAGGCCTTGAAGCACCCCCACCACACACACACCTGACTTGGAGCCTCTAATCCTAAATATTAAGGGAAGAAAATGGCTACAGAATGACCTTAATGATGAAATATCAGTGATCTTTAATCCTTTACTCCAAGCCTCTCCTCTGTGCTCCCCATCTTTCCCAGAAGCTTCACACAGCTCATCTTTCCCAACACCCATTTCCAGTAAGGTTCCATGCAAACAGCAGAAAGAAATTATCAAAATGACCAAAAAGTGAACTCCTCTGTCACTAAATCAGCCATACATTTGCTGAATATTTATTTCCCAATCACTCAGTGTTATGGTCAAGGCTTGACCCTGGAACATCTGTGACAGGCAGCAAAGCTGGACAAAGCCAAAATTAATTAACAGAGTAATAATAAAATTATAGAATAAACTTCTATAGTCACATGAACCCTGGGAAAAGTTTCAGCCATGAGTAAGCTTGGATTTGCTGTCAGGAAGTTCAGCCACCTGCAGACTCAGCAGAATTTAACCTTATTTAAACCTGGGCAAGGCAATGATGTATTTTTAGGAAAGAGCTGAGCAACAGCAGGGAGTTCCTTAATCACTAAATCTCTGCTGACATCACACACTGCCACAGGGAAGCAAAGCCATTCCAGGCTTTTGGAATTCAGAACCATACCAGTACAACCAATAAAAATTACTCGGTCTGACTACAACTACACTATGAATATCATGCTCAAGGATGGCTGGAAAAACCCAGGGTGACCAGCCCCACTTCTTCAAGCTCACATGGCCTCTAAAAGCAAAACTTTTTTTTAAAAAAAAGCATTCCTCATCCTTCTCTCATGCAAAATGATTTTTAGAGCTGCCTGATGTCTCAAAATATTTGATTTTAACTTCTGAGAATTGTAGAAGTCAGGGACAAGTTCTCAGTTTACTAAAGGACAAGATATGGTGAAATGTGATCAAAAAAGAACATGGTAAAAACTGTTTAATTTGCAAGCACCAAGGGCACATCTTTCTATGAAAAACCTCCTCCACCTCAGCTCCTGCCACCACACAAAATGAGTGTGAAATTTTGGTTTATTGCAGAATCCCCACACCTACAAAGAGCCTGTCACTCCAGGTAAAAAGTATTTCCAAAGGTGAAACCAGGTGAATTCTCCCCAAGTCAAACATGGCCCAGCAGGGCAGAGCCTGGACTGTGAAACATCAGCTCATCTAAAACCACTTCAACATGGTGTCTGCCCTGGGCTGAGGGTGACTGAAGGTCAGAGCAGGTGAAATATTTTTATGTTGTCATTTTCCTCAGCCTCATAGTCTCATTAAACAGCCTAATGACTCCATCTCACAAAAATGAGCATCTCCTGTAGTCAGCAGAAAACAAACAAACAAACAAACAAAAAGGAGTTGATCTCCACATGGAAGTGGCATTTAGGAGCTGGAGGTGTCAGTCACTTACCTGGAAGAGGATGAAGATGAGGAAGAGCTCATAGACCACGCTGACACACAGCCAAAACCTCCAGTAAGCTGCAGAGAGACACAGGGGATGTCAGCAGCTTTGGAGCAAACCATAAGTTAATTATGCATTTATTTCAATATCATGGAATCCTGGAATGCTTTGTGTTGGGAGAGACCTGGAAGTCCATCTCATTCCACCTTCCACTGTCCCAGGTTACTCCATGCCCAACCTGACCTGGAACACTTCCAGGGATGGGACAGCCACAGCTTCTCAGGAAACCAATTCCATTTCAAGAGATGCTCCCACCACAGAATTGTAATTCCCAGCTCCAAAGCACAGTGCTCCCCACCCTCCCTCAGGGATACAACCAGAAAGGATCTTCAACTCCCACACAGGCTGCTGTGTAAGTTTGCTGGAATTGCTCAGGCACTGACCTGGATCTGGGAGAAGGGATGCAGATCCAGAACACCTCAACCCAGTTAACAAGTGGAAGGAAAGGAATGTGCCACCTGCAATGCTTTCCAGAGGTCCTCAGAGGAGAAACTGATCCTTCCTGAACTTTCTCCCTGGTCTCAGTGACCTGACCTGTCCAACCTTGGCTACACCAGACACACCCAAGGCAGGCTGGAGTCCTGTCTGGCAGCCCAGATTCCGGCCTGAGGACAAGACTGAGTCCCCACGGGGCAGAAAGCATTTCAAAACCCCAAAGAAAATTCCACTTTTACTTGGAATGACATGAAAAAACAAGCAGACCAAAGGTTCAGCAGGTGCTGGATGCAAGGCCTCTGAGATTACCTGGGATTCTCCCTAAGAAATGCCATGCAAAGCTCAGCTGCCTCGGAGCCCTCCCCAGACGTGTGATTACAGCTCTGTGCACACCCCAGTGACATCTGAACCCAAAGGGTGCCCAAATTACAGTGTGTGCACACTGCCAGCTCCCCTGACAAGCTCAGCCCTCGGGTCACAGCCCATCCTGGATGGGGTTTTGTGCTCCATGGGCTCATCCATGCCCCTGATCCATCCCAGAGCCTGGCTGTTGCTCCATGCAGTGATTTCTGGGCTCTGAACTCCCTCAGCGTTTTGGTTTCCTGCCCTGAGAGGCTGATGCAGAGCCAGGGTGGGTACAGACACAGCTCCAGCAGTTTTCCCTACCCAAACCCAAAGATTTCACACAAGAGAATTAAGGAAAACCTGACACATTCTGGGTGGATACTGAAAATTCCAAAAATGTCACACACCACTCTTGGGATGAGACCTGCCTTCAGGTGTTTCCTGGCTATAAATGGAGTTCTCCTTCCTCAGGTCCATGGGGATGATGGACAGGAATCCCAACAGGGTTTACCAGGAAACCAAATTCCCAAGCCTGACTTGGGAACTTTTCTCTGTTAATTCCAAGGCAATGTAGGCACTTTGATGTTCAAAGCGGGGCCAGGCATAAATTACCCAAGAATGAAACAAACAGAGGATTGCAAACAGACTTATCAGCTCAGAATTCCAAATCAGCTCCCCATGGAGCTCCTCAGATGTCTTCTCCCAAAACATATCTTTATCCAGTTCAGCCTCAAGTAGGAAATAAATTCTTTAAAAAACCCCAAAAAACAAAAAAAAAACCAACCTCAAACCAGCAAAGAAACAATAAGAAAAAAAACCAAAACCAGAAATACCAACAAATTCCACACATTGTAAAAGCAGTCTCTGACACCATCATTAAAAGAGACCACAATGTGAAAGGTAGGATCTTTTTTGCAGAAAAGCTGACAAATTATTTTCATCAGAATCACCTATTTTACACTTCTGGGAAACAAAAAAGAAAAAGGGAAAATAAAAAAGGCTGGTCTGGCCTGAAAAACAGCAGTTCAGAGCTCTGTCAGAGCTTTCACCCTCTTGTCTTTACAGAATGCTGCTTAAGAAAAACAAAACAGGAGAAAAAAAACCACCCCCCCCAAAAAAAAAAAAAAAAAACAACCCAAAAAAACCACAAATCAGAAAAAAAAACAAACCAACCAAAACCCTCCACTGGTCACAGGATTATTTGGAAGAGAGAAGACTCTTTCCAAACTGGCACCATGTTCAAGCCAGCAGGGAGAATTAATCTTTCATCAGCACACTTCTCCCACCTTTAAATGTCATTGCCAGATACCTAAAAATGCCATTTTTTCTAACCCATAAACCTCATACCAGAGATTTTACAGTCCTCACAGTCAGCAATGTGACAGACTGATGTAGACACAGAAAGCAGAAAAATCTAAATCCTTGTCTGAGTTTTTATTCCCCTCTGTACACAGGGCTGTGGCAGCTGCGGAGCAGGCTCAGCAAAAAAAGTAATTAAAAATTGAGATCTGGTTCTGATTTAGTCCTGTGGTTTCTCCCCAGCTCACAGAGGACCCCAAGAGGTTCTGAACACACTCAGTACCTGCACCCCAAATGTTTTCAAGGCTGCACAAACACTGTTCTCTCCCCTCCTGGGTCAGGCTCAGCTTTAGCTGTTAGGTTATTTTTGGCAAATCTCCAATACTTGCTTTCCTTTAATTTACTTGCCTTTTTGCCTCCCTCCAGTCAAGGCTTTCCTCCTGAGTAAGGAGCTCTCTACTAATCATTGACACACCTGATAACCCAGTGATTCCTGTGATCAAACATTAAACTGCTGCCTTGCAGGGATTTGGGAACAGGGCATGAACATCCCAGAAAGCTGAATCCAACCAGCCTCTTTCCCTACTTCTGCTCAGAGTTTGTTGCACTCTGCCTGAGAGGCTAAATGAGTAAAAAATACAAAAATCTGGGTTGTTTGCCCAAGGAAAACACTTGTCCTGGAGCTGCTTGTCACCAGTGTCACCAGTGCTGCCCTTGCCTGGTCCCTGCCTGCACAAATCCCAGCTATCCCAGCCCTCAATCCCACAGGTTACTCCAGACCCTCACAATTTACTCCCCGAACAGCTTGTCCTGTCATACACCGTGTATTAAGTCAAAATAACTCCTGGCAAAGGCTGGGAATATTAAAAGCTGCTTCTCAAGGCATTAGTAACTGTCATGGAAAATTTCATTGGAATGACAGCATGGATGTGTTATCTTGACAGAGGCAATAAAGCATCCCTGGGCTCCTGCAACACCAGGCTCCAGTAAAGGAGCTGACAGGGAGAAGGAAGAATATCTCTCATCTGCAAATCCTAAGGAGACAGGCTACTGTTGCTGACTATATCCAGGATTAATTCCACCAGGAAATGCTCCTCAAATTTGGCTGTTCACCCACCAATAAATAAATGGATCCTCAAGCAGAGTTCAAAATATCCTGCTTAAGATCTACTGTTCCCTGGGGCTAAAGCAGTGCTCGCCCTTTGCCTGAAGGTTTGGATGGAACCAAAGCCAGTGGAAAATGGGATAAAAGCAGGGCAAGGTGGTGAAGTCTCGCCTGAAAGTCACACCTGTTTATTTCCAGGACAATCCTGCATTTTTGAATTACAAAGAGGCAACTGGTGTCTGTCCATGTTGCAAATTATTAAACTGGAGAAAACAGGGGCTTGTGTGGAATCAGTAGGGAAATGGAAAAGCTGGATGAGTCCCTGGCTAAAGCTGGGAATGCTGAGAAGGTGGCCAAAAAAAGAAATAAAGCCACCAGTCTGGACAGGTGCCACTAAGGTGGTGGCTGGGATCAGTTTCCTTAATGGCCTTAATAAAAAGTAGGTTAATGACACACAGCAGGAGCAGCAGGGAAGGCAGGGACAGCAGAGAAGATGATCCCAAGGGACTGGAGCGACAGAGGAGCTACTAACACAGCTCATGGAACCAGGAATTTGGGAAGTATCACATTATCACAAAAATCCCCCAACTAACCCTGCAGCTCTGGAGAGGACATTTGAAAGCAGAAAGCTCAAAACAATGCCAAAGAGTTGTGGGGAAATGTCACACTGAGGGCAAGACTAAAAGTCAAACTTCCCTGCTTTGTTCTAGAGAACCAAACCAGCCCAGACAAACCCCCAAAACCTGGAGGCACCCAAGTGTCACTGGTGTCCTCAAAAGGAGCAACTGATTTTACAGAAGGAACCACAATTAACTGGAACAGAAGGAAAGACTAAAACCTGCTATTTAGTAAGAAAGGCAAATTTGCTAAACACCCCCAGGTTTGCAGAGGTGTGCTGAGGGCATGGCTTTGGAACCATGCCTGCTTTGGCTGAGGGTTGTGGGGTGGCTGCTGGGTTAAATTTCTGGCATAAACCCCAGCTTTATTTGGCTGTAGGAGAGCCCAATGCTTTTGGGAATATTATTTAAGCCTATATTGAATTCCCTTAATTCTTTCTCTTTCAATGATTCAGATCTAAAAATAGGCAAAAGATCAAAGCCATTTAAATATTTTCATGTTTCACCTGCTATTACATTACCTGGAAGAGGTTTGTGTTGTGCTTTCAAATGCTTTCAAGAGTTCCAGTCTTACAAGAAACCTTTAAAATCATAATCAAGGGCCTCTAATCTCCTGTGGAAAGTGGACATGGAGCTAAGGAAGTGCTCCAGCACCAGATACAGGGTCAGAAGTGCAGTCCCAGCACAGAGAGGAGAAAAAAACGAGGATAAACAGGGGAAGTGCAGGTTTAAGAACCTGGCAGTTCTTACAGAGCTTTTTATCAACAACAGGAAGCCAAACCAGGGAGATCCAAACAGATCTCCAGGCTCCATGGAAGCCCAGCAGGATGGTTATGGAGGAGTCTCCACGATCAGTGTGCAACGCTGAGGCACATGTGATTACTGAAATTACAACCTACCTGCTCTCCAGGCAACACAAACATTTACCTTCCTCACAAACCAGGCAGCTCCTCAGCAGTATTTGGGTGAGCCCAGCAAGGTGAATTACCTGGGTGAGGTCTTGAGAATGGTCCATCTTTAGCTTGGGTCACCCCGAAACACAAGAAAACCAAAATACTGGCGACGATTCCTCTGGAAGGAAAAACAGAAAAAACACCCTGGTTTACTGCCTCATCCTGCTCCTGAGACTGCAAATTATGTTCTTTCATGTGAGGAACTTCTGGTCGTTGTTTTTTAACTGCTGAATGTGTCCATCTTAAATGGATCCAGACATCATCCAAAAAAAAAAAAAAACCAAGCAAAAAAAGGCTGAGGATCACAGCAAGTCAAACACTTCCCTGTGTCTGGGAGCAGCTTTTATTCCCTTTGTGGCTCACAAAGACACACAGGATTTAGCAGTGAGACAGCTCTCACTGCTCCATTAGATTTCCATGGAATTTAAAAAGGAGCTGTCAGACTTGTCATTGTTCCAAAACAGCTTCTTAACCAACTAAAGACACACAGGAGCTTTCCAGACCACACCAGCACTGCTGCTTTTTCAAGAGCTGGAACCATAACACAGAGCCTAAGGAGCATAACAGAGATTTTAAATAAAAATAAATTATCAGACCAGAAGCCCAAATATACCAAAGAGCTATGACCCTGGGCATGTTCCTTTAGTTTTAATGGATTAAATGGCATAAAGCAATCCAAAAATGCTCTTTTTACTGCACCTCAACTCCCACTGGATCCTGCTTGCTGTCTCATATCACCTGCTTAAGAGCTGGCTGAAAGGATGGACAACTGGGAAAGAGCTCATTTCATGTCTGCAGAAAATGATGCAAGCCCTGACTGCAAATAAAATGTCTCAGTCTGCAGAAGTCACACAAAACACCCAGTGATTTTGCTGCCAGAGAGAAAATGTTACAAACCAGAAGCAATAGGAGACTGTTCGTGCTTTAAACATGTCAAAAAATCTTTCAAAATAGAAGAATGAAGAATTTACAAAAACTATTTTGTAACATTCACCTCTGAGTATAAATGTTTGTGCTTCCTGAAAATAAAACTGAAGTTTACAGTGAACAGATGTAATTCAGTAATTTTGCTTGCTTTAAACGCTGGGGAAGCACACCAGAATTAGGTGCTGAATGGATCTGTGAATAGCCAGTTCCACGGGGATTTCCAAAGATCTGGAGGACAAAACCCTTTCAGCTGACCTTCAATAATGAGAATATTCTGCATTTTGAATCCCTGGTTGCATCTGGAAGCTCCAGTCCTGTGTGGTGTGACAAGCCCACCCCAGCTCAGCCATGAACTGAGGGGTCCATTGCTCTGGGCTTAGGAGGGCTGTCTTCCCAAAGCTGGAATTAAAATCCTGGATCCAAATCACCACAGGAGCTTAGCTGTGCTCCTTCCTCTAAAATCCACTCTCAGCCCAAGAGCAGCTGTGCTGAAATATGCTGGGGATCCAGATATATTCATTTACTTCAAGTTCACCACAGGAACTTGAAGTAAAGTCACAAATTTGCATAAATAACCACACCAGCTCTTTTTTTTTTTTTTTTTTTCTCAGTGGTAACTAAATTTTCCCTCTTATCATCATTTATCTACCTCCTCAAGAAGCTTCCAATGCCTCAGCAGCAGCCTGGCCTGAGGCAGGAATGCTCCAGCACCTGAGGAATTCTCCTTTCCTCACCTGGCTGGACACAGCCAATGGATTTTCCTGAGCAGCAAATCAGGAAGGCACAAAAACAGCGAAGCATGGCCACAGAAATCAGTTTAGCACTTAACCAAATTAAAAAAAAGAAAAAAGAAAAAAAAATTGGGTAGAGAGCCTGGCAGCAGCTCCATCAGCACAAACAAACTCTTGTTTGTGCTGAGAGTCGATTCAGACACACAGGACAATGAGGAGCTGTGTATGGCCCTTTGTCCTGGGATTCAAGGAGCCAGCTCCCACTCCTTGTCCCTTCCCGGGCTGGATCCATGCTGGTACAGCTGGTACAACCCCCTCGGGGCACCACAAGCCCCGGCAGAGGGCTCTGGCCTCCTGTTAGTCCATTTCCCTGTGGGTGCTCAGCCACAGCAGCACAAGATCAGCATGCAAACCCACACATCCCTGGATCTGTCCCCATGGAAAGCAGGGATTGCCAAGAGCTGCGTGAAAAAGCATCTCAGGAGAGACATTTCCCAGCTGGAAATTCAATGCACAACCCTGAAGCACACCGGTGTTTTTAAACCTGGATGTGTTTTTATAGAAAAAAAACACCTTTTTTTTTCCCCCAAGACACTCTGCTCAGCATTCTAAATATTTGGCAGCTTTTGATTTCTTCAATGGTATGCAGTGGAGGTGTTTATTTGGCTACACTCAGAGCTGGAGCTCAGTCCAGGCTGAACAGAGGAGAATGTCACAGCTGTCAGTCAGGACGAGCTATTCCACGGCTGGAAGAATTGTGGGAATAAAGTTCTCATGGATCAGACAGGTTCACAGCACAATCTCTCCTTGCATAACAAAGGAAATGTTGCACTGCTCTTACACCGGCGGCAGTTTGATCACAAGGAACTCTTACTACATTTACATATGAAAGGCTCCTACAACGTTATCTTAAAAAAAAAAAAATCCCCAAACAATCCTCCTTTAATTGTTTTACTGCCCTGTTGCAAGACAGAAAAAGTCCTGTAGCAGATGCAAACACCAATCTCAGCCACAGAGACCACACCCCGTGGAGCTCAGAGGTTCCTGCCCTCACCTGGGTCTTGCCCCTCAACTTCTCCTGGGAGTGATTCCACAAATCCACTCCTCACCCTGCTCCTGCCAGTGATGGAATGCGGCACTTTTATAGGGCGATAAAATCCTGATTTTATACGAGGGAAGGTGGGACCATCCCATGACTCCAGTCCGGGAAACACAGAGCCAGCAAATTCGGGAAGTTCACCTCAATTTACTGCTCTGAGCACCTCAGACAGAGCATGGAAACAAAGGAGGCTGGAGCCTTTGGAATTGTGTGTTTAGGCTTTGCACCTACCCCAGACACTGCTCCACTGTCAGTGTGCAGGAAGGTGGAAATAAAACCCCATGACAGCTCCAGACTCTGCTTCCTGGTGACAAAACCCCTCCTGGTCATTAGGCACCAAGTGTTCCCGAGGAATACCGGCACACAGGGACAGCCTCGTGCTGGATGGGGATGGAATCACATTACAACACAGCTCCACACTAGGACTGACAAAGGTCTTGGGGCAGGATAAGGGATTTTAAATTATGGAAACAAAAATACAAAATCTGTGATAATCTGGGCTGTGGATACACTGATGCACATTGTGCCCATCTTATCCTGCTCTGAAATGCCTCCCTATGTTCAGAGAGACGTGAAACCTGGAATATTTGGAAGATCATGTCCAAGCCTCAGGATGCTGCTTTTCAAGGATTTTTGTGCCAAGACCTTGCAGAGCTGCAGGAGTGAGCAAAGCCCATTTGCTGCCCCTTCCCTGGCATGACGCTGTAAATTGATTTTAACAACTGGGCATGGGATAAGCAGACAACAACTCGTGTTTCCTGAGACAAAGATCCACCTGCTGACTAATCTTCCCTGGGTTTGTTTTGATTAAAGCAGTCTAGGCTCTAAGCTCAATAATAAGATATTCCACTGAGTCACCTTAGCTCTGTATTACTCCCTAAGGATGCGTCATCAATTCTCTTCCAGCTTTTCCCCTTCCCAATTCTGAGTGGCCATTCCAGGCCACACCACACCTCCAGCCTGGCCTCCCTCATTATGAACTGGGAATAAAACCGCATTTGTTCACACAGAAACCTTCCAGAACCTTTCCCAGCTCCAGACACCTTCGAGCTTGACCCGTGTCACCCCCACGTGTGAAATTCCAGCTCTCAGTGGGGCACAGTGTGAGTTCCATTACCCCCAGGCATTGTGTAAGTGCCAGAACAACAGCCAAGATTATCTCAGGAAATATCCCAATTCCTGCATCTCCATGACAATGGATCGTATATCCTGAGTCACTTCAAAAATGTACAAAAAGAGGGGAAAAAAAATCTTCAACAGCAAGGGGAAAGATTTCATTATATTTAGGAAACCAGACTGGTAGAAAACAATTATTTTCTTGCTTCTAGCAATGATGCTTTGCAGCATATTTTTCAAACACAGTTAGCCTTTCAAAACACTGCTTTCCTACCTCCTTTCTCTTCCCTGTAGTATTTTAAAAGGGGAGAGATTCAACCACATTGAATCAGTCTAAATTATAGTAGGAATTGAGCAGACATGTAAGATTCATTCTTATTTCCCCAGAGCTTCCCTCTGGGCTACACGTTCTCACAGCAATTCTCAACAACAAACAAGGATTTGTATTGAAATCTTGAACAGAATTTTACAAAAAACACTCGAGCCAGAAAAATTTAGTCACAGCTCCCAGCATTTTGGAATGATGGCTATTTTAAGGAAAGGTTATTTTTAAGAAAAGGCTGTTTTAAGAAACAGAGGCAGAACCCTTGCCAAAGAAACCCAGCCAGGAGGCTTTAGCAAGCTCGTTGTATTTTGCTTTAAATCACACCACAGAGCAGCTACAAGCCTGACAGTGACACTAAACTGATTAGAAATGAAATTCAACGATCAGCATCAGAGAAGCTTACGGACTTATGACTGGTTTTGTAAATTCCTAAGGGAACAGGCACTTCCACAAGGGAGTGTAGGGGTCACTGGAGGTCCATTTTCCAGAACACAGCTGGGAATATTCAGATATTCCTCAGATATTCACCTCTTTGTGTTGTAGGCTGTGTCCTGGGGAGTCTCTTCAAGCAGGGTTACGTAGCCCAGCGCACACGTGAGGATGAACAGGACTGTCAGGGTATGAGCTCTCCTGAAATTCAGAACAGAGAAAAATGACATTAAAAAGCAGGAAAACTCACACCTCCCCCTGCCAGTACAGCCTCAGGAGGCCAAAACCACAGCCAGCAGTCAGCAATATCGAGGTTTTCTGTATTGCAGGGCACAGAGAGGAGAACTTAGAGTGGCACTGCATGTGATCAGCAGAAGCTTGGAAAAAACCAGCAGCCAGGGCAAACACCCGGATCTAAACAGCTCCAGGTGTCTCCCCAGGTTTGGCAGGTCCACACCTGACAGTGCTGCTCTATTTCACAGCCTGTTAATCAAAACTGCAGCTGAGGGAACAGGCCCTTGAGAGCAACCAAGGGGAATTCACTCCAAACATGGGAATTACACGAGAAAAACTAGCCATTAAAATTAAAAAAAAAAAAAAAAAAAATCTGTTGTAAGAACTCTGATGTCACCTCAAGATGCTGGATTTCCATGGATATTCCTACAGTTTCAGTGCACTTAGCACAAGGGGTTTCTGTGGGAACAGCCATGTCAGCAAAGCTGGCTGGCTGTTCCATAGCAGTAAAACATCCCCAGAGGTTTACATGGATTTTGGTGAAGCACTCAGGAAGAAATTCTTCTGGCACAGGTTGCCCAGAGAAACTGTGGCTGCCCTATCCCTGGAAGTGTCCAAGGCCAGGCTGGACTGCATTTAGAGCAACCTGGGCCAATGGAAGGTGTCCCTGTCCTTGGGACTGGATGAACTTTAAGGTCCCTCCAGCCCAAACCATTCCAGGATTCTGTGACTGTATGCAAGGAGAGTGAGCAGAGCACACCCAGCCAGTGGGGACACCCACACCCTACACCCACTGATCACCACACAGAGAATATTCTTACAATGTCCACATCTTTTCTTACTTCAAGATGAAAATTCCTCTCCTAATGAGAAGCCACACTGTTTTCATTGGAAAACTCCTCTGGCCTCAGCTGGGAAGCACGAGAACTCTGTCCATGTAAGGCCAAAGGACATGCCATGAGTTTTGTTTAGAGGACAAAATCCCTTAACACAAATAAAATAAACCACATATAAAGAGGAAGCTTAGGGAGGAGAAAACTTGTAAAAGAAAGTGTCTGTATGTGACACATTTGGCTGTATTTCCATTTTCTTTATATATTCTTTTGCAACAGCAGCTCACAACCCATCTCCCTGACATGCCAAAGGTTGTATATTCAGGTTGCATTGTGCACAATAAACCTCAGAATTCCCAAACCATCTGACTCACCTTGAAACAACCCTGCAGTAACCCACCTAAAACTGCTCTGAAAGTCACAGACAGGGTGCTACTGAATTAAAATCCCATCCTACTCCAAGCTCCACGTACTCCACAGCATCCCTGCAATCCCTCTGAGAAGGCAGCAATACCTCATAAGCAGACACAATCCCCTTCTGTCCCTGCCAGAGCAGACTTTGGCATTGAAGGCTCTCCTTCCTCCTGGTCCTGAGGACAAGGACCACCAGCTCCAGGAGAAAAACACGAGGACTCACAAGTACTTCCAGAATTAGAGAGGAATCAGTGTGCCAAAATCCAGGGAAAAGCTCGGGAGCCACAAGCTCCTGCTCGGCAGCTGCATCTTCCCAGGTGCCAGGAGAGGTGATTCAGCCATCAATGCTCACGTGGGGCCTGCCCTGGATCCTGCAGGAGCTGGAGAACTCAACCCCAGCCTCTCCCAGGAGGCAGGACAGCAGGCACGGAACCCACGCCCCAACCACACCACGCTCCTGCTCGCTGCATTTACGTGTGGATGTAATGAATGGATTCCATGGAGAACACCAAGAGAGGTTACATGAACTCCAGGCTATTTTGGTATCTCACACCTTGTCTTGTTGTTTGGTTTTGAAACTTATTACTGTGTTGTTATGTTGTTACATAGTTATACATATTGTAGAGTTACAGATATTCTGTATTATATACAATTGTTACATCAATATTTTTGAAGAGGCTACCAAAACAAATCTAGGAATCTCACCTTACCCCTTCACCACCTGAGCACCCACACCAAGTCAGCTGCTTTTTCAATGCATTCAGATCCCATAAATTGCCAAAGTATCAGTTATTACACGTCCTCCCTTGGACAAACACCTCGAGAAACCACTCTACCAGCACAAGGATGATTCAGGTGCATTCCTCCCTGTGAGGATCTTGTAGGACAGGGAAGGGCTTCCCCATGCATCCCATTTCCCGTTTATTTTTGGTGCCACAGCCACCAGCCTGAAACCCAACCAGCTGCCCTGTTTAAGGAGAAACAAGAGGCTGCTCTCTCATCACTTCCCTTGTGGCTCAGCTTTCATCTCCAGATGCTGCCAGATCCCCTCCTAGCAGGTTTTCAAGGCAAAGGTGCTTCCAGCGCAGCGTGAATTCCAGGAGATGGGATGAAAGGCTCTGGAGATGGGCTTGACTTCTGGAAAGAGCAAGTTGGCAGCTCTGCCAGAGAGCTGTGAGCAGTGACACAGCAATGAGAGGGAGCACAGCATCACACAAATCCAGTTCAGAGAGGAAAAAAAGCCAGGAAATATGGATGTATACCATGTCTTCTCACAGCTTGGGAGTTTAAAAATTAAGTAAAATTCCATAAAAAAGGAGGTCTCCTTGAGGAAGGGCTTGTCTGAGAGACCAGGTTGAATTTAATGGCACAAGGGGATTGTTTTCATTTCCACACACACTTTAAAATAACACACCAGGGGAAGGCGAGCTAAGAACAAATCATAAAGGTAAGCAAGGCAGGAATTATATGGAAAGGCTTATGTTCTCCTGGCCTGGAGCCTAGGAGGCTGAAAAGAGCTAAGCTGGGAATCTTCCCCTTAAAATTACTCACAGGAGTTTGGGCAACACGCCCAAAGCAAAGGAGGTACAAACCTCAGCCAGATCTGGGAGGTTTCACATCAAAAACTCTGCAAAGCAGTGCCTGACTTACCTGAGCACAAAAATATCTAAGGCCAGGGAGAGAACTCACAACAAATCCCAAACTGCTAAAAAGCTGGAATATTAAGTGGCTTATTTTTCTGCCTTTCTGCACCACACATTTGGCTCTTTCCCCACTTAAGCCCTGGGAGACTGAAATAAAATAAATCAGGCTTGTTTTCACACTAATTCAAACACCAAGTGAGAGCAAGTAAAGCTCTCCTACACTGCAGATCACAAAAACTGAGGGTTTTTTTTCCCTAGCTAATGGGATTAAGTTTGATCCCAACTTCTCTTTTTCATGCTAGGTCATCCTCCTGTCACACTGAAATGCTGCAGGTCTGTCAAGGAAATGACTACGAGCACTTTTATTTTCCAACTGAAGTCTATGACAGAAATGATGTAAGGAAATTGTTCAAACATGTCAATTTTTAGGAGATTCTGGCAGATCCTTGGGTGAAAAGAAGACAGTAACACCCAGGAGCAGGAGGCCCATGGCCTCATTCAATCTCCCACAAATTAAAATCAGCTTAAGCAGGGACCGCACCCCTGTTATCCACGGCTTGTTTGCCACCAGTGATGCAACAACCCCATTAAACATAATAACAATCACTGGAACACAATGCAAGGAATTTATTTATTAATATTTTGGCCAGTCCTCTTAAGTGGAACAAAATTCCAAAGGAGAGCCAGTCCAGTTTGCCCTTTGGGTTAAAAGAAGTTGCATTAATTGCGGCTGCTGGTGAAAGGATCTGTCAGCAAACCCAATTAGTCCCATCAGTGACTTTTTCATGATTTAATTCTTTATCCCAAATAATGGCAAATTAATTAAACCATTCCTGAAAGAGATTTTTAAATGGATGTCAAAGCTCTGTACCCTCCACAAATCAACATGTCACCTGGGAATTGTAAGAAAATATGGCAAATAGTACACCAAACCCTTTCCTCCAAAAGCAGCAGAGGGTTTGTATAAAGAATAAGACACAAGAAAATACAACAAAAATTAATACTAACTTAAAACCAACTGCATTTGAAATAAAAACTGTATTTAACAGGAAAACTGTCGGGGATAGACAGAGGGGATGGAAAACTTCAAGACAAACCCAACCCTACAAATACCCCTGTTGGTTTTAAGCTCCAGGTTACATTTTAAAATCTGTTTAAAACTCTCAGAGTTAATGAAACAGTTCCTATTCTTAGAGCAGTCGCACATCTTCGGCACATCCCTCAAGTCACCCGATGCCGATTAAATTTCCGCACAGACTTGTGACGCTCCAAAATAGCAACGTGCCTTTTCCTTGCCATCTCCTCAAAGAAGCCCAGGAACACAGACCTCCAGAGACCCAGAGCCACAGGACAACAGCAAAGCTTCGGCAAAGCTGGAGTTTTCCTTCCAATCAGGAGGAAAGGCCGAGTTTCCCAAAGTTTCCATCAGTTCTACAGAGCTTGCAAGTTCCACAAATGCCCTATTTTGATTATTAAACATTTTTCTGCTTAGACCTATGGAAATGCGTGTCTCGGGTGTTAGTTTAGGGCAGTTCTACTGAGACAGGTGAAAGGGAATTACAGGTAACACTCTTTGAGCACATTTTTCCCTGTGCTCCTTAAAACTTTGGGAATGTGTTTACAAAAACAAAAGCAATATAAAGAACTGATCTTGAGGTGGGGCACTGCACTCTGACAGGCCCTCTCCACAAAGACATTCCTTCTGCATTTCCAGCTTACCTGGCAGAACTATGCAACCCCTTCCTTTGAGGAAAAGGCAATGCCATTCCCAAAGCACAATTCCCAAGGCACAGGCCCTCTCATCCATGACCAGCTGGCAAACATGGCTTAGTGGGATTGCACAATGTCTGGATGGCCCTGGCCCTGTCCCTGCCCTGCCCAGGGCATTCCCAGAGGCTGGAAAAGCATGGCAGGGTGACCCAGGACTCTGGAGCAATGTTCCTTTTCTCCAGTGCGGTGAATCCTGAGCGGGCAGCGTGGCTCGGCATGGCCCTGTTAAAGCAGGGAAAAATCCCATGTTCAGCTCCCAGCAAACTCAAGGAATGCTGCCTTGGAAGTGCCCCGGCCGTCCCTCAGGAGAGGGCACAGAGAGCAGCTCCTGCCAACCTGCAGATATTCTGTCTCCCTAATCTCTCTTCCGGATAAATCTTCCTCCAGCCCGCCCTTAGCAAATCCCAGGTATTTCAGAGAGAAGAGCAATCTCCACAGGGAATGGGTAAAGAATGTTTTGGGTTGAGTACCAATCCCTTCTTTCCAACACCAGCTGGTTTGCCCACACATATCCTCATTTCCCAGACCATCTGGGAAGAGTCACAACACCGAACACACCGAGAGGAACATGCCAGCAGGGACTGCCTCTTCCTTAGCTGCAAATTCCAAGCTTTTTTGCACAAAAAAGTGGAAATAATTCCTACAAACGCTGCCATTAGCCTACAGAATCACTGCCATTCCCTCATTTTTAGTTGTTTTCTTATTAATTTTAACATCCTGAGCTCCACAGATCTCTGCTGCCACACCATGACTTTGGGAATTAATATCACATCCAAGTGCTGGCAACAGGAGATTATCAGTGTGAGAGATAAAACACGTTAATGATCAAAAGGTGACATTAAAGCAAAGGAAATCCAAATTAAAGCAAGGCTTTGAAAAAGCAATTAACCCACAGAGTCACAATGTGGTGGCCAAAGTGCATCTGGCACCTCTCCACATCCTCAAATCGAGACTAGATGGACACTTTCCGGGAAAATCTTCTTTGGTTGAAGACAAGCTATGAAATACCTACAGAAGTTTTAGGAGAACACTATACACAATATCCAACTAAATGACCTCAGAACAAGCAGGGCTTTGTGTGAAAGCTCCTGCTGGAGTCACACAGACAAGAACAATCCAAGGTGCTGGAAAAAACAGGGAACATGTTCGAGTGCCTTGCCAGGCAGGCCTGGCATTCCCAGCTCTCCACTAGGAAATTGGTTCAGGGATGAATGATACAGAAACCACAGACCTGCCTCAGAAAGCTTCCTCCTGTTCCCTTCCCTTGGCATTTCCAAACAGCAAAGGGAGCTGCCAGGCTACGCTGACGGAGCAGGTTTCCAGTTCCAAGTCATTTATATGGAATAAGACCAGAGATACTAGCACCTAAGTGCGCTTCCAAAGTTTTAAACATTTTAAAGAGCCAGGAAGCCAGCTAGGAAGCTCCACCTTTCCCAAGGACCACATTTATAGCAGGAAAATCATCTCTGCAAATTAAGCTACTCCTAGAATGATTTCTGTGTCCACATATCCCAAATCATTATCTAAAATCATGTCATTTTCCCAAAAGGAACGAGCCACACGAGTAACCTTATCCCTAACTCCTGAACTCCAAAGAGAAAGTGTATTCATGTTTTTCCAAAGTCAGAGGGCAGCCACTCTTCCAAATTTCCCTTTCACCTCCACAGCACGAGAGTAGTCCCAAGGGTCACAGGAAGAAAATCACTCTCCTGGATAATCTTTATTCTTGGACAGGATAGGAACTGAGTCACTGCCAAAGGATACTCTAACACGCACAGCTCGAAAGTAACACAAGGAAAACCCTTGGGACTTTTCCAGATGTTTAAACTCCTGGCTGCTAGCACAAGCTACTAGAGGAAGGAAATTTCAATAAATAGGAAAGTTAAGGGACACACTTGTCCACATTGCCCTCCTGGAAGGGACCACTCCACACAGGAAAGCTCCTGAGAGAACAAGGCACATCCAGATTTCCAAAGGAACAATCCACATGGGTACACTAACTGCATTACAGCATTTATCCTGGGGTGACAGCCCTGTCACCACCACAAAAAACTGCAACGAGGCAAGATTCTACAGCAAAAATAGGTATTTTAAGGCTTCACCAAACAGCTGGCAAGAGCCACCTTAAAGAGGGAGTAAGGAAAACACAGCTTTACCCATTTTCCATTTAAAGGTTGGCACCGGGATCCCGCGATTTGCTCAGCCCACATGTGATGTGCCCGCCAGGAAAGGTCCTTTTGTCCCCGAGGCCACAATGTCCCTCGGCTACACCCGCGCGCGTCAGGGCTCCGCAGGGATCCCGCCGGGATCCGGCAGCATCCCTGTGCTCCTCTGCAGCTTGCACTGGCAGGAATGTCACCTCCTTCATCGGGATCAACACCCTCGGCTCTGCTGCTGCACAGATTGGCAGGGTGAGAGCCAAGTGCCCTCCCCTCCCACTCCTCCATGCCAAGGCTCCAGCCAAATCCCATCGCCCTCGGCTCGTATTCCAAACGCGCGTCTTCAGTGTCAGCTTGGTTTTTCTTCATGGAAAGGAACGTGCGTTTAACACACAGAAAAACCACCTCTACCTACACACACGCGTGCTGCTGAGGGGATTTATGGGACAACTCAAGCAAGGCCGGGATTTAGGAGCACTTTTACAGGTACGAGTACACCTCTTCCTGCAAGGCCTGAATTTAACAAAGAGCTGATTTTCTCCGCCGGCCCAACACCACCAGCCGTGGGTTTCTGCACACGTTTTATGGACCGAGACACACAAAAATACACAACACCTGCCCAGCAGGAGTGGGGCAGGACAACCTCAGTTTTCTGCCAGCATCACTGGGAAGAACACGGATGGAAGAAGCCTCTTCCAAGATTAAGGGAGAGAAGGAGGTGGCGTCCATATAAACAACGCTGATAAGTGGAATCAGGCAGGAATGCTTGCCCGAACACAGTGAGCTCCCAAGGTAGTGGAAAACACCTCCAAAGCACCCACCAGGCAGGACAAGCCGTGGGGCTCAGCCCTAAGGGTCCTGCTCCTGGAAAGGTGGGGACCAGGACTGGGAAAAGCGGTGCCACCGCCAAAAGCCAGCCCTGAATTCCCGCTACATTGCCAGGAAACAATCAGCGGTAGGAAAACACTTGCAGCCGATTCCAGCACCGGTATCAGCGACAGAAGAGGCACGCAAAGAGCAGATAACGGGTAGCAGATAACTCGGATATGCCGTTCCTTGGGGCCCCCTGCACAGCCCATTCCTTAGGGGCCCCCACATCCCATTCCTCAGCCCCTCCACACCCCATTCCTTACGGCCCCCCTGGCCCACGCGGAGCCCCGGGGGGGGTGGGGGCCATGCCCAGCGCCTCTCACCAGAAGAACGTGTTGGTACCGTCGTCGTACACCTCGGACTCGGTGCTGCGGCGGGGCCCGGCTCCGTCCCGCTCGGCCCCGGGGGCGCCGCCGTTGGGCTGCGCGGGGGGCGGCGGCG
>VWYP01024567.1:153242-178724 GCA_013400435.1 Pycnonotus jocosus
CGGGGAGGGCGGGGCCTGTGGCGGGGCGTCCTCCTCCGTTGTCATGGCAACCACGTGCCCTCAGGCGGCACCACCCCCCCACCCCGGGCCGCGTGACCGCCAGGGGGCGCCCTGAGCAGCCGCCGCCTCCCCTCAGGGTGGGGACTCCGAGCCCCTCAGGGCAATCAAAGTGCGCTAATTAAACAAAATGTCTTCATTCTGCACGCTCTCACCGGAACTGTGCAGGGAAAAAGTGTTCTTTGCCAGGCTGCCGGGCGGCTCTCCAGTATCCCGAGTTGGGTACCCCATCCCTGATGCCGCGGCTGTCCCGATTTCCCGTGATGAAATGTTAAATATCTGTTTAAATGTGTGCATTTTGCTGGCAAAATGAAAACGTGTTTTGCTCGGCAAAAGTTTTTGTTCCCACCCGGAGGGTCTGGCCAGGGCTATGAGTGCTTGCAGGGTGCCCCTGTGCCCTTGGATTTGAAGAATTTTAAAATTCCTCAGCTTTTCCCAAATCACCTTGGTCAGGCTCCTCTGATCCCGGATGGCAGGCAGGGAGCTCTGGCCTTCTGGAAAGATCTTGGCACGGCAGCAGCCTCCAGGAAAACTGTGTGGAGGGAAGGCAAAGTCCTGTGGGAGCAGATAAATGAAACAGGGAAAGAAATTAGAGGAAATATTTACAGGATGGCAAATAATCAAGATGGCCTTTAAAGGTCCCTTCCCATCCAAAGCTATTCCATGGTTCTATGAAATACCAAAAGGGAGCAACATTAAACGGGATATTGGGAAGAAACCCTTCCCTGTGAGGGTGCTGAGGCCCTGGCACAGTTGCCCAGAGAAGCTGTGGCTGCCCCATCCCTGGAAATGTCCAGCGCCAGCCTGGACAAGGCTTGGAGCAACCTGGGATAGTGGAAGGTGTCAGGACCCATGGCACGGGGTGGCACTGGACAAGCTTTCATGTCCCTTCCAATCCCAAGCACTCCAGGATTCTCGGATTCTGCGGAATAAAGGAGCCGGCCACAGGAGGGCAGGAGCGGGCTGGCCGAGGAGCGGACAAACCCCAGCAAAACACAGTTCTGGGATGGATAAAGGACATTTCTGTCTGCTGCACAATTCCCCCCTCCAGCCTAAAGCACTCTCCTGCACATTCCACGATGCTCTATGAGAGCTGGAGGCACTCACCTTGTTCCAAGAGATCGCAGCATATCCCCATTTGGAAGGGATCCATAAGGATCACTAGTCCAACTCCTGCCCTGCACCCCAACAATCCCACTCTGTACCTGAGAGCATTGTCCAAATGCTCCTTGAGCTCCAGCAGCCTTGGGGCTGTGATCATTCTCTGGGGAGCCTGTTCCAGTGTCCGACCACCCTCTGGGGGAAGAACCTTCTCCTAATATCCAGTCTAAGCCTTCCCTGCTTGGAATGAGCACTTTAATTACAAGCAGAGCTTCACCCCAAACCACATCTTCTGCAATAATGTATTGACTGTAGCTCCAGGGATACCCACGGATCCAAACAGACCAGGATTTGGATGAAAACACCCTCAACTTTATGAGAGAACACAGACATCTGCTGCCACTTTAGCACCATCCTGAATCAGTGCCTTTGTACCTTCGGAAGGGGAGTTCCCTGTCCAAATGCATTTCTGCCAGGTGGGAGGTGGACAGGCAGCCTCTATCCAGCTGCAGTGGGTTCACACAGAAAACCCTTCAGCAGTCTCCTCAGGTGGGAATTACCGTCTCCACATCCAGCCAGGACTAACAGGTCAGGGAGTGCTCCTGGAGCTTCCCTGCCAGCGTTCGGTGTAGGTCAAATCATCGCCCAAGGTGGCTGGAGTCCAGTGGGTTCAGGTGTGTGACCAACCCAGCAGCCACAGAGCTGATGACATCCTAAATAATTTCTTCTGCTCACACAGGGTTCTGTGTGGCTCCATCCTCAATTTCAGCTTTTCCTGGTGCCATCTTCAACCCCAGCCACCTGAAAGCAGCAAATGCAGGAGGGGAGGGAAGCACTGGAAGAGAGACAGCATCAGCTTCTTGCCTGCCTTGCTGTAAATGCAGCTAAATCCTGCCCAGGCAACACCTAATTCCTCCTAAACAGGAGCAGCAGCAGCATGGTCTCCTCCAAGTGCCACAAAAGATGCTGCAGGGGCTGGATATATCTCAGTCAAAGCCAACCTGCAGGCACAGACTCGCCTTCCCCACTGGCTGGTGACATCCACGGGCTTTGGGAACTGCTGCTGGGTGCATGACCTCCTGGGCTGTCCAGAGAGCTGAGCCCTTCTCAGGAAGGAGAAGCAGGAGTGTGGGAGGAGTGCCACAGCTGTTCCTCCCACGGGTAACCCCATTTTCCTGAAACACGGCAGCGCTCCAATTGCAAAGGCCTTTGCCCTGCTGTCAGGTGGAAAGCACCTGCTGACAGGGCTTCACTCTCTCTGGGTAAACACACACACTCTCCCAGAGATAAAGCCTGCTCTCCACTCCCAAGCCCATGGATCACCCCTGGAAGGTTAAAGGTCTGCCCACGCCTTGGTTTCACACACAGCAAGACATTGGGAAAACAACTGTTCTTTCCCCCCCCCCAATAAAATCTCCAAGTCTGGTTTGGCACCTCTTCGAGGCACTTGGCAAAGCCACAGGGTGATGGTGGCTTAACTGGGAGCACCGCTCTGAAAATGCCGGCTGCCTTTCCTAGCAGGACACAGCTGGATTAGCACTCCCAGGACTTGGTTTATTTTATAGCAGCCCACAGGAATGCTGTTGGAGGGCACGAGGGAATCCAATGCAATTATTCACCCTCCTGTTATTCCTAGGAAATGCTCTTCTTATTTGTAAATGAAAGCAACAAACCCACCCACCCCTGAAAACAGGTGTAAGGCAAGATCTGGCTTACACATACCATCTTCACTCACTTTTTATAATAAGATTATTCCCTGTTCCAAGCATAGGTCCAGATTGGAGTTGATTCTTTCCCTCTGCTCTGCTCAAGTGAGACCCTACCTGAACTTCTGCATCCAGCTCCAGGGTCCCCAGCACAGGAAGGACATCAAAACCTGTTGGAGAGAGTCCAGAGGAGGGACACCAAGTTGATCAGAGGGATGCAACAGCTCTACCGTGAAAAAAGGCTGGGAGGATTAGGATTGTTCAGCCTGGAGAAGAAAAGGCTTCAGGGTAACCTGATTGCCCCTTCCAGTACCCGAAGGGAGCCTGCAAGGAAGCTGGAGAGGGCCTTTGGACAAGGGCCTGGAATGACAGGATAACGGGGACCAGCTTCCTACTGCCAGAGGGCAGGGTTAGAGGGGATACTGGGAAAAAATTCTTTCCTGTGAGGGTGGGGAGGCCCTGGCACATGTTGCCCAGAGGAGCTGTGGAAGTGTTCAAGGTCAGGTTGATGCACTATTTACACGTGGGGGACGAACAGCACATGACTCCCACAGCTGTTTTACCAACCAGTGAGGTGTCAAGAGGAGATTTCTAGAGCTTTCCAGAGCTTCTGTTAACAGCTCCTTTTGGCCAGTTTATGGCACCCCTTGTACAGGGGTACAGCACACAGCCCTGGCACCTCGAGGGGCAGAGGGGAAAGCAGCACCCTGGAGCTGGCGGGAGGAACTCGGCACTGTTACCTGCGCTGGGCGGTTCTGGGCTTGCCACTCCTCTGGGCGAGGGTGAAGGGCAGCTCCCTCGCCTCCTCCGGATATCTGCCCGCTGCCAGGCAGAGGCAGCTCCCTCTCAGGGCAAGTGCCAGTGCCACACGGAAGTCACGGCTCCACTCAGCTCACATGAGACCTCTGAGACCTCGGGCGAAGGAGCTGGGGAAGGAAACCGCAGCGTGAGAGAGCCCAGCAGCCTCCAGCCCATCCTGCCCACCAGCCCTCTCCTTAGGGAGCTGCCCCCAGGGGCTCTGGGAGAGAGGAGCACCGAGGAAGGCTCTCCGCTTCATCATGCAGGTAGGAACAGAAATTGCCCTGATATTCCCAGAATGCTGCTTTTCAGCACCTCTGAGCACCTGTAGCTTGGAAACATGGGATACGCTAACCTCCAATCTCTACCACTCATCTGCTTTCAGCCTTTAAGGTACAAAATTCCTACTACAAGTGTGTGACAGGGAAAGCAGGATGTGCTGCCAGTCCCATGCACCATCCCAAGGTGCAGTGGGGTCACACTGGCCCCACATATTGGTCTCAGAGATGAGAGCATGTATCAGAGAAGGATGGTATGGATGGAGCTTATGTAAACCTAGGAATGAGCACTGCAGAGGTAACAGCCCCACGTGCTCCAGGAGAACCTGGAATACAGCAAGGGCAAGGGGGGAGCTGTAATCTTTTTCTTCTCTAACTTGGAAGAAAAGATGTGGGTTTTTTTCCTGGGAAAAGCCAGGCAAACTCTCCAAAGTCAGGGCAGGTAGTAAAGGAACGGCTCTGCCTGTCTAAGCAAAGGCTGTCCCACTTCTCAGGAAGCCATGAGCCAAGGTGGAAGTGCTCCAAGGGAAGCTGTGTAAGAAACATCCTGGAGATAAGAGCAATTTGATCATCTCAGTGTGGGTGATGGGAACCACCCAACCTCACACCAATCCATGACTGGAAAGGAAAACAAGGATGCCAGATCCTATCCGAGTTACTCACACGGGTGACTCTGCACACAGCCCAAGGGTGCCTGTGGCCATTTCCCAGAAGGAACACTCAGGGCAGTGGGATACCTGGCTGGAGACAATGACCAATGATTGACCTCCAACCTTGGAGGCATGGAAACCCTTTTCAACATGGAAATTCCTGCTTCCCATTGTACTGGTGACTTTTACACCTTTGCACAGCAGCACCTCCACATCCTGTTCCAACCACAGGGTAGTAAGGAGTGAAACCAAAACTGTCGTCAAGAGCAGGGTCAGAGCCCAGGGTTCATACAAACACTGCAGAGTTCAGGTGGCTTTACCTGCACCTGATCCCACTGTCCTGTGAGGCCAGAGCACAGCAGCCACTGTCAGACATCATCCCTAATTCCCGAAAAAACAATTAGTTGTGAGAGTAGCAGTGATCCAAAGTCCCTGCCCGCTGAGGCTATCCTTGCCCACACATCCCTGCCTTGCCATCAGGAACTGCAGCAGCAAGACAAGGGGGATGGCTTCAAACTGCCAGAGGGCGGGGTTAGATGGGATATTGGGCAGAAATCCTTCCCTGTGAGGGTAGTGAGGCCCTGACATGGCTTGCCCAGAGAAGCTGTGGCTGCCCCATCCCTGGAAGTGTCCAAGGCCAGGCTGGACAGGCTTGGAGCAACCTGAGCCAGTGGAAGGTGTCCATGCCCATGGCAGAAGGCGAAACTGGACAGGCTTTAAGGTCCCTTCCACCCAAGCCACTCTGGGATTCTGGGATTCTAAACACATCCCATATGGCCCTAAAAGCAAGTTGGGCACCTGCATGGCAGCCTGAGCCCCAGCAGCCACTGGCTGAATCCAACATCCCATTTGTGAACCCACTTTGGTAACCTATCAGCCTCTTCCTAAGGAAGTGGATGTGCTGGCTGGGATGCTCAGATGACCCAGCAGGACTATGCCTGTAGGTGTTGGACTTGGGAGCCACCTGGGAACAGAAGGTGTGATGCCAACAGGTCCCTTCACCTCATCTTAAGCTTTGGGACAGCAGCAGCAGGAAAAGTGTGCCAAGATGACATTAGGAACACCCCAAAATGTTCTCATACCCAAAGGATGGCATCCCCTCCACATACATCCACAAGATCAGAGGTGGCACTGGCAGGGAATTGCCGCAGGATGAGGCTGGTGCACATGGGGGCTGAGATAAACCAGCCAGGCAGGAATGAGCCAACATGACAGCAGAGAGTGTGCCAGGCCAGATCCATGCCAGCATCAGAGCACTGGCAGTGGGCAGATCCCTGAGAGGCTCCCACTCCCTCCCCTGTGCTCAGAGAGGGGCTCAGACTGGGATACAGGGAACTGCTGCACCCAATCCTGCCCCCTAAACCTGGTTAAAGCAGATGACAACACCAGAACTCTCCCTCTGCATCTTGCCATAAACTGGGGTACCTTTTATCCAAGAGAAGTTCTGGATCTTGTTACAACAGCACCTCTTGGGGAGAGTATCCCTCTTCTCAAGCCCTCCCTCTTCTCCTTCTTGTCAGTCAGTCTCTCTTGTGCTTTGATCCATGTGAGCGAGCATCTGGCAGAATATTTCAGCCCTTTCCTCATCCCGGCTTCTCTGCTCCCATGGCCTCATTCTCCAGTGAAAGCTCAGGATGCAGATCTTACATCAGGGCACAGTTGCACCACCATGGCTCTGCTGCCAAGATTACAGCTGGAGGAACTCGTCTGGCTGGCTGCTCTTTTAGGTCACAGTGTCTCTGGTGACACCGAGTGACAAAATTCCCATCCCTGGCAGCTCCTTCCCGCTGCTGTGCTGTGTCACCTTCCCTCGGGAATAGCAATGTAACTGTTTGTGGGGACACACCACAAGTCACATCAAAGGGTGGATAAAACCCCCACTGATGGCAGCTGAAAAAGGGCAGGGTTAGATGGGATACTGGGAAGAAATTCTTCCCTGTGGGAGTGCTGAGGCCCTGGCACAGGGTGCCCAGGGAAGCTGTGGCTGCCCCATCCCTGCAAGTATCCAAGACCAGACTGGTCTTGTGGAAGATGTCCCTGGGGGCCTGGATGGGCGTGAAGGTCCTTTCCAACACAAACCATTCCATGCTGATTGCTTTGTGCCTCCCCACATCTACACCCTTGGATGTCTGAGTGTAATTACCTGTAACCAGGAAGGTGGGAGCTGCACAGCTGTTCTCCCCAGAGCCACAGGGAAAAGCCAGAGTTCAAGCAGTGTTTGGACAACACTCTTAGGCACATGGATGCTTGGGGTGGTCCTGTGCAGGGCCAGGAGCTGGATTCAATTATCCTTGTGAATCCCTTTGAACTTGGGATATTCTGTAATTTTATGATCAGCAGCTCATCCTCCCCTCTCTGCCCCTTGACTGCAGCCTGAGGCATCCAACATGTTTTCCAAGGACTTTTTTCACCTGCTTTCCTGCAGGATTGTGCCAGCCTCCAAGTGTCCATGCTCCACTCTCTCTTTACTGGAATTTAAAACTACTTTCCCCACCCTCTCCAAAAAGCCAACAGTGCCCTATCTGATAGAAACAACTGACAAATGGAAACGGCTGATTAAAGCTGTAAAATCCACTGTAGCACAGAGAGAGAGGGTGAAAGGTAAACACTTCCCCAGTACAAATGTCAGGGCATCAGGTGAAAGAGCTGAGGGAGGTTTTTTTTCTCCTGGTCCAGATCCCTCACAGCTCCAGGGCACTGTTGGGCATGATGAGTTCTAGGGGAGGCTGCACATCCTCCCAGGGCAGCAGTCCCTGCAGCATTCCTAAACACAAATCCCTGGCTGGCTTGGGAAGACCCCAAATTGGTGATCCAGGAGCATGTGGGAGAAGGTTTCACACAAGCCTCCTCTTACCTTCCTCCCTGGGCATCTCTTCAAGACTGCTGGAAGAGGAAAACACAGGATCTCCCAGGGAGCCTGCTGAAGCCTTCCCTTCACTGGTTTTCTTTTCACCAGGATGAAATTCTGCTGAGTCCCTGGAGGGAATCTCCTATTGAGGACATGGACTCCTTTGCCTCCCCGGTAAGCTCTGCTCCTTCTGCATCTGCAGCAAGTCCAGCCCAGCTCAGAGGAGAGACAAATCCCCATTTCCCTTGCTCATTCCCAGTCCACTTCTACACAACGACAATGAGGGGCCAAACCTCTGAGAGGATGGAGCTGGGAAGGAGAGCTCTCAGCTTTCCATCCCTAATAATTCCCTGCTGGTTTTGTGGGCAGAATGAAGAGAAGTGGGATTTTGTCCTGGTGAGTGACATCCACGAAATGGGCAGTGAGAAGGAGATCAAGAGGAAGAAGTTCCTGGATGAGCTGAGCAAGAAAGGCTTCACCATCAAGGTGAGGAGCTGTGGGAGGAAAAGGAAGCAGATATTTGGCCTGGCTTGGGCTCCTGCATCCCAGGAAATGGGATGGGCCAAATCATTGTGCTGTTCACCACATCACTGCTCAACCAGTGGAGAAAGACCCCAGCCCCAGGACTCACACAGCCCCTAGCCCTTCCAGCTCTGGCCCTTCCTTGCCCCTCTGGCACTGTTTTAATAGCCCTTCTCTTCCCCTCACCAGAAAATTGAGGACACAAAGCTCTTTTATGGAGTCCGTGCCCCGCAGCACATCTTCTGGAAATACCAGAGTCTCCTGAGGAATCCCGACAGCAGGCAGCGAGACTCCACTGCCTACCAGGATGTCCCAGTGACCACCAGGTGGGTGCTGAGCTGATTTCCAGCCCCCTGCACTCACTGTTCTTCACACCAGCATTCATTTTCCAGCTCAGTTCACAGTTGTGCCAGGCTTTTCATTTTCCACAGAACCTTCCTTCACCTCCCACGTGCAAAGCTGGTGCCTTCTCACTGCCCACATTTCTCCCTCCCTTGCTTCCCTGTATTTTAGTGCGCACCTTCTCCCTTCTCTGCCCTGTTTTCCTGAGCCACACAACACAAGTCTGTATCCCAGAGCAGCCTTTAAGCAGAGTTTCTCCTTGTTCAGGATACGGGTCGTGCACTTCATCCTGCAGAACACTGTGACATCTGACTTAGGTAAGGGAACGGGGATCACATTTGTGATGCTCAGCCTGGATCTGCAGGAAGAATCCTGCCCAAGAATCCTGAGCACTGGCATCCCAGCTGCCTTGCCATCCTGGGGAGAACAGAAAAGGAGGGAGCTCAGACAAGTCAATTTGCTGCTGCATCCAGAGGCTGGGAGATTTGGACTGCAGGAACCAGCAGTTCCTCTGCTCCATCTCCCCAGATCCCTAAGCCTAACCCTGTCCCTTCTGCTCTGCTCCCAGAGAAGCTGCAGGACCTGATGAAGAAGAAGGTGTTTGAGGCAGCCTTTCCCCTGCACAAGGTGAGGCTGAGCACACAGTGCCTGGGAGGAAAATCCAGGAGAGATGGAGGAGCAGGATGGGGTGGAGGGGGACCTGTGGGTGACTGGGGCTGCACCAAGAGCTCACTGGGTGAAGGGCATGGAAAAGCTCCCAGCAGCTGCCCTGGAGCTGGGCAGGGCATTAAAGGCGCCCTGATGTTCCTAAATCCAGCCAACTTCTCTGCTCTCCAGAAAGAAGAGATAACGGAAATACTAAAGAAGAAGTGGGCTCGCTGGAGAGTTCTATTTAAGGAACAGCCAATTGAGGAGATCAGGTAACACAGGCACAAGAGGCAGATCTTTCTAACCAAGAGGTCCCACCTGAAACCCAGAGATGCCTTTTGCCAGGCTCCTGCATTGTCTTGAAAATCATTAGTTTGAACCTGGCTCTTCTCACAGCACTGGGCTGCCTCTGCAGCTTCCAAAGCTCTTAGCCTGAGGGTTATCCCTGTGGCTCCGAGCTCCATCTGCTAATCCTGCAGCATGAAACAACCCCCGCAGTCTGTGCAGACTTTAATGAATCTGTTTGGTTTTCAGCCACATTCAAAAGGCAGGAGAGGTGGGAATGGAGCATCAGTGCTGCACAGCCAGCCCAAGGCTGACCTCAGGGCAGTAAAGGCAACATGGGGCTCCTACAACCACATGAAATCCCAGGAAAGAGCACGGCTCTTGTTTTTGAAATCTACCTCCATGGGCAGGAGCAGGAGGGAAAAAAACCCATGTTACTTCATAAACCTGCCAGGGGGCTCTGGTGGAGAGGGGATATCTTAAAATAGAGGTGCATCTCTGACAGCTGGCACGAAGTTAATTCCTCTGGGATACAGGGCTCACAGTGCCTCAACCAGCAGATCATTTCTTATCCATGACTCCAACCTGGTCCCCACACCATAAAAACAGAGATACTGCCACCACAAGCATTTTCTAGTGACTCCCAAAATCTCATCTCCTTTCTGGCTGCAACTCTCACCTCACCTTTCCTCCTAGGTGCTATTTTGGAGAGAAGGTGGCCTTGTACTTCGCCTGGCTGGGCTGGTACACTTACCTGCTGATTTTCGCTGCCCTGGCTGGGCTGGCAACCGTCGCAGCTGGGGCTACTGTTTACAGTTCCAGCCAGGTGAGGTAAGGCCCTTGGGAATGCCATATGCACACCCCACTCAGCTCTGCAGGTGGCTCTGAGGCATCCTTGTCCCTCTTGGCTTCTCTTTTCTTCCAGCAAGGAGATCTGTGATGCCAACAATACCATCATGTGCCCGCTCTGTGACCAGAATTGCTCGTTCTGGGTCCTCTCTGACACCTGCACCTATGCCAAGGTAGGGAACCCCCTTTCCAGAGCAGGCTCAAGATAAAGGATAGGAAAACACTCCCAGCTCATGCTGCTCCCACACCACTAAAAAGAAACCCCACCAGATCACAGTCTCCATCATCACCATGGAATATTTTACCAGTAACAAGCCCCACTGTCCATCACCTTCCTGCATTTTGTCCACCTGTAGCACCTATACCTTTACAGGGCAGACAAGCACAGCAAGACTCGGAGGTGCCACAGTCCCTGCACCACAGTGTCCCATCAGACTCTTCCTTCATCTCTTCCAGGTCACTCACATGATTGATAATGAGGCCACGGTTGTGTTTGCCATTTTCATGGCCATCTGGGGTAGGTGTCCATGCCTGGGTGCCCAGCACATGGGGTTGGGAGAGGGAGCAGGAGGTGGAAAATGGGACACCAACATAGCTTCACCCTTTGTGGGAGCTGTATACCTCCTCTGCTTTCAAAGCCTTCTGCTCCCCTTCCAGATACAGCAAGAGACAAAACCATCCCGGTGATATCCTCCAGCTCCCCAAATATTCCTTACCTGAAGCTTCTGCTCAGCATAGCCTCCCTAAAGGCCCCCAGCAATTTTCTAGCAGCTGCCTATAAATGGCCACAACCACACAAAGAATGAGCCTCCAGACTCCTCCTCCACCTTCCCAGATCACTGCATGGTCTTATTTGTTATGGGATGATGGGATCCCATCACTGCCTTAGTTACACACTCATTTCCATGGCCCTTTCCTTGACCAGCCACCTCAGGAGCAGGCCAGGTGTCCCACCTGGGAAGCCATGGCACAGTCCTGAGTGTGTCCATGGGCTGGGTCACACAGGGACACAATCAGGAGCATTGATCCAATCAACATCAGGGGTGGTGGGAATTGGGAGTTGGAGGGGTGTAGCCTTGCCAGGGTGCAGTGCAGGACATCCATCCCACCTGAAAAGTGACTTATCCCAAATTCCCTACGGACACTAGACCAGGCCAGTGAAAGCTCACCTGCACCATCCCCATTCCCTCACTGCTGCCTGTCCAGGGCCCTTCCAGGGGCCAAGGTGCAGAGAGGACTGCCTGTCCTTCATGGACCAAGGATAGTCCAGAGTGGTTTGCCATCAAGTTGGATATGAAGTGACTCTCTGGGAGACAGAGGGGTGGCTTTCAGAGCCATTCCTAAGAGTCTCTGCAATTTCTCCTTCCCAATCCAGCCACTGTATTCCTGGAGCTGTGGAAGAGGGAGAGAGCCACTGTGGCCACCAGCTGGGACGTGTACGGCTGGGATGAGGAAGAGGTGAGGATATAATCTTTCCTGCTCTGTCCTTCTGTTTTTAGGGCAGGAGTCACCTGGACCTAGAAAAGACACATCAGAGGGGTTCCTTGCCCGGAATGAACTCATACAGGCTGGGCCTTGCTCTTCTGGGTTGGGTGCTCACCCTTGTCCTTCTCCAGCACTGCTCATCCCATATGTTCACTGCCACAAGGGACACAAAGCACTGCTGGGTCCTTTCTTTCCCATTTTTAATTCTTTTTTTTTTTTTTTTAAGGAGGAGCTGGCTCTGCAGCTGATCAATAACTCGCAGCATGAACCCCGGCCGTACCAGCACTCCTACTTACGCAGCACCATCGTCCTCATCTTGGCTGTGCTGATGGTATGTACCAGGTGACAACAGGACCATTTAGTTTAAGGGCACATGGACCAAAGAAGCAAAGGCACAGACCAGGTTTTTAGGGCAGTTCCATGGCCATCATAAGGATCCTGGGGCTTCCTCATGCTCACACCTCATTGTGCTGATGGCAGGGGCCACCCACCCTTCAGGGACATGGGCTGAAGGGTCTGCTCTTGCAGTGAGGATCAAGGCAGTGACATAGAGGGCAGGAAGAGGCAAATCCCCATGCACTTGTCCCCACTGTGGGTCAGTGGAGACTGATTCAGGTGGATACCTAGAATCCTGGAATCATAGAATGTTAAAGGTTGGAAGGGACCTTATCTAGTCCCAAGCCATGTCTGTGCCATGGGCAGGGACATCTCCCACTACCCCAGGTTGCTCAAGGCCTTGTCCCACCTGGCCAGGGTTGGGGCATTCACAACACCCCTGGGGAGCTTACTCCAATATCTCCCCACTCTCACAGGGAAGAATTTCTTCCTCACATCCAGCCTAAATTTCCCCTCTTTCAGTTTGTACCCACTCCTCTTTGTCCTACCACTACACCCACCTCACAAACTTTCCAGCCTCCACCAAAGGGCACTGGTTTGCCTTTGAGGCCACATCCAGGGCCCTGCTGAGGGGACCATCAGAAGAGATGGAGCAAGTGCCCTTGGTGGCTCCTGACCCCTCTCCCCTCCCTCTCCACAGATCATGGTGCTGATCGGCATCGCCCACGCGCTCGTCATCTACCGGGCGGTGGCCATGGCGCTGTTCACGCAGAGCGAAGTGAACCTGCTGAGCAAGCACGCCGACACCATCGCCGTGATGACGGGGGCTGTGCTGCACTACATCACCATCATCATCATGACCAAGGTGAGGAGCCACCAAGGGTGCCTGGTGAGATTTCTCCAGGGCCAGCCCCCCCTGCTCATGGTATCCCTCTGTCCTGCAGGTCAACTGGCACGTGGCCCTCTACCTCTGCAAGCTGGGTAAGGGAAATGGGGTGTGTCCCACCTGCAGCACCCTTTTGTCCCTGAGCACAGCCAGCCTCCCATCCCCTTCCTTCCCTCCAGCAGCACAAGGCAGCTCCAGACAGGGAGGCCAGCAGTCCCCCAGCATACACTCGCCTGTTGCCCACATGCTGTCCCACAGCCAGCTTTGCAGGGACAGTCACCCTACAGGGCTGAGACCTTGCATGAGCAGGAAGGCACCCTAGCTCCAGGAGAGGTCACAACATGGATTTCCTCCCAGCTTTAAGGCCCCTTCTCCCTCAGCTCATGGCTCTGAGGGATTTCCCTGCTCAGCTGAACTCACCTCCATCAGACAGCTCAGCTGGAGGGCAGGGAAGGCTTCACAGGGGGCAGAGATGCCCTTTGGTCCTTCAGAGCTGTGGTGGCACCCATGGGGGAAGAGGGCAAGGTCCCACTGCTCTGTGACCAAACCCCTGGGCATTGGTCCCATTCCTAGAGAAACCACGGACCTTCTCCCAGCATGAGAACAGCTTCACCGTGAAGATCTTCATCTTCCAGTTCTTCACCAACTTCTCCTCGCTCATCTACATTGCCTTCTTCCTGGGACGGTGAGTGGAGAACACAGGGCAGCCAGGGCCTGGGATGGATGTTCCTAACTCTCCCCAGGGTGTATGGACAGCTCAGCCCCTCTGCCCTCCTCACCAGGCACAGGGACCCCATTTGGGACTCAGGAGGGCCATGAGCCCATGGGTATCACTGTTGCTTCCTTGCTCAGGATCAATGGCCACCCAGGGCACTACGTGCGCATCGCTGGCCACTGGAGGCTGGAGGAGGTAGGTGCAGGCACCCACTCTGACACCACAAACAACTCCTCCTCTTCCTTTCCCTACTGCCCAGGGAGCCTCTGGGAAGCTCAGCTTTTTCCCATAGCACCTGCCAAAGCGTCCCTTGGGCACACCCACCCTGCTTGCAGGGCACAACCTCTGTCTTGTCCCCTGCAGTGCCACCCCAGCGGCTGCATCACCGACCTCTTCATCCAGATGGCTGTCATCATGGTGCTCAAGCAGACCATTAGCAACATCATGGAGTATCTCGTCCCGTAAGCTTCCCACACGGACTCTTTCCAGAGAGGAACCTTGGTCTTTGTCCTTTTCCCCTTCCTCCAGTGATGTGCTGGCAGCAGCCCAGCCCTGCTGTCCTCCATAGGCAGCCACACAAATCCCTCTCTCCCACTGCAGCTGGATATCCCACCAGCTACGGAAGAAGAAAAAGCCCCCCAAGAAGAGAAGTGTGATGTTAGGAGAGGAGGAGGAGGCAGAGGACCCCTGCAAAAGGCAGTGGCTGAAAAACTATGAACTCAACGAGGTCAATGTCTTCAGCTTGTTCAACGAGTACTTGGAGATAGGTACGTGGGGCAGATCCATGTGCTCTCCTGACTGGGGAGTGACGGATGCTAGGGAGTCCATACACAGGCAAGGAACCACAGCTCCCACCCAGCCCTGCTCTGAGAGCCCTGGGACACCAAGATCATTCCCAAAACAGAGAGCAGACAATTGTGCTAGCCTTTGGCCCACCCTCAGACCTTCCTCTCCTTCCAGGGCCACAGCTGTAACCCCAGGGTGTGCCTGTGCCTAGCTGGCTCAATTATCCCCACGGATCTCACTCTCTGACAGCCCTATGAGAGCTGAGCATCTCCAAGATGTGGCTGTCTCCCCCTTCCACCCCTGCAAACCCCTCTGACCCAAGCCACAAAGCAGAACAAACCCAGGCAGAGGGGGACGTCCCCTCTGCAGTGGCTTCACAGCAGCACCTGGTGTTTCCCCCTCACAGTGATCCAGTACAGCTTCACCACCATCTTCGTGGCAGCCTTTCCCCTGGCCCCGCTGCTGGCCCTCATCAACAACGTCATCGAGATCCACATGGATGCCATCAAGATGATGCGGCTGCGCCGGCGCATGGTGCCCAGGAAGGCCAAGGACATCGGTGAGAGGGGTCCTGCCACCACCAGGCTGAGCCCCTGAGCACCCCATGGCCGTGGGACAGCACAGGGACAGCCATGAGTCAGAGGAGGACAAGTTGCTTCAGACTCTGCCAGAGGTTGAAGGGCAGCTTGGAGGCTCCTTCCTTGAAGTGGCCATGCTAAAGCTGTCCCTGAGCTGGAATGGTGGCAGTGAGCTGGCAGAGGGACCTCACTGGCTGCTCCTCTCCCACAGGGATCTGGCTGCAGGTCCTGGAGGCCATCGGCACCCTGGCTGTCATCGGGAACGGGCTGGTGATCGCCATCACCTCCGACTTCATCCCTGTGCAGGTCTACAAGTACATGTACAGCCCCTGCACGAGGGGGAACCGCACTGGCATGGAGTGAGTTCAGTTCCGAGACAGCCCCTGCCTGCAGCATCCCCACAGCCATGTCCCCTCCTGCCTCAGTGCCACCACTGCAGGAGCACGAGACAGTTGAGCTGTCCCCCCAAGCGAGGTGTGGGAGAGAAGGGAGCAGGGGAACATTCCCACATGGCATCATCCCTGTGGTGGGTAAACTGATTAGAAAGGGTAGTGTGTAACACTGGATTCCCTGGATGCAGACACATGCTCTCTCCTGCTCTCCCCCTGTTTCTCCAAGCCTTGGCTGACTGACCCAGTTCACTCAAACTGGACAGAAACCTCTGAGCCCTCCATTTCCACCGGGCTTTGTGAAAGTGGGCAGTGAGAGCCCCAGGTGGGTTCTGCTTCCCCAGAACAGGAGGGTACAATCCATGCTCAACCTGATCCTTTCCCACAGCTGCTCCACAGGGTACATCAACCACAGCCTCTCCATATTCCACATCCGGGACTTCGAGCCCCACACCAAGGTGCTGCCAGAATTTAATGGGGTCCAGATCAAGGAGTGCAGGTAAGAGCAGCCCCATGCCACCCCCTGCCCCTCACCATGACATCCAGGCCAGAATGGAATGGTCTGAACTGGCACCGATGGAGCTGTGCTGCAGGTACCGGGATTACCGGAATGCTGATGACTACAGCTACACTGTCCAGTTCTGGCACGTCTTTGCAGCCCGGCTCGCCTTCCTCATCCTCTTCGAGGTGAGCACCCAGGGAGGCAGGAGAGGGCTGGGAAAGGGGTTGGACCTGTGCCTCATGCCCAGGCTGGGAGCCCCTGACTGCCTTTGCTTCCCACAGCACGTGGCTCTGTGCGTGAAGCTGCTCGCAGCCTGGTACATCCCTGACGTCCCCCAGAAGGTCAAGAATCAAATTCTGACGGAAAAACACAACAATCTCCGTAATGGACTGAGGTGGGTGGTGCCCTGGAAGGTGCCAGGGGTTGCCAGGTTTCAGGATCCATCTGCTCTGGAGTCCCTTTTCCTTCAGAAAAAGAAAAACTCCAAGTTAAAACAAGAAGTGATTTTGCCCAGGGAAGGACTTTGCCCAGGTTTCCCATCTAAATTTCACTTAAAGAGAAAGGATTCAGTATTTCAGTGGGAAACAGAAGCACTGTAGTTGCCCCAGTGCTGCTGTCCCAGAGTGACTAAGCCCTGCTCTGGGAAGGGCTCAGCCTGACACCCTTCCATAGCCACCCTGCCCCAGCTGCCATCCATAATCCCAATGGGAGCAGATAGAGGGGTTCAGGAAACACCTGTCATGGTTTGACACTGGCCAAACTCCAGGCACCCACAAAAGCCACTCACTCACCGTCCCCTGGCACAGCTGGATAGAGGAGAGAAAAAATTACCAAAGCATTCGTGAGTTGAGACAAGGACTGGGAGAAAACATTCCAAGGGCAAAACAGGCTCAACTTATAAGTACAAAGTGAATTTATTACTAACAAAATCAGAGGAGAATAATGAGAAGTAAAATAAGCCCTTAAAAACACCTTTGCTTCCCCCATCCCATCCCTCCTTCCCACCAACAGCACAGGGGACAGAGAGTGGGGGGTATGGTCAGTTCGTCACTCAAGGTTTTCTTCTGCTGCTCAGGGAGAGGAGTCCTTTCCCTGCTACACCACAGGGTCCCTTCCCACAGGAGAGAGTTCTCCATGACCCTCTCCACCATGGCTCCAATATCACAAGCAGGAGTCCTCCCAAAACTGCTGCAATGTGGGTCACTCTTCCATGGGGTCAGTCCTCCAAGGACAGGCTGTTCCAGCCTGGGAGCAGGGCCCCTCTCTCCACCAGGTCTCCCACTGGATCACAGCCTCCTCCAGGCATCCACCAGTCCCAGCATGGGCACCTCTCCCATGGGCTGTGTGTGGATCGCTGCATCCCCCATGGATGCCCATGGGCTAGGGGTGGATCTCTGCATTCCCCATGGATCCCCATGGGCTGCAGGGCCACATCTGCTGCACCATGGTCATCACCACAGCCTGCAGAGGAATCTCAGCTCCAGTGCCTGGAGCACCTCCTCCCCCTCCTTCTCCACTGACCTTAGCGTTGACAATGTTGTTTCCCTCACATGTTCTCACCTCCTCCTCTTCTCTGGCTAGCAAAAAAACATGCACCCCTTTCTGTTTTGATTTTCTTCTTAAATGTGTTATCACAGAGGCATTATCAACATCTCTCATTGGCCCAGCCTTGGCCAGCAGCATGTCCATCTTCCAGAGCCATCACGGATTGGCTCTGCCAGGCATGGTGGAAGCTTCCAGCAGCTTCTCACAGCAGCCACCTCCGAGCCCCTCGCTACCAAAAACCAGGCCGTGCAAAACCAACACAACACCACACTATCACAGCTTTCCACCTCTGCCTTCCTATTGACTGTGGGATTTCCCACAAACAGGGGTTTCCCACAAACAGCTTGTCATTCTTTCTCCATCTGTTTTGGGGAAGTGGCCCTATTCCTACTTGGAGTGTTTTTCCACACCTCCTGACTCGGAGAGTTCCCTTCCCAATGCCTCTCTCCTCTCTCCCCAGCGTAACGGAATACTCCACCGAGGTGTAGCCACCGCTCACCAAGGAGAAGGAGAACATGGACTCGAGCCCTTTTCCCAGCCTGGCAGTGCCAGGGGTGCTGGATGAACCCCATGACATGGTGCCACATGTCCCATCTGGGACCGAGCTGGACTTGAGCTGGGAAGTGATGACAAGCCAGTGGCTTCACAGGAGCAGGCTGCTTTCTGACTTTGGAAGGAAGGATGCTGTGGCAGAGCCAGGATGTGCCTCCCCACCACGGGGAGTGGCTGGGACAGAGCTGTGTCGCAGGGGACAAACCCAGGGGCACCACCCAGCTGCTGGGCTGCAGGAGATGACAGGAAACACCACTTACCTCATTCCAGACTCCCTCTCCAGCCCTTTTTTTGCACTTGGGCCTCTTTTTCCACTTCCTTCCGGGACCTCCTCACTCTCGAACCACTGGGCAACTTGAGTCCTCCTTTCACCAAACTCCTCCCTGGCATGACTCCCATGAGGCTGCACCTCTGCCCTGCTGTCTCCATGGACACAGCTCCACCCTGGTGTCTCCGTGGACATTGGAAAAATGATGTTGTTATCTCGTGTTTAGCTCCAGGCTCAGCCAGGTCCTGAGAGTTGTTCCTGGCTCAGCTGCCATCAGCCATCGGTAAATAAACACAACACCTGTCTGGACACGAAGACTGTCAGCTGCTGCCTGGTATTGCTCCTGCCTTCCTCCTCTGCCATCCCAAATCATCCCCCAAAACCTTTCCTTGTCTTAGTGGGGACAATCACAGCAGGTGGGAGCTGCAGTGCTCACTCTGAGGGCTATGTGAGAGCTAGCTGGTGGGACACCAGGATCTGGTCATGCACAGTGGGAACACAGCTTGGTAAACATGCCAGGACAATAAAAATACCTGAGGAAAATGGGAAAAACACAGCAAATCGCAAACAATAGGGTTATCCCACCTTTCCTTTAGAGAAACCACTACTGGCTGCCTCCCCTACTCCAGACAGAACAGGTTTGTCTGCAGCAGGAATGGGAGGACACTCCAGGACTGGACAAGTGCCGCAGCTCAGGGGGTTCTGACAGGGGATCCCAGAGGCAGAACTGGGGGGCAGCCCCCTTCTTTTCCACTGGTAGTGACCCCAACCTGGCTGGACACCACCCTGACACTGCCCATGTCCCATGAGGGTCCCACCACAGACGCTTCCCAAGGTGTCGGTCCTGGGGGCTGTGCCTGGAGGTGACACATCCCAGTCACAACTGCAGGGAAAGGCACCAAGGTTAACTCAGCCTCAAAACTTTACTCCCAAGAGCATGGAAAGCCACTAACGATCCCATAGGAAATGGAAAGGAGCTTGCTGAGCTCTCAGACTTGTCTTTTGCACCACTGTGACCAAAATCGCCTCTGCTCCTCCATTTAACTTACCTACCACAGGAATAACCCTGAGAGACAAGAAAGATCTTATCACCTCCTGATTTACTCTGCAGATGCCCCACACCCCTGCCATCCCCAGGACCTGGGCTTGTTCCATACAATCCTTCACCATCCCACAAATTCAACAGATTTATACTGGATTTTACAGCTGATGCATCACAGTGTCCATGATAAGTGGTCAGCCCTCAAAAAAGGGCTGCTCCAACACCTGCTGCCCCAAACACACACAGCCAGTGGCTGTGGGGCCCAGGAGTAGGGGATTCTCCCCAGAGATCCAACAGGATTCCCTCTGTCCCTTTCCCTTCCATAACAAGCCAACAGCACTGGTAGTTTATATCCTAAACAATGAGGAGTCAGACTTGGGGTGTTTCTCCATGGGAACAAGCCCACAGACCTACTTGTGACCTCTACTTGTTTATTTATATATACACGGTTATTCAATATCCATCTACATATATTTATATATTATTACATATAATAGTATATTATTATTAAGTATATATATTAAAAATATGTAAATACATACACTGCACCCGTGGGCCTCTTCATCCCTTTTTGGCCTCAAATCACATGCTGGTTGATGCTTTTGCTGCTCAGGCTGGTGTTTGTCCAGAGGCTGCTGGTGCTGCTGTGACCACATCCATGCCCGGGGCGTGCTGAGGCTCTAATCACCTCCATGGTAATTAGCACAGGGGATACCTGCTGTCCACCAGCGGCCACGGCCGGATCCGGCTCCCCACGGCCAGAGCCAGCCGGAGCGACCAGCTCCAGCACCAGCTTCATCTGGCAAAAAGGCTCCAAAGGCACGGAGAGAAGGAAAGGGAGGAGAAGGAACCAAACAGGAGACCTCACAATGCCCACAGGCACAGCTGATGGCAGGTTTCTTCTTGCCCTGACACCTCTGTGGGCTTTTCCAGCCACCAAAAAAACAGGGAGCTCCTCCTTGGCCCCCAAACCTGCTAGATGTGCTGCTGTCCCCCTCCTCTTTTCTCTTTTCCCTTCCCCTGAAGCCGGAGTTGTTGACTTTTTCCCCAGCAGGTTCAGGTGGAGGTGGAGCAGTGGGAGGGAGGGACAGCCAGCCCTTCCCACGGCCCTGGCCCCACGGGATTGGGGCAGCGGGAGTGCCCGGCCGAGGGCAGGGGCTGAACTGGGAGGAGAAATAGATAAACTATTAAAACAGAAAGGAAAAAAAAAAAAAAGAGAGAAATTCCAAGCACTGATCTGGCCGGTCGGGTCGGCTCAAGCGGGCGGCGACGAACAGGAAGCCTGCGGCTGGGGAAGCTCCAAAGGTAAATGCAGCTCTGTTCTGCTTCCCTTTCCATGCTGAAGCCACCTCAGATGAGGTCAGCAGGGTTTCACCCTCACCCCATTCCCTGTGCGTTCCCATTCTGGCTCTCCTTCGCTTTCCTGCAGCTCTCCATCCCGCTTGTTCCCTCGGCACACCCACCCCACAACTCCCTGGCCGTGGTGCCTCCCTGCCCTCCTCGCTTTCCCCATGGCCGTGCTCTAGGGAATGCCACGCCCAGCCATCATTCCCCACCCCACAATGTCCACATAGTCCTCTGCCTCAAATCCAGGGTGTCCTCACGCCGGGATGTGGGAAATGGGAGCCGCTGCTGCCCGTTAGCTGGTGCTTCTCTCTCCCTGTCATCCAACACTGTCGTTCCCTGGAGCAAAGGGCTCCGGGGGTTTTGGGGCATCCCCACACCCCGTGGCCAGGCTACAGCTGGTTGGAGCTTCCTTATTCCCACCATCAGAGGAAATGGCTTAGGAGTGACCCACTCAGGAGCAGAGCCAGGCAGAGGCAGCCCCACTCCAACCTCGTGAGCGCCTCCCACCCTTTCTCCATGCTCATCTCCATCCCATCCTCTTCCTTCCCTGGCCATGGAGAAACTCAGTTAATCCTTTAGGTATAAATCACTTCCAGCCGGTCAAGCTGAACGTGTACTGGGCGTCTCTCGCGTACCTTGATCCCTGGTTTCACCCCACGCCTGGCACTAGGCTGTTCCAGAGGGAAGCACTGTGCCTGCATCCCTGCTCCAAAGCCAGGCACCACCATAGACCTCCCCTTCCCATTCCACACCAACAAACATGGGGGGACCAGCCCTGCTCCCACCCAAAATCAGGGTGCATCCAGGAGTGCTGAAGCTCCAGAGCAAAGTGGAGCCCTGGGAGAGGTTTCATCCCTCTTGACTCCCAGAGTTAGGCCGTGTGTTTACCACGGAAACGCTGGCACCGTGAAGTCCCTGAGACTCCCACCTGAGCCCCGGCACCCGCATCCCCCGCATCAGGTGTGTGAGGACAGAGGATCCCAGCCTTGCCAGGCTCTGCTCCGCTGTCTGCTCCCAGTATCCGCCTCTTCCCACGGGGCCATCACAGTGACACCGCTGGTGATGCCAGCTGGGGGGGTCCCTCCCTGTGTGCCACCCCTGTGCTCCCTGCTTGCCTGGAATGCTGTGCAGCCGTGCCAATCCCTGGGCACAGCCACGGGGTAGCAACGCGCCGAGGCTCCCAACAGGCCGGGAACACCGCACCCACCGGGGAGCTCTCCGGGTGGGAGGCTGCGTTTCCATAAACAAACCCGACCGCTGGTAATTAGCAAGTTCAAGGGCATGTCAGGCTGGAGGCAGCTCTGCAGCCCAGGCAGGGGGTTGGCAGGGGGGAGGAGGTACCACTGAGACCCCCAAAGCTGTGGTTTCCCATGGCTGAGCTCATTTCCCCACCTCGGTTTTGGATTTGGGCTGAAGGTACATTTTTTAAATCCTGCAACCCCAAGCTAGTCATTAATCATCTCCCACGCATAAATTCATGGTTGGGAAAGCCGGGCTGGGAGTCGGTGCAGGGAGGGCAGGTGACACAGTGGACACCAGACCGTGGGTGGGGACGTGGCTTTGGCTTTACCGCAGAGCAGCACCCACCACCCCCAGACGGAATCGCTGCGGGGGCTGATGGGGGTGGCCGGGCCCTCCCTGTGCCAGCACTCACGGAGCTATTCCCGGTCTGTCCCAGGCCCAGCCCGCCCTGTGGCGGGGACAGGTGGACTTTGCCTCCCCCGGAAGACGCTGCGGGAGATGCTGGCAGCCCCCGTGCCTGTCACCTGAGCACACCATGGCAGGTAGGTGAAATCCCAATTCTCCCCTGTTTTCAGCTGGGAAGGATCCCAGTGCAAGCTCAGCTGGGGGTCCTGCTCTGGTGTCACCTCTTGGGGTGCCGAGGGTCCTTCCCAGCCCCCCAAACCAGCTCAGCCTGTTGCTAAACAGCCACGAGCACCGCTCACTGCCAGACCCTCAGGGCAGAGCTTGTTTTTCCGGGATGGCTACAGCAGTCACGTGCCCTGGGGGGAGCTGGATCAGCTTTCCCATCCAAACCCCTTCCCCTCTGTGCACCCAGACCTTTGCAGCGTGCCCCCCGAAATCCTGGTGCCGGCTGCCAACGAGACGCTGGACCTGGTGCTGGGGAGCCAGGTGGAGCTGAACTGCACTGTGCGCTGGGTGGGCACCGAGCACTGCCAGCCCATTCCCACCTGGAGCAAGGATGGGCACTGGCTGCCCAGCGGGAGCAGCCAGGACACCGTTTGGTAAGGAGCCTGCCTTGGGGACATCCATCCATCTGCTTTTGGGGGGTGTCACCACACAGTCCGACCTACAGCATTCCCATGTTCAATCAGGTCTGGCCAAAACTCCTCAGAGCAGCTCCTGGCCAGCGTCCTTCAGCTCAATCTCACCCACAATGCCGATTTCGGGGTGTTTGCCTGCTGGATTAACAATGTCACAGCCACCTTCACCCTGCAGCAAGCAGGTAGGGACCTGCTGGGGACAGGGAGGGGGCATCCCACGGAGAGTCCAGGTGCATGGGGGGATTGAGGAGAGTGATAGCGGCCCTGCTGCCTCTCCCACATCGGGGTGCAAACCTGCACCAAACCCAGGTATGCTGCTCACCGTGCCCTTCCCTGTCCTGGCAGAGGCAGCGGGGCACGTGCCAGCAGTGCTGGCAGCCCTCCTGGTCCTGGTGCTCCTGGTGCTCCTGGCTGTGCTCTACGTCCAGTGCCGCCTGAACGTGCTCCTCTGGTACCGGGACCGCTACGGAGAGCTGGAGATCAACGGTGAGCTGGAGATGACACCCCACTGGGATCCAGGGGCTCACACAGCGCTTCCCATGTTATCCCTGCTCCATGGATCTCCCCAGATGGGAAGCTGTATGATGCCTACGTCTCCCATGCCACTGCCCCTGACGACCGTAAGTTCGTCCACTTCATCGTGAAGCCACAGCTGGAAAACCGCCATGGCTACAAACTCTTCCTGGACGAGCAGAACATCCTGCCCAACTCAGGTGGGCACCAGGCAGGGCTGGGCAGAGGGTGACACAGGGACTTTGTGTCCTTGACGCCCTTTTTGCCCACAGAGCCATCAGCTGACCTCATCATGAATGTCAGCCGGTGCCGGCGCCTCATCGTGGTGCTCTCTGTCGCGTACCTGGAGCAGGATTGGTGCAACAGCAGCTTCAGGTAGGAGCAGAGCAGCTCCCACAGGAGAGGGGCTGGCAGCTCCCTCACCCTCCTGTCACCCACCTGTCTGGCAGGGAAGGGCTCTGGAGGCTGCTGGAGCTTTCCAGGAAACCCATCTTCATCGTCTTTGAGAGCCAGTACCGGGAGATCACTCACCCTGCCATCACCCTGCTGAAGCAGCACCGAAACATCGTGACCCTGCTGGTGTGGAGAGCCAGCTCCATGGTGAGTGCCGAGCAGGATCCTGACTCCCCCCCCAGAACCCCCTTTTCCTCCCCAGCACCCCACTGTGCCACCCTACCTGCTGCCCTTTGGGGCTGCCCCATGGTGGGAGCTGAGCAGGACCCATCCCACCAGCACCCCCTTCCATTCCCAGCTCCCTATTTTGGGTCAACCTCCCTGCTGCCCTCTGGGGCTGTCCCCCGGGCTCCAGTGCTAAAGACCAGGTTGGGGCACTCACCTTTCAGAGAACATTTAAAAACCCAACCAGAAGAGCTCTGGCTCTAGGAGTTCATCCTCCAAACCTGCATGGTCAGGACCCTGTGACACTCCAGGGCCTCCCCAGCCTCAGCTCCCAGAGCAGAGCTTTGGCCCAGGGCCACTCCGGCCATTTTGGGGCCAGGCTGGGAGCCGGAGCCCTGCGGAGCATTCCAGCAGGTCGGGCCGGTTTCTCCGCCGGCGCATGGGCACGGTGCCACGCCGGAGCACAGCCCTCACTCCTTGGCCGAGCTCCCAGCGCCGGGGAGAGCGAGCCCAGCCCGTGGAACCGTGCGGGGCCGTGCTCTGATGGTCCCAGCCCGGCTCGTCCCCTCCCGCCCCATGCAGACCCCATCATCGGACTTCTGGAAGGAGCTGTGCCTGGCCCTGCCGCGCAGGGTGTCCTTCCCGGGGAGCGTGGGGGACCCACAGACTCAGCTGCAGGAGGACAAGGACCCCATGCTGATCCTGCACAGCAGCTACCTGGACAGCGCGGGAGACCTGGACCCCGACGGGGACCTTGGCACAGGTCCGTGTCCCCGCTGCTTCTCCTGAGGGGACGGATGGGCGCTGGAGGGCACTCCTGGGCTTTGCCTCCTGCTCCTGTTTGCAGCGGGGTGGGTCCAGCCCCTTCCCCTTCCACCTAACCCCATCTCCCTGCTCCTGCCAGGCCTGCGAGGGCGGGTCTTTGGAAGCCCCCCGCCTCCCCGCCTCGGTGGCCACAGCGCTCCCAGGGCTCCGGCATCCAGCGGGATGGAGGAGGCGCAGCTGCGGGACGGGCAGCGCTCCGAGCTCGACGTCTCGGACCTGGGATCGCGCAACTACGGCGCCCGCACAGACTTCTACTGCCTGGTGACAGAGGATGACATCTGAGCAGGGCCACAGGTGTCCCCCCATCCCTGTGGGGACACACGGACCAGGTCAGGGCCGAGGAGCCCAGGAGTTATGGGATCAGAGCCACAGCCATGCTGGGAAAGCAGGAGCTGGCTCCAAAGTGGAAAACTGGAAAACCATGGCCAGGAGCACCCTGCCAGTAATACCTCAGTGCCACCCCTGCGTGCCACCCAGGTGGCTCGGCCTTGTCCCTTGCAGTGGGTGGCAGGGATGTTCTTCCTGCATGATGGACAAGTGGGTGATGCTCTCCAAGGAACAACATGCCCCAGCCCCAGGGAGTGCCCAGCAGGAGTGGCAGCAGCACCTTTGTCCCGTGTGGAAATCCCCGTGACAATAAAAGGCTGCTGCACCCACTGGGTCTATCCATGATGGGGACACAGGTGACATGGGGGGGGGGGGGGCCCCTTGCGGAGGGAAGGTGTT